>CM057968.1:32905341-33385341 GCA_030142095.1 Rubus idaeus | reverse complement strand
TGGATTGTATCATTGTATGTAAAAAATGAAAGAAACAAGGAACAGTGATGGAGCAAAGAAGCATTTTTATTTATTTTTAATGTGGGACTAGTTGAATGAGTGACCGAGAAGTCTTTGCTTTGCTTTCCTCTGTCTCTTTGTTTGCTTCTCTCTCTCTCTCTGTGTCCTCATCTCATGATCATAATTGTTCTCATTGATTGATTAAAGAGCTGTTGGGGATTCGAAGAGCCCAAATTCAATTCAACAAAAAATGAGTGGGGTTAATCACACTCTACATGTATGTGTGCAATCTGATTTTCCTTTCTCGTCTGACCTCTCTGACTTTACACCATCATCCCCACTTCTTTTCCAATTGCTCACCTTTTATTTTCTGCGTCTCTCTCTGTCTTCCTTGCCTTATCCTCATTTATTTCACCTTTAAATCCTTTTACCTACTCCTTTTGTGGTAAAAACTAGATTGAAAAGCAAACCCAGTAGCCTACTTTCTCAGTCCTTCTTGTGGGACTTGCAGCAGCACTTTCCCAAAACCATACCCATAGTCTGCAACTTCAAGGCAAGCTATTTATGTATGAACTCTATCTGCCCTATATCTCCTTAGCTGTAGATTTGGTTTTAGTATTTACCAGCCTTTTCATATGCTTTTTCCTGTCTCTCTGTAGTTTTACCTATGTTTCTGCTGCTCCTCTATATTGCTGTGTAATTTCTTTCCTTGGTTGGTTTTGGTTTTTGGGCCTGAAATTGCTGCAATTTAACATCCATGTACTCTCTTTGGTTTTTGGGTCTGTAGGAATCACTGAAAAGTTCCTAAATTGATAGTTTTCTGGTTGTGACTGGAGAGTGATTAGGTTTCTTTTGAGCTCTGTCCGTTCCTGGTGAGTTATGCTTGATTTTGTGCTTCTCGGTATTGTTTCTTATGATGTAGTTTTGTGGTAGATTTTATCAATTAAAGGTCCTGACTTTCTGGGTTTCTTTTGTGTGTGATCTTTCTTGTTGTCTTTTCTTTCTTCCCCAAATAAACCACAGACTATGCTTTTTCTGCAGTTGCTGCTTTTGCTTCACGTTAGACAGCCCCCTAGTTGTGCCTTTGTCAAAGCCTTGTAGCGATTTTGTTACTTAAGTTTAGGGGCTCCATCCATGGAATTAACTAGAATGTTTCGGCTTGATTTTAATTAGCTTTTATTGAGCCTAATCTTAAGTAGCAAAATGTATATACAAGATATGGATTTGCCTTTTGGCACAACTAAGAGGGTTGTGGTTGTGTAATTGAGGAATACTTGCTTGTTTTATTCTTCTGAGTTGTAATACTGAATTCAATGAAATAAAATGAGATTCTTACAGGAAACTGAAAGCTGTGTATTTCTAGTAGATTATCACAAATAAAAGGTGAAAACACAACTCCCGTTTGGCGATCTATTGGAACTGATTTGTTTTGCTTATAACAAATTTCAAAACAGATCAGTCAAAAAGTGGAGTGCGAAAATGCTAAAGTAAATCATTTGAATTATGTTGAAGTTCATGAATCGTTATGGACAATTTATATAGTGTCGATGCTATCTGTGGTTGTAGTTGCAAAATATTCTGCTACTTTGATTTGATATTCTTCAGCTTAATAGTTAAGAGTAATGGTATACAAAATATATATTTTATCCTGTTACAATGACAATTTAGTATCTTAGAGTAAAAGGTCTTTAATTACCTAGGAAATTGGTGCAAGAGGACCAGTTATCATTGTATAGTCCAATGAAGAAACGTTTGTTACAAATTATATGGGACAATAGGGATTTGAATACTCAACCCTTTCAACAATCCTGTTAATTTGTTCAGGCTTAGTTAATTTATGATTTCTGAGAGTTATAAGCATTGCATTATTAATTTATTATGAGAGTTATATGATTTCTGAAATGAAACTTTGTTTTTACCATTTTAAATGAGGATCCTGGAAATTTCTCCCCACAAGCTACAGTAATCTTAGCCTCTTGTCTCAAAGATATGGTAAATGACTGCATATTTCCAAATTCTGTTTTTGTTTTCCCATTTTACCTTTTAGAGGATGCATACTATTTGAAGCAAAGATGCATAAAACACCCCGAGAGGACAAGTTATGTGTTTAGAACTTGACATGACAAATTTGTTATCAGGATAAAAAGTTATGGCTTTCACATTGTATAGTTATGATTCTGTATTATGTCTGCGTACGGTGATTGAAATGCTCAAAGGATGTGTAGTACGGAATAAGCCTGTTTATGTCTTTTCTTTTTTCTTAGTTTTAGATATTCATGTAGGTAGAGTATTCCCACGTGAGATAACTGTTAAAATAAATCTCCCACCGTTTCATGGCAGAGATTCTGCAGTAAATTCACAGCCCTTTTACCTCTTTCACACATAGGTGAACCCCCATATTCCATTAGAATGTTGTGTACTTTTCGTTGATGCGATTGTTTTATAAGTTTATACTTGTAGTATGCTGATGGAACACAGATGATGTTTCTGTATATGAAAGAGCTAGCTAGCTAGGAATTAATGTTCACGTATTGAATTGCCCAGTTTTAGATAGTATCAACTGCTGTATGCAAACATTAACAACTAGGCAAACACTGCATCATCCATGTTCAACAGGAGGACAATGATGAGTTGAAGATGATTTATTGGTTGGTCTTATATTAACAGATTGCATGAAATGCCTAATGTTTCGGGTATCATACATTAGAATCAAATAAGTATTCAACATCTCATTACAGCTTTCCTTACAAGAGAAGAAAGATTCCCACTTTGTCGTGGAAAATGACTCATTGTTCCATTCATGCAGATGCAGGTGAAGAGCAATTAATTAAGCCGACGACAATCTCAGCATTTCAATCCTCCAACTCTTGTTCTGATTACTCATATAGTAGAAACAAGTTCTTGATTTCAACATGATAACAGTGCCAAACTTGAATTTGGAATCTGCGAATGATAATTCAGAAACCACAAGCCAAGTAACTTCCAACAACATAGCTCAGCAAGAAGAGTCCCCTGATCCCTCTAAGGACAGCACCACTACTTCCTGTCTCACAAATCAGACAAACCTCCCACAAAATCGTGGCCCTGTTTCCCTCAACTTATCACTCCAATTTAGCTCCAATGACCTCGAATTGAAGGGCATGGCAGGTGAGACTAGTAATGAAACAGAAGCAGCAACTCCAAGGGTATTCTCGTGCAACTACTGTAAGCGCAAGTTCTTTAGCTCTCAGGCATTGGGCGGACACCAGAATGCGCATAAGAGGGAGAGGACAATGGCAAAGCGCGCATTGCGGATGGGCATGTTTCCTGATCACAGGTATACTAGCTTGGCATCTCTTCCCCTGCATGGTTCTGCTGCTTCTGCATTCCGGTCTCTTGGGATCGAAGCGCATGCTGCAATGCACCAAAACATGTTCGTACAATCAGACCAGAGGTTACCTGTTCCTGACACAAGAGGTGTGGCAAGGTTTCAGCAGCAAGGCTATTATGGAGTGCCGATGCCAATGCCGCCGATGCCAATGTTTATGGAAGACGATGACGTGGGTATGTTTTGGCCCGGGAGTTTTCGACAGGTGGGTGAGGGAATGAGAGGTCATTTCAATGTGGATCAACCTGCCCAAATTTCACAAATGATAAACTCAGGAAGGACCATGCCACCGAAAAGTAGTACAAGTTCATCATCTTCTTCACCTGATCTTACTTTAAAGCTTTGAGATCAGTTTTGGTCTTCTGTTTAGATATATAATATTTCCTATTTAATTATTAAACACAACTTAATTTGTACAGTGAGATATGCGTTAATTTGTAACGGCTGCAGATTTCGAAATTTTGTTTTATGGCTGTGTTAATTTGTTTCAAGCTTATATATAAGCATGTTGCACGAAAATTCTTGTATCCACCAAAGTACATATGTACTTTGGTGTTCTTAGCCGTTGGATCGGCAAATTCCTCATCTAACCACACATACTTTCTGCATGCACACCGTTGAATCTCCCATCTTTACATGTCAGCCGTTGGATCGCCAAAGTACATATGTACTTTGGTGGATACAAGACACTCTCCATGTTGCATTGTTGCTGCTCTTGTTCTTCTTGTTGCTTCTGCTCAAGGAGTCATTTACGTCCTTGATTTCTGGTTAGAAAATTCACATTGGTAGACTCATCTCATGGACTCTATGACGAGAATAATAATAATTAAATTAATAAAGGTGGGACACCGTACACAACACAGTTAAGGTAAATGATTGGAAACGCAGCTGACAAACGAACCGTGAACCATAACGGAACACTCTTTCTCGTGTTCGTACGTACCTGCTTGTCCTGTGAAACTCACCCTCGCTCTTCACTTGAATCACCAATTTGCCATTGTGAGGTTAAGGTTTGGAATGATTAGAATGGCATTGAACTTTCGTTGCAGGTTGGGTTGGAAACAAAACCGCGTTGACTTTGTGGTACTTGCTACAATTTTAAACACTGAATTCGGCGCGTGCTAAACATTAAAAAGCATGTTACACAGTACAGACACAAATCCTGCTGTATTTATTTTCGTTACGATTTTGTCTAATGAAATTTGTCTTTTCTTATCTTTTTAGGTTACAATCCAAAATTTCTTTACTTTTTCCTAAAATTTATCTTAATTTCTTACTTACCGAGACATTCAGTCTTTAAATTTGAAATTAACTAATTTGTCTAATAATTTAAATGATGTATATTACGTATCAAGCAAAGGAGAATTGGAGATTAGCAAGAAGTCAAGAATAAACATAAACTTATGAACATGGGATGCGAGAACGAACTCAGTCAACTAATTAAGTCTAAATTTGTGGCCTTTTACACGCTTTAAAATATTAATTTTATTTATTCTTATTATTTTTTTATTTTGATAGGAAAAGATTAATCTTGTTGGTTTGCCACTTTGTTATTTGATTCATTGCACAACCACAACGTTTATATTTTAAAAGAGACAAATGCCAACATTTTCTGAATTTTTTTTTAACAATTCTTTTCAAAACCTTATTTGCAAACATTTTCAAAACTTTAGTTGACTATTTGCGTGAGTTTGTTGAGTCTGGCGTTGGCTAGGCCAAGTATTAGCAGGATATAGAATATGTGCTTCAATATTCTTTGAATCGGACCATTTCACATATTGTCATGCATGGATTCTAATAGATCAAATCATTTTGTTGACTGCCTTTTGAAGAATTTTTTCAATTTGTATTTAAAAAGCAAAATTCTTACAATCCTTTTTTGGCCATAGGGTTGTTTTCCAATTCGAAATTAATTCCCAGAGGTTGACAGGAACCATATTCTTGACTAGTATATTTGGTGCTCCTACGTACTTATAATGAGAACATTGTCACACTCTGCTGGAACATTGGTATTCATCTTACAACTTACAAGGACAAAGTTTGTTTTAACAACTCTTCAGGGTGAACAAGGAGAACACAAATTCTAAACAATCACAAATCTGTGACTATGAATTACCACAAAACGGGTGATATTTCGTTTTTATTATATTTTTTGTCGTTAGCATGTGATGCATTTGAGTTGGATTCCAGAAATTTTATTAGTATAATTTACACCCAAAAAAAGAGAAGAATAAATCTTTTAATATGATAGTCCATGACAGATGGACTTGATTTCATTTAATTTGATTCACTTTAAAAGTCTGTAATTTTAACTTAAAATGAAAATTAATTTGAGGAAAAAAAACAATCAGTAACAGCATTTATGAACCAAATTATATGGAGATCTCATGTAATTTGAGCATTTTCCCGCTTTATAATGCAGTGTCTTTTTTCTTTTCTTTTCTACACTTTCCTTTTGAGATATTCGAACCTTGACCAGCTAACTTGACTCAAATTCAAAGCAGTTAGGCACCAATTTTAGGAAGGTAAACGTTAATTAAGCTCCTACATGAATTGTAATATGCAAAACCATGCTTTAATGTATTTATTTGGGTAATAGTTATAAATGGTCTATGTGATTTGAGGTGATGTTCAACATTAACCTTGTGGTTTCAAAATGTTTAATGTAACCTATGTGGTTTGCAAAATTAATCAATATTAGTCCATATGCTAATTTTGGCAAAAAAATCTAACAATTAAAATTCATGTGTAGGTGATTCATAAGGATATATTTATCATTTTAATTAGAAAAAAAAATTTAAAGTGTTTTTTATTTAATTTAATTTTCGCACTATTTTAATTGATGAAAATTTTGCTATAAATAATATTTTGGACCAATATTGATCATTATTGCAAACCACAATGGTGATATTAAACATTTTAAAACTTCAACGTTAATGTTGAACATCACCTCAAACCAAAATGACCATTTGTAACATTTACCCTATTTATTTTGTCCAAAACCAGAAAAAGTCATCCTCTTACTTTACCATATTCACCAAGAAAAACATGAACAGGTTTTGTGGTCAGAGACTTAAAAAGCAGAGCACTCGGTAAATCCATGGAACTGGTAGGGCCAGTTTGGTAACTTAAGACAAAACCAGAAAGAGAGTCGCCGTTTCACTTTGGGAAATCAAGCCGTTGTTGGTCCGTTGCAGATTGGAATAGAGAAGCATCAGTTATGGTGTACTGAAGAATCATAACTAGTTAAGTTGAAACACCCCAAGTTTCGTTCTTTATTTTCCAAACAGCCCCTGTAGTTGTGGACCTTTTCCTCTCTGTTTCTTCATTAATTTTCTTCCCTCTCTCTCTCTCTCTCTCTCTCTCTCTCTCTCTCTCTCTTAATACCTGGCGAGCTCATCTCTATCTCTCTGCAAGTCTCTGCCTTTCTCTCTTGTTCTCTTTCTATTTGTATAAGGCCATGTTTGGTGAGAAGGACCGCCCCAGTGGTCTTCTCGCCGCCGGCGATGAGGCTTCTCAGAGCAAGGTCACCCGCCACGTCTCTAAGCAAAACAAGGTTGTCAACAACCCAGAAAAGAAAATGGGTTTCCCTGAAAAGGGTATTAGTTTTTTCAGAGAATCAGAATCTGATGGGTTTCAATCAAAGCCCTCAAATTTTGGGTCTCAGGAGCTGACTCTCAGCTACCTCTGCGACAATTCCAAGCTGGGTTTCCTGGAGAAGGAGTTTTCCGGCAAAAATCTGTTGACTTCCTTGGAGAAAGGTAAAGAAATCGTTGTTCCTGAAAATTCAAGCCAAGATCACAAATGGGTAGAGAGGGACTTCCTCAATTTAAACGAGACCAGACTCAATTCATCAAAGCGTGAGCTTGGAGAAGAAACTGAGGGAGACAATAGGGAGAAGAAGCCAAAGCTCGAGACTTTGAATCTCTCTCTAGCCTTGCCTCAGGTCTCGCTCTCTCTCACTGCCTCAAACGCTTTACAAAACGGCGACCCTTCGGGTATGGCAAGGCCTAGTAGGCCATCGACCAATACTCTAACCACTTATTCCAACGATTACACAGCTGCTTCATTGTCTTACTCGTATTCACACCCCTATTCCCACAACCCCAGTTGCTCGCTCACTCGAAATTCGACTGAGAATTTCGAGTGTTCTGTTGGGAAGGATGATCAAATTTGGAACTGCGGAGAGGGCACTAACGGCTCTGTTCATAGCCGGTTCAAGCCGATTGGGGACGGAGTTGGTTTGGCAAATCCTGGTGGTGGGATTTTCTCGATGATGCAGAGTAATCGTAAGGATTCAGGTACTAATAGTGTTTATAGGACAACTAGCTCTGATAACAACCAGTCTTTTTTTCCATCTGAGTTGCCTGCTAAGCCTAGAATTGATACACAGTCTGGTGATTCTAGAGGGAGAGGTTCTGAGAGTTTGAGAGGTTTGGAGAGTGGAGATGGTGGTGGGAGAGTTAGGAAGTTATCTAAGCCGGAGAGGATTCTTCGCGAAATTGTTTCCGACTCTATACCTTTCATGGCTCAGGTGGTTCAGGAGCTTCCTGAGGAAACACTCTCATCGACTAATGAATACTTGAGGAATCTGATTTCAATGCCTGAGAAGAAAGAGGAGTTAGTGAGCCTTCAGAAAAGGCTTGAGAGAAGGTCTGATCTCACAAAGGAGAATCTCTCAAAGTGTCAGAAAGATCAATTGGAGATTCTGGTTGCGGTGAAAATGGGGCTTGGGAGCTTTGTATCTGGGAAAAACCGCCTTCCGGCAACTGAGCTGGTGGAGATTTTCTTGTTTATGAGATGTAGGAATGTTAATTGCAAGAGTTTATTGCCTGTTGATGATTGTGACTGCAAGATTTGCTCAGCAAATAAGGGGTTTTGCAGTTCATGTATGTGTCCTGTGTGTTTGAATTTTGACTGTGCTAGTAATACTTGTAGTTGGGTTGGTTGTGATGTTTGCTCGCATTGGTGCCATGCTGCTTGTGGTATTCAGAGGAATCTCATTAAGCCTGGTCCTAGCTTGAAGGGGCCTTCTGGGACAACCGAGATGCAATTCCATTGCATTGGATGCAGTCATGCTTCGGAAATGTTTGGGTTTGTTAAGGATGTGTTTCTGTGCTGTGCAAAGGACTGGGGACTAGAGACCCTTGTCAAGGAGCTTGACTGTGTTAAGAAGGTTTTTAGGAGAAGCGAGGATTTTAAAGGCCGGGAACTGCATATCAAGGCTGAGGAGATAATCTCCAAGCTAGGAAGCCAATTGATGTCTCCTTCAGATGCCTGCAATTTCATTATCCAGTTCTTTAACTGTAAGTCTCCCCCATTGTTTCCAATTTGCATTCATTTATGTTGCAACAGCTCACATATTTAGTCTTTTACTTGCTATTATTTGTAAGACATCAGTATAATTAGTTTTTATACAAGAGCATGTCATTGCAGTGAATACGAAATAGGTTAAGATATATTCAAAACTCAAAAGCATTCCAGTGAAAATGATAATGTTAAGATTGATAATGAGAGTGACTAAACAAGCATAATCGAAAACCATTGTATTTAGAGAAATGTTGGAGTGGCATCTTCTTCTCATTTGGTTAGTAGCTGAGATTTTTTTTCACTTCATGGTCAACATGAAACCATAGATATGATGAAAACTGTAGTAACTTGTTAGTGATATTGAATTATTGAGTGATTGTTTTCTATTTTGTCTAGTTCTTATGTTCGTCTCAGGGGTTTAAGACAGCCAAGTCTTATTTGTTTCATATCTTCTGATGAGAAAGCAGACAAGTGATTTTTTAATGTCTCGCTTACAGAATCTGGAGAAAGCCTTTTAGGAATTGAAACTTTGCATGTTTGAGGTTTATACCATCCTCTCCAAAGTTTCAATTTTTTTTTTCCCCTTTCATGGTAGATAAGCATATAGTGCAAATAAAGCATCTTTCTTAGTCCATACAGCCTGATTTTCTTTATGGTCAATGATGAACATTGATGAGTTGATAACATGAAAAGTTTGTGTATATATACTTGTTTTAAATGCATCCGTGTGATTTAAATCTGATTCAGTATCATTACTACCTAACTCTGGATTTTGTTTTCCTTGTAAATAGATACTGATGGAGTGTCAGAATATCCGGCTTCTAGTATAACCACATCCTCCACAAAAGAGTTGGCAGCTCCTCAATCCAGCCTTAGGAAAGAAGCAACCCTTTTTTCACAACCTGCTTCTCTACCCCCAAAATATGCTGTTTACAACACAAGTTCTAGTGTACAATCTGATATATTGTCAAATGATCTCCGCCAGATTGACCTAAAATCTTCCCTCATAAGCAATGAGGATGAGTTCCGGTTTGGAACAGTACCAAAAATAGAGGGATTTGACAGTTTGGAAAGCATGGTGAGGATAAAGCAAGCTGAAGCTAGAATGTACCAGAGCAAGGCAGATGAAGCACGGAGAGAGGCAGAAGGTTTCCGGCAGATGATTCGGGAAAACACGGAGAAGGTGGAGGAAGAGTATGCCGGAAAGTTTTCCGAGTTGTGTTTGCAAGAGACAACGGATAAGAGAAGGAAGAAACTGGAGGAGCTGAAAGTTTTGGAAGGTTCACATTGTGATTATTACAACATGAAGACTAGGATGCAAGCCGAGATTGCTGGCTTGTTGGCGAAAATGGAAGCAACAAAGCAGCAACAACGGGTGTAGCTTCTCTTTTGTTTTCCTTAACATCAATTGCTCTTATTAACTGTGTAGCTTATAAATTTTATTGCGATTTTGGATTCTGCTTGTTACTTCAAATGAAAGTGAATGGTTTTTAGCTCTTTTTGTAGTCTTTTGCAGATCGATTGCTGTTACAATGTATCTTTTTTTGGTGTCCGTCTATAAGCATGAATTGATTCGTTAAAAGAGAGCAAGCAGGTTCTGCTTTTTGGCTTTAGAGCTAGGTGGGATGGCTAGCATCATTCCTTTCTGCGTATGCGGTACTTTTATGCTTTCTGCATAACACATCCAGTATCCTCCTTTACTGTTATTATATACAAAATCACTTGCGCACTACAAGAAATGTGTTGCATTCTTATTAGCTTAAAGCTTGTTCACGGTTAATGCGCCACCAACTAACTCTAGTGTCCAGATGGCAGATAATATCCAAGAGAAAGCACATTATGCTAAAGTAAATCATACTGAGAGTTGAGTTTAGAAAGTAGAAGAATAATGTCATTCAAAAATCAAAATCAAAATCAAACAGCCACAGAATTACAAAGTCTCCTAAATGTCACTAGTCATTACATTACATCTCTATATCATCCAACTCGGGCAGTGGGAAACGAAGGATTGCAGCAATGCCGGTAATTTGTGCCAGTTGTTCTCCTGAAACGTGCAAAGAAGAAAAAACATGAACAATGCCCCCAAAATCCTTGACTGAGTTCACCAAATCGACGTACTTTTGCCTCGCTACTACATCGGCATTCCTGAAGAGTTCATCTGCTATCAATAGGGTTTGCACAGCCATTCGTTCATGAGCAACCTCGACATGCTTTGGTCCATAGCACGCACGTTCTGGTACATTCGACATCATACTGAAGAAATCTTGGAGAGCTCGGACTTCTTGTACTGCTTTAGTATCTTTTATCATGTTCATAATCTTTTCATCATTGAGAACCTCCCTCAAACTATGCCTGTAACCCGAGCTTGTATGCACAAGAACTATTCGGGACTTGTTCTCGATAATAGGTCTCAGCTGCCTCCTTTCTGCTTCCAACAGCAAGTGCTTATGAAACTGATCCTTTGCGAAACCCGGACTTGCAATCACAGCACATCCGACAACGCTGAAATCGACGTGCTTCAAGAAAGCCTGCAGCACCTTCTCAAAGAACTTACTCAAAGCCGACTCATAACCCTTAACCGATGGTCCATGCTTGCGAGGAATTGAAGTTTCAATTCGTGCACAAGTAACTGTCACACTTTTACCAACAAGGAGAATCTGTGCTAGTCCTTCTTGCATCAACACCACAGCTAGATCAGCACTACCCCCAGGATCGGAGGCTTGTTTGAGCTCCTCCAAGGCCAATGAGTCCCAAACATCCTTTGTTAACACAAAAGGTCGTTGGAGCTCAAGTTCCAAAGTATGATATGCTCCTAACCTTACATGTTCATTGGGAGTGATATTCGTTCCCCGAATACGAAGGACAGATCCGACATTGTCATAATCAGCAACCTCTTCAACTTTGATTTCCAACTTGAGCTTAACTCGCTCTGCAGTAGTGTCTCTTCCACCACGGTTAGATGATGATTCTCTTAACACTTTCCTCACAGTGGTAGCCCTCACCGTGTCTCCCGGAGTAATCAAATTGTAAACGTACCACAGATCATCTGAATCAACCGGTTTCATCTCAACGCTGCCGGCTTGGCCTGCAACAATCTTGTGCTTGGAAACCTTCATACTTTCTCTCTACGAAAGTACTTCCCAATTCAAATCGAGAAAACGAATTGATCATTTTTGGGTAAAGAGGAAAGGCTAATTTATAACGCTTGAGCCTTTCCGAGAGCGGAGGGGAAAACTTTTCCATAACTGTGTGGGAATCGATATTCCTAGGGTATGAAGGAATTAGGATTTTGTTTATTTTCCTTATTGTTGTCGGTTTCCTTAACTTGTGATTTAAAGAAAACTAAAAAGGAACTTGTCAAAACTGACATTAGGTCAGCTACTCAGTATATGACAAAAAGTACGAAGGTCTTGCTTTTAGCCCAAAAATATCCAAATCCTATTTCCATCAAGATCACTTTATTATCTCAACTTCATTTTTCATCATGCAATTTGGTACAGGCCGTTAAATTGTTTGACAAAAATATTTTTGATTTTTTCGAAAAATATAACTAGTGTGACAATAATTCTAATGTACAATTTAGTTTATTGTCAAATAATCTCCATCAAAATGACCTCAAATTAAATGTTAATTCCTTCATAAACAATGAGAATAAGTTCCGCTAGCATTATTTGATGAGCTAAATAATGCTCGATTAGCACTTTTATAATGCGTACACATGAGCATGGAACAATTTCAAATTCGAATTTTATTAATTGTAAATACGTAAAATCAATATGTGTGTCGAAACAACATTGATGAAAAAAAATAATAAAAAATACTCGAACTCATATCTAGCTTATTTTGATTGCCAAAAAAAAAGATCTAGCTTATTTTGATTTACAAACCATATATTAGATGTGACATGCTCTGGCAAATTAGTATGTATTAATAGAGTCGAGGGAGGAGGACAGCGAGGGAGACAGCGGCTGCAAATAGAAAGATCAAAAGGCCAGTGAAGTTGACTAGAAGTCCTTGTTGGTTGTTCCCTAAGATGAAGTAATTGAGCCCTATCTCAGCTGTGCACACTGCTAGAAGAAAAATGACCATCCCAAAGAAAGTGTGCCATGGCTTAAATGATGCCCTTGTTGACATTTCTGAACCAGGAAAGATGTATGCAACAAACCCAAACAGCCACTGAAACAAAACAAAGACAATCCGTTCATTTAGACATTCACAATTAGAGAAAATTTTCTATGCTACTCCGATTATAACATGCCTTGAATTTTCCACCATTAGATCTACTTTTTCATCAGATACAAACGGTGGAAACTCTCCGAGTATGGCAAAAGGAAAAGCTAGCACTAACTGTAGGTATATATCTAATTTTACCTGAAGACCAAATAAAGAAATGGTGATTATGCCCAACCAGGAGTGTAAGGAAACGAAATCTGCCTCTCCCACTTCATTTTTGAACTTGACGATTACAAAAAGCCCCAAAGCTACAGCCACCAGAGCTAGTACATGCAAAATCATGTGCACCACTTTTTGTGTATTCCTTTTTCCCGGGACTGTCTTGTATGCCATGATAGCTGCAGAGCTAATCGGTATTCAATCAGTACTTAATCTCTAGCTATATGCTCAATTAATTTGAAGGTTAAGGTACGAAAAAAGCCAAATTACCTTCTCCTCCGATCAAAATAAACCCGATTACCATAAAAAACGGATGAAGCTGCGAAAATGATTGAGAAATGCTTATGAGACGTACTGCATGACGATGAAGGTATGGAAGCTAGATATATGTTCTTACAAAACAATTCAAACAACCAAGTAACTTACATTGAAAATTTTCTCTTTGGTGGCAGATTTGAAAGCAAAGCCTTGACGGAAGTGTAGGAGCCAAACAAGGAGAAGGGTTGTGATAGCTATAAGTAACAAATGCGCAAATATTGTTACTGGGGTTGCCGAGACTTGGTAGCTACGGCTCTTGGGAGCCATGGTAATCTGTAAGTTATAAGGTGCTTCGACCTCTAACAAGTAATTAATAAACAAGCTAGAGCTAGCTAGATAGCTTTGTATAAATTAGCAAGCCTCGTCATTGTATGTATATGATATATATGGTATTTAGAATGCACAAAGCGAAACGGTGTTGCCGAGATCGAAAAGGATGCAAATAGTGATACGATCAATGTGCAAAACTAAAGCTTTGCCGACAGTGGACAATGTTAGTTTAACTTGTTTGAATGAGAATGAAGCATCTACCACCAAATCCAAATACATATGAGATTAATTTGCGAAACTTGTCTGGCCGGCCGGCAAATCCTAAGGTACGTGGTAAGTAGTAAGTACAATATATAGGCTGGAGATGAGCGAATACTTAATTTAATGTGCATTTTATCAATCTATGTTATTCTTTGTGTTTGGATTTGCACTTGTGGAATCGGCTATACACTCACGTACGACTAGACGATTTCGATTGGATATATGCTGTCAAAATTTTATGTGATATTTTTCGGTGAAAATGCAACACATGACACACCAACCCCTAACATGTAATTCACAAATGGTCTTTAATTTACTTCATTCAATTTTCTTTATCAATGGGATGATATGGCCAAAATAAATGGCTAAAAATTCTTTATATATTAAGCTTAACTTATTTAAGCTCATATAAC
Source organism: Rubus idaeus (assembly GCA_030142095.1). Taxonomy (NCBI): domain Eukaryota; kingdom Viridiplantae; phylum Streptophyta; class Magnoliopsida; order Rosales; family Rosaceae; genus Rubus; species Rubus idaeus. The sequence continues at coordinate 33,371,010 of CM057968.1, read as the reverse complement.
ATGATTATGCGAATGCATATTTACTGTGAATTTTAAAGGCCACTATCATGTATTTCTTATGAATTTTTAACGTCATCTGTCATGTATTTTGTTCAATAATAAGAGTGGAATTACATGTCTCATGACATAGGTTGTCATCTTTTTTATGGATGAATTAGTATTCTTACTTTGGTCCATATATATAAGGGTTGTAAATTAAGGATTACATTTTTAAAAGTATATTGAGGTGTTGGAGAAAACCATATAATTTTGTTGTTAAAATATTGGAAGTCCCACAATGTTTTCACTAATTAGCCAAAAAACTGTAAACGTACGTAGATATATCACCAATTAATTTGTATGGGATCGAGTTGGGGTTTAGAGAGAACACCAATTGATGTCTTTGTATATAGAATAGTAGAAGTTCTCCTTCATGAAAAATCAACGAAAACTACAGGATGTGTTCTGTTATTACTCTATCATTGTTAGGATCAGAATTGTAATTAAAGAAATATTGCAAGAAAATAAGGAAATTAAAAGATATTCATTTCATTCATAGCTCTCTTACATGGAGGCTAGAGCCATATATTAACCTAGAGCTGCCCTAAAGAGTCATTTACAATATTGCCCTCACCCATTGACTCATATTACAGTAGCTAACCAAGAATTATAATCAGCCCATTTAGGTAATGCAACTCCGTAAGCCATGATCCTATCAATCATCATGTAGATTAAATTTTCTCAATGAAAAGACTTATACATGAGGCCCATCAACTATATTTGGCTCAATTGGCAAAGTACAAAGCTTGGTTTTATATCTCCATGTGTTGAATAGTATGTCAATTTTCAGATAGATTGTTGAATTGTTCTCCTATTTTCGTTCCCTCTGAGGAACCAAGAGTCCCCATGAACTAACTTTAAGTAGACTAGGGAATATGTTGATAACTTAATTACTATAATGAAAAGTTTAAATTTTCTAGAGGTATATTACTTATTAGCATGTCTACAATAGAGTTAATTATACTTCATAAAATTTGTTAATTTCTAGCTAGCTAGTAATGAAGCTTTAGTTAGAAACAACATAAGTCTTGAATAAGAATCTACAACGCACTAAAGCATCTATAATGGTAATTATATATTTTTCTTATTTAATCGAGTTTGACATACAAATTCATTTCTTGTTTTTTTTTCCCCCTCTTGGGTCAGAATTAATTAATGCAATAAATCCACAAATGAAAAAGTTATATGTGTGTGTGAAGCAAGAAATTAAGGTGTAGCTACAACTACTTCATAGAGACTAGCGAGAAGCCAAATTAATTTAGATCCAGCTAATACGCACGATTTATTGCTGTTTAGGATTGATACAAATGAACTCAATCAAGGAATCATTGACAAAATAATTTATTGACAAATATCTATATATAATAATATATATGATCACCCTCATGACCTCATCCCTCTCGCTCAAATAATTACTCACACCAAACCAATAATGTGCAAATTAATATATAATTAATTCGTGAAGCTAGGCCTAGCTAGGCGTTGATGAAGAGAGATATATAGCTAGCTCGAGAAATCACACGTAACGCGCAAGAGCAACTGAAAGATCGACGAAGATGCCAAAGAGGAGGATTGCGAGTCCAGTGAAGTTGATGAGACGCAATTCTCTTTGACTCAGCAGATTCTTGAGGTTGAGGAATGTCGACTTCTCCATCAAGCCAGTTAGGGCGGCGCATATTGACATGTATAGGAGTGCCCTGCCGCCACTCATATGCCACGGCACCATTCGAACCCTCGACTCTGGTGAAGCACTTGGAAACAAGAATGTAGCCAATCCAAACAACCACTGCATGCGCGCCAATACGTTATTTATTTAAGGTCGACGTCGATCTACTAATTAATAATTAATTTGTTAATTAATGTACGTTATACCTGCAACCCGTACAAGATAATGGTGGTCAAGCCAATCCATGAATGGAGGCTATACATGTCCTCAATGGCCTCCCTATCATGGAACCTGAAAACAGCACAGATTCCGAATATACCGCAACATAGAGCTACCAGGTGGAAGAAGGCGTGGAAGTACTTCTGCACCTTGTGTTCCGCCATTACCGTCTTGTATGCCATCATTGCTGCTCATGCATGATCAACACTTGCACTTAATTAGCTGAACAACGCTTTTAGGGGGAAAATTATATTTTGTATGACCGGTACGTACATTATGTCACTACTCATGTATCGTTCTACTCAAATACATACATATACATATACGTTGATCATCTTTTAAAGATAAATATGAAGGACTACTACGATGTATAGTTGTATATATACCTACCTTCACCAGCAAAGAAAATAAACCCAAAGAACATGAGAAACGGATGAACCTGCCAAATTAAACAAAGGGAATTGATTATATAGGACTAGCTTGAGTACTACATACGTTGTTCTAAGTTGTAATCAATCATGAATGGTTTTGAACATGAACTACTAGCTAGAGTCGATTATCTTACATTGAAAACTCGCTCTGCATTGTCGGAATCATAATCGAGACCCCCGCGATAATGCAGCAACCAAACAAGCAAGAGTATGAGGGCTAATATGCCAAACAAGTGTGCCCCTACTGTTAATCTGGAGGCTGATCGCTCGTACCTGTAGCTTATAGTGCTAGTACGCATTGCAATTAATAAATTAAATGTGCTAGAGAGGTTGAGAAATAGGCTATACGAACTGGAGTAGTTAATCTCAAATTTGGTTCCTTTTGATTTGATAGAGTTATGCTCAATCAGTTCTTATATATACACATTATTAATTTTTTTTGAAAAAGTTTGTAAAAACTAAAAACACATGTGCGTAAACTTTGTTCTTGGGATTGCTTGCTCTGTTGGTTTTGGAATTCTGAGCAAAACTTTCAACTTAAGCAAAGCATCAGAAGAATAAACGAAGCCAGCTAGCTCTGCTTGTACTATGGTATATATTCTTTCTTACAAATTTAATTACAATCTGATAGAAAATTAATTATTATGTAGCTTAATCCAAAGAGAATTTGGTGTCCCGTACGTGAATTATATACCGAGGGAAAAAAAACAGGAGTGACAAATATTATAACCCCTTGAGACGAGAAAGTATTGGATCGGACAAGCAGGACAGTTCCTGGCCCAGAAATCAAAGCTTTACTATTATTATTATTTTTTAATAAAGCAGCAAATTAAGCAGAAAAATGTAATGTAAAGAAACCATGCATATATCATACAACAGCTGCAAAAGCATGATCTTATATAAACAAATATAATTAAGAGTGAATTAATATTGCTATATAAACAAACAAAAATAGATGGATGAGCTAGCCATGATGTATTAATGTTGTCTCTTTAGAGACATATGATAAAATTGGAACGATATAAAGAAGATTAGCATGACTCCTACGCAAGAATGACACACATAAATCAAGAAATAGTTCAAATTTTTTAAACAAAAAAAAAGACGATCGATGTATTAATGTTCGAACAGTCTCTCATACAATTCCATCTCAAGTATAGATGACAAAATAGTTATCTATATACACCCATTGTTGTGTTTTACAAAGGATAAGGCCCATAAGAAAAACCTGCTACCCCAAGATCGATCTTCATATCCAAGAGACAGAAGGCACCTCTTGTGTCGCCTTGACAATTTACAATATGGCAAGTAGCTGGGCTATATCTTTCTAAACAAGATTAGGCCCACGTACACAGCTCTCAATCCAGTTGGCAGTGGCCTATAAACAAAAACAAAAAGAAAATTGATCACGCCATAATGTTATTTTGAGAAACAATTTTCCTAGTCTTGGATTAGTTTGAAGGACATATCCATGGAGCTGATATATATTTAAACGCATCTACAGGGGATATGATTGTGACTAGAGTTGTGATTTGATCGGTTCAGATGGGCAATAGGCATTACTGATTTCAAAATCAAAGCTTTAGATTTTGAAATTGAACTACCAATTACCAATCAAAATTTTCAGTATTTGATCATTTTTTACCAAATTCGATATTTCGTTTTTTTGGTATTTCTGAACCCTCCAAAATCTCATTCTCTTTTATTTTATTTTAAATGTTACTTGTCAATTTGGTAAAAAAAATTAACATGTAACTTCTAGCTGTTATGTCCTTTTTGAGAACTTGACTTATAGTCTTAAAGATCTTATTGGTGAGAAATTTATTGATTTGTATTGGCCACACAATGCAAGAGAAAAGGTTCGGACATTTACACCAATTCCTTAGGACCCTTACTTAAGCTACAAAAGGGAAAACGTGTGTCATTATATATGTTCATGAGCTACTTTGCTCTGCTTGGACACACGCACACACAGGAGCACGCTCCTACTTTTCCAAACCCAGTTGCATATATACAAACTTTAACTTACTACCTAAAAGCAATACTACTCATACTTGGACTTTTACACATTGCTTCTATATATATATATATATATATATACCTAGCGCGCTCTTCATTGTTTCTATCCTCAAGAATCGATCACTTTAGTAGATATATATGATGAACCCAATTAAAAACTCGTAGCTAGCCAGGCTGCCAGGGCATGGTCGAAAGAATTTGAGGAATGGGGAAAAGATACTATATGGAATCGATTTGTTATCATTGGTGTGTGCAACCATTTCATTGTTTCGTGATCATATATTTTTCTAAAGTATTTATATATGGCCGTGATTAGCAAACTAGCTAGCTAGCAAGCACATTCGTATATAATCATCACCGAGTCTGGTGGTTGTCAGATAAGCATTCTTTTCTGCGCGATTATAATGAGTTGATGGAGACTTGTTCATCCTTCCACATATATATATATACACCCTAGTTTTTCGTATTTTTATTTCAACTCTTATAATCTTATTCTCTCCTTGAAATATGCTAACTCGAAATTGTAGTGTTCTTTAGTAATTAGTTTAATAATTTTTGGTAGGTTTTAGCCCCAGCATGATACACAAACTTGTTCTGCACGTAAGTGTATTACTAGGATATTGATTCTTCACTCCTTTTGGGGTTTTCAAGTATAAAGAAAACTTCATGGAATTTCTCAGTTTAGTGTGACGCATGTGAGTTCACCCAAAGAAAACGAAGCTGTATCCAATGTCACTCACATTGTCTTGGCCGGCTACAATTCAAAAATGCTTGTGTAAATGAAATTCGCATATATACATATATAGTACTTTAGAATGTATGTATACATTTTAACTGCGTGAGGCATTTGAAGTGCAATTTTAAATATGAATTTAAGTTATTCGTCTATAATTCAGTGTTTCGGATTCTATCTCTCTTTAGAGGCGTCACATAAAGTCATATGTCTTGAATTCACTTTTATAGTTAGTTCCACAAAATATATTGTATGTTCGGAGAGTCTTAATTTTATTCACCAAGGGTGAATTCAACCAGAAAGATGAACGGCTGGGATTGAGGCTAGCCTTTACTTTTGCTCATCCACTAATCTTGAATGAACGGTTGAGATCTCACCTAGTTGAATTCAACCCAGGTGAATACTATAATTTCCGTTGTATGTTTCTCCTTTTGTTCTATGACCGAAAATCGAAGATGAAGACTTCTTTTATCGTGTCCATACATGGGCGATTGAGCATAATGTATAATTTTGCTCATTATGAACAAAATTGACATCCTCGGATCCTCCCCTCAAAGCAAAAAAAAATCTTTGGAATACATACCATTGAAGTTGTATGGGACCTCCGGTCCAATATATCTAATCTGTATTATGCGGAAAATTAAAAGATTCCAAGAGTAAGGTTATCATGTATTTGCAATATGCATTGTCATTATATACACGACAATAGTGTTCTATCAATTTTATAACAACCATCTCCTTTGGTGGGAAATATTCTTCATTTTAGATAATGAAACCATTCCATTACTGCCAACAACACCGATCGATCAAACATCAGTGCGCTAAGAAATGCCAAAGGCTAGCTGCTGGGGATGGCTGATCGATTTTGATTACTATATATATTCCATCTTACAGTTGTCCAAGAAAAAGACTTGCTGATCAAGAGTGATCAAGTAAATTAACTCTTTAATTATTACGTACGCAAATATATTGTATGAACTTAAAATTTCCTTGTAAGAAGATATTATCTATATACATATATATATATATATATGATGAGATAAAGTTTATAGTATGCATGTCCGCATCAAACATTTTGCTGTTCAGGTCAAGTGACTAGCTAAAGAGAGGAACCTGCAGCTAGAAACAATCTATACAGCTTTTTTATTGGCCTGATATAGGACTCTAGCAAGCTGGCTATAGAAGTATTTCTAGACTCTTGTGGTATCTAGTATGCTCGATCTGTCTGGATCTATTTGCTGGGTTGATTTATGACGTTGTTAACTTTTGGAGTTTCACGTTAGTGTTTATAATATGTGTTGACCTAGTTTAGCGTTAAGAGTTTATAGTTTGTGTCATCGCTAATTAACGAGCTAGCTAGGCAGCGGTATAACAATATTCATGACCGAGATATCAACTCCATCTTGACGTTTTCTATTCTAGAGTAAATGCAGAAATGACGTTTATGAAACAACCTTCCCCAAAGAACACATGAATAGATGTTACAACAAGAAGATGAAAATTAAGTATGTATACAAACTGAAGTGATAGAAAGGTGAGGATAGTGGCAATTTGTCCAACGGGGCTAATATGGATGAGACTGATCGATCACCGATTCCCTCCTCCATTTCCGAGTCCATCAATTGCACTACTCATGCTTTGGGTGCAATCATCTCTCTACCGTTGTAAAGCAATTTGAAAAAGGATTAGTTTCATTATCCAACTGAAAGAAATAGTCAAATCAAACCATATAATTGGGGCAATTGATTTTAAGCTCCAATATTAACCGACCATCATGACAATTAATGAATTGTCATGTTGAATGTCCTTTTCTTGTAATATAAGCAATTTCACACTTAAATTTCCTCTTGATGTGTCTTGCTCATAATAGAGAGAGAAAGATAATCAAAAAAGAAGATGGAGGCCGGCCGGCTTACATTTAGATTAATTGTATTGTTTTGCCAAACAAAAAATAAATTGTTCCGTGGTATTATTTTTTTTTAAACTAAACATGTCGGGAATAAATGATGTGAAAATGGGCCTACAGTATTATATATGCGACCAAAAACATTTTGCAGATACAAAATCTAATTAAAGCTTGCAGCTCTTATAAAAAAATTAAAACCTAAAGCTGGTAAGGCCTATGGTGCCCACTGCCCACCACAAAACAATATTGTAAAAACTAGGAAGATTATAATGCATTTATTTTTGGCCTGATGCAGCTGCAGATGGGTTCGGTGGAAATTGGAATCTAATGATTTTCTGTATTAATACTTTGTATATATTTCCATTCATCGTTTTCCTACCATTCACGGTGGTTTTCATCTTATTCTGGCCATCCAACGGCTATATACTACAGAGCGAGCGAGCCATTAATTTATCTTGCGGTACGTATTTGTTAATTTACAGAGACCTACTTAAATGCTGTCTGGACTGATCTGGTACAATTTTAAGAAATTCATACCTTTAATTGTTGCTAACATATATATATATATACATATATATATATATATATACTAGCTAGCTTTTTATATTTTCGGTACATTAATTATATGAATCAGACCGAACCTTCTTGAGTTCTTGATTATAAGCAGCAAGCATATAACTAGCTCCAAGCTGCACAGTACTACTTTTGCATTTCCCTTGACCAAATTTGTCAACATTAGGATTACTCGTTAATGATTAATTAATTAACTGATCAAGTTTCATTTCCAAAAAACAAAAAAAAAAAGGTAAATTTATCAAACTAAACAACCTAAAACTTTCAAAACTAAACATGCAACCCTAGCTAGTTATGATCCACTACCCTTTTTATGTTGGCCAGCCTTGCCTTCTCTATGTTGCTGATCGGAAAAAAAAAATTATAAACACTAGCTAGGTCCCTAGCTTGCCTTATCTTGAATATAAATTTTTTTGATTTCCTTTGTACAACTATATATAATACAAGTATTTCTGATCGATACAAAGGTTTTATTTTTAATTTTATTCCCTTTACTAGACAAATTGTCAAATTACACATGCATGGTCAAACCTCATATCAATTTAGCTGATATTGTTTGTTGGCGAGCGAGGTTCATAAGTGACATAGAAAAAGGGAATCATAAACAATGATTAATTGACTAATTACATATGTAGTTGTAGCTATCACAACAGACTGAACAGAGAAGGGTACTTACTATGTTACAATAATTCTAGCTAATTAAGAATAATGATTTGTTTTGTCAAAAAAAAAGAATAATGATTTGTTCGTTTATACCTACGACTAATTGACTATATTATAATACAACTTGAGGCAATTAATTAAGACACTATCTATGAGCAAACCAATTAGCTAATTAGTGATCGATGAAAGATTAATTATATTAGAATATATATATATATATATATATATTTGGGGTAGGCTATGCATAATTAAATAAGATGAAAAATGTAGCCACTTAACTGTCACCCGGAATCAACTTGTTGGCATAGGGTGGTTAGATACAACTTTTATCTTTGATATTTTATGTCATCTCATATTCACATGATCAATAAATAGCTAGCTTAAACAGATCGATCAACTTTCGGTCCTATATATGCATGCATGCAATAGTTAGAAGCTTGCATGCATAATTAATTTATTTGAAATTCACGGATCGTAGTTAGAAAATTAGTGAAACTAAATATCACAAAAAGGAAAACTGAAAGCTTGCATTGCCAACCCTAATTAATTACGTGCAGCGTGTGATCGCCTAGGGTTCACTGGTGGCTACAGTTTACATATATAGTTTGATAATAGAGAGTTAATCACTCTAATAAAACAGAAAATAGTGAATAACACAATTTATTATTCTGAAGGAAGATTCCAAGTTCATGGTGGGGTTGGGTTTTGCACTCCAGACCAGAAGAGGATAAACCTAAAATCGGTGCTGAAAGAAATAACGAAGAAGCCAGCAGCCATCGTTCTCGTCGATGACGTTATAAAGATGGATAATGTAAATCTACGCGAATAAAAGTCGTGGTTTCTGATCCATCCTCCTCGTGACACGTGGTTCAGGCTCCATAATCCAACTTACAAGTCTTGACGGAAAAGCTAGGGCTCGATTTCTTAGACGGCAGGCAAACATCCATCCCACCTAAAAATGTTAATTCTACTTTTCTTTTTTGGTGTTTTATTTCTGTGTTTACTTTGGCCTCTTTTTGGGGAGGCAAGCAACTGAACCTTCTGACCCTAGACCAACACCTATTCATCTACAATGGCAAATCCTAGCCGTTGGGTTGAATCATCTTCAAGGCCAAACGTGGTAGCTGATCCCCTGAATAAAAAGATCAACGGCTGGCATTATCTTGGACTGTGCATGCATGGCATCTACGGTACCATAGACGTATTAGGCATGAGCATCATCCTCAATGCGCGCGTTGGGATCATGAGATGAGATCCCATACATGTTCCCGAGGCATTGAAAATCCACACCAATGCAAATATGCAATCTTTCGTGTATAATATCCTCACCTATAATAGACTACGGCGGACGTTAGCACAACATCATATGCTTTTGCTAACGTGCTCCCGTCCAATGGTTTCTCATGCAATTCCCATAAAAACAATCTTTTGGGCGTGAAACGAGGGGCCCAATCAGGGAGGCGCGACGCCGTATTCAACGGACACGGACGTTAAGGGAGGGAGGGGTCACGGGCGGCTTTAATTCACTTTGACGGGATTGACCCCGTGATTAACGCCGTTAAGGTCGGGGTTTCCGGCCAGGAATTACGGTCCAAACCTCTTTTTGCGTATTGGCTTCTCTCTCTCTCTCTCTTTAGGATTTAGGAATGGATTCTGGGTGGGGGCCATTAACGGCTAGTTGGGAATATGAGGTGTGAAAGAGACGGCCTGTCACGTCAGCTGTTCGGCACCAATTTCGGTCGCCTCTACCATTTAGGCATTTACTATACCAAATCGAAAATTTTTCTTTCGGTGTTGAAATGGAAGTCTCTACTTATAGAAAAACTAATTCAACAAGCAAAATTCTTGGAACAGATTTCTGTTTTTGACCAAAAAAAAAAACTATTTTTCATTTTTTCAAATTAGAGAATACAAATTAACATACCTAACACTGAAGCTCGGACATTATCATAATCTAACTACTAACAAAATCAAAATTTAACCTCATATTGGCAAGACTCAAGGGGATGATCATTATCCTCCCCCAAAGGTAAAACTCATTTTCGTACACACTGTCAATGTAGAATCTACAAGAAATTACCAATGTGATTATTTTTATTACACCAATATGATATGAAGACCATTCTACAAGTACCACCCATAATAATATTATTAATTATAAAAAAACTACTAGTTACGTATTCAAAAACGTGACAATGTAACTTAAGAATTGACTACTTATATTTTAAAATATAATATTCAGTTTGAATAGATAGAACAATTCTATGCTTTGTTGATTATGCATATTATCTCATTTGTTAAATAACTTGAGATCAATTTAATTTGATGTTAAATATCGAATATAAATATACACAATCAAAATAATAAGTATTTCTTTTTTTTAGATAACAGGATATTGAGTGTTTTATTCCAAATTCTTTTTAATCTGCACACACGCGTCTTCTTAATTTCCGAATATTTATTAAATTACCTTTTAAATATCTTTTCCAAACAAAAACAGCATGAACAATTTTGCAGCAGAAAAAAAAAATTTCCAGAATTTTCGAGCAATGACTCAACCACTACATTTCACAGGCGCCGAAACTAAACGCGGTCGGGTCCGGGCAATGTCATTGTTCATTAAATGCCCTAGGTAGTTCGACCTTTATTACCAGATTGCCATCAAACCAGGTTGGTTATTGGCAAATCCGTAAATTAGTAGGTCCTATTGAGGGTCCTTTGGGAAAGCAAGAAACATCATTTGCTAGCATTGACTAGAAAGCGTGACCTCATATGCGCTGAAATTTAGTGCATTCAACACGTGCCCGGGCAATGTTTTTGTTTCAATAAATGCCGATAGTTCGATCTTATTTACAAGAATGCCATTCTACCTCGTTTGAATATGGCACATCCGTAAATATGTGGGACATTATGGGCGTCTCTATGGGAAGCAAGCTGCACCAATAAGGTTGAAAAGTGACGGCGCCTTAGGCGGGGTTACGGTTACCCGATTGAGAATGCAACCATCCCCTTTTTATATATATTTATTATATCCTTTTTTCAGTTTTTGACCTCTTTACTTAATATATATATATATGTTTAAAGGGGAACCTCTTTCAGCCCCAAAAGTCTCAATAATCATTGTTTTTACCCCCAATGATTCTTGCTTTCTCATGTTGTGCCTCATTCCCACTATTCACTGTATTTCTCCACTGCTTTTATTTTTCTATTCTTACTTTAATTTAATAATACAATTATAGTTTTGGCACTTTATACCTCTTTGAAGAATGAAGACTTCAAAGTTTAATTTTCAAGCTATGAGTATTTTATTTCAAAGTCTGGATTCTTGTAAGAGGGATAAAGTGTTGGGAATCATTGTACAAGGAATTATGGGTTCGAAAAGAACAAGATGTTTATATGATGGTATGTTGGCCTATAATTATGCATTTCTTATTCGGAGGAGAATGTGGACAATAGTTTAGGCCAAAACTGTGTTTTCATCATAATGCTGAATTGGATCGATCCTAAGCCTTTATCATTATTTCATTATACATGTAATTTAAGAGTTAATGCGTTTTATTTAGTTGATTATAATTGTTAACATTTCATATTACCTTTCAAATTTCATCCATGTATTTAACCAAATCAAAAACATTTTGGCTCTATGGCTGTATCAAATTAATATATAGTAGTTGTGATAATTGTAGGTTTTTATGGTAATCAGCTAGTTATATAGTACAATTAGGACAACAAATTAGATAATTTCCTAAAAAATAAACAATTATAAAGACTAGGAGAACCGTTTGTTAGAGGTAATCTAATTAATCAATGATACATGAAGTAGAGAAATTATTATTTGAATTAAATAAAAGAGGTAGATAAATTATTATAGATTTAATCTAATTGGTACTACAGAGGTTTGTTGTTAGTTAGTTCACTTTGACATAATTTTTGTTTTTACTTTTTCTACTCATTATATTTATTTTTATTCAACTATCGTTAATGTATTGAACCAGACCACCACCTACAATGTCATGTGATAATTTGGTGTCACGAATAATTACTTCATGAACTATATATTTTGCACTGTTCTTTATCTTACACTTGTTTTTGAATTTAATGAACACCGGAACCTTTCTTCTTTTACCGAAATAAGTAAACATTAGCCCCTTAATTACAATTCCATTATTACATACACCAACGTGCTGTAATTTAGTTTTTGTTATCTACAACCAGACCAATTGTAGACTACTAAACCAAAAACAACTCTAAAACTAAACATTGTAAAAAGAAAAAAAAAACTAAGAAAAGTGATACGAATTTGAAAATTACCATGTAAAATAGTTACTTAAAGCGTATTTCTCTCGGATATACGTTTAACAGTGTGATATTTGTGAAATAAATATCAACTAAATTTATGATAATAAGATTAATAGAGTGACATTCTACTTGTTATCTTTGCAAAAAAATGCAAAATTGGTGCCGGTATGTTAGCTATATCATATGATTGCATAATTACTTATAAATACACATTCCAAGAAAAAAAATTACCTTTGATGAAATAAAAGGAAGCAAAAAAGATTACCTTAATTAGGACGAACGATATCACATTCTTAATGATATGGATTACACAAAATCACCTTAGTTAAATTCATACGCGGTGACAGTGCATTGTGTAGAGAACATATCAACAAAATCTTGTACATTAATCCAAATTTGGCTGATTCTATAAAAAAGAAAGAATTAGTAGTAAAAATTAAATAATATTTGCTAAAAAAAGAAAAAGGAAAAAGGAAAATAGAAAAAAAAAATGAAAAAAGGTGGTGCAATGGCATATGAAGAGGACACAGCTCAACAGCTCAACAGCTCTCTCTCTCCCACTGGGCACTCCAACAGCAATAAAATGACTTCCCCTCGGCATCGTCTTTCCTTCTCTCATTTCCAATAGCCTTTTCGGCTCTCTCTTTCTTCTATAGCTGTAGAAATTTAATTCAGAGAGATACTCCTCCTCTTCTCTCTTCTCTATATATATTACTCACACAGAAATAAAAATCAGAAAGAAACAGAACCAAAAACCATTTGTTTGTTTTTTTTAAGGATTAAGGAAGATGGGTTACTGCCCTCATCCGCGGTTGTTTGCTTTGCTTGTGCTTGTGCTTGTAGCTGTTGTTGTCTCTGCCTCAGCAAGAGATTTACCAATCATATCCTTTGACGAAGGATACAACAAACTTTTTGGGGACGACAATCTCATGATCCTCAAGGACGGGAAATCCGTTCATCTCTCACTAAACGAACGGACAGGTATTTTGTTTGGTTATTATTGTTGTTGCTGGTTTTTGAGGTCGTTTTGTTTTGGATGGGGTTTTTGACCAATTTTTTTTTGGTCTCTGTCTCTGTTTAATTGCAGGCTCTGGATTTGTTTCTCAGGACCTTTACATTCATGGGTTTTTCAGTGCTTCCATTAAGTTGCCCACTGATTATACTGCCGGAGTTGTTGTCGCCTTTTATGTGAGTAGTATTTTAAGCCTTTATTAATATTCATTTGCTCTATTCTTGGTTGTATCGAAGAGTAACAGATTTTTTTTTTCTTTCTCATTTACATGTCAAGATTGCATATTTATGCTCGGTTGAGTAGTATAACTATCTGACCCTCATGATTTCAGTTTTGAATTTGTCTCTGGTGTGAAAATTTAATACTTTGGATCCAACCTTTCAATATGGCAATGTAAATTTACTACTTGTATTTTTACAGTCTCAGTTTCTATCTATGATACCCAGAACTTTACTCTTCGGTTTCTTCAACTACACCCCAGTTTATGGCCCAAAGTTCAAAACTTTAAGGTTTAAACAAAGCCATCACACCCAATTTACTCTCTTTCGAGTGTTCGTTAATCCGGAAAATGGAAGATAAGATGCTCATCCATTTAATGTGTTTTGTTTTAACAGATGTCGAATGCTGACATGTTCCCCAAGAACCATGACGAAATCGATTTCGAGTTTCTTGGGAATATAAGAGGCAAAGAATGGAGGGTTCAGACCAACGTTTATGGCAATGGAAGCACCAACACTGGGAGAGAAGAGAGATACAATCTCTGGTTTGATCCTTCTGAGGATTACCATCAGTACAGTATTCTCTGGACTGACTCTCAAATCATGTAAGCATCAATCAAAACCCACCACACCATATTTGGAATACTCTGTTAAAACTTTATCTATCAGCTTTTTTGAAAGCAATTTTCCCCCATTCTCACTAATAATATTTGGAATACTCTGTTAAAACTTTATCTATCAGCTTTTTTGAAAGCAATTTTCCCCCATTCTCACTAATAATGTTAGATTCTGGAGTCTGGAGATTACTGTTTTTGGGGTTTGAAGTCAGCTTTTTCTTAAAAGCAGTTTTTCCCAATTCTCACTAATAATGTATGATTCTGAAGTCTGGAGTTTACTGTTTTTGGGATGAGATGCTCTGCTGTAGGGTATAGGGTAAGTTTTCTTCTTTTTGGAGAATACAGAACAGACCTTGCTCTGTTTTTTTTCCCTTTTTTACCAGTCCCCGGTTTCATCAAAACCAGTAGTCCTCTGTTTGGTAGAATTAGCTCGATGCTCTGTTTGGTATGCAAGTAAAGAAGACCAGAAGTTAAGAACTTTAGTTTGACTGGTAGATTCTTAAGTTTGACGACAGATATAACATTACCTTAGTGTGATTAGGACAATTAAACAAGCACTAGGCTTAGTTGAAGAAACTAGAATTTTCTGCAATTCAATTCAAAATCTTGTTCTTAGTCTATGATTGTGTGCTTTTTGAGAAAAGATTGTGTTATGTAGTTTAGATTTTAATTCTGTACTTGTTTCCAATGTCTCTTAATTGCAGATTCTCTGTCGACAATATTCCCATTAGAGTGGTTAAGAGATCAGAGAATATGGGTGGTGACTTCCCCTCTAAGCCAATGTCATTGTATGCCACAATATGGGATGGATCCGATTGGGCTACCAATGGTGGCAAATACCGAGTGAATTACAAGTACGCGCCTTTCTTGGCCGAGTTCTCTGACCTTGTTTTACACGGTTGTGCAGTGGATCCTATTGAACAGATATCAAAGAAATGCGATAAAACCCAAGGTTCTGAATATATCCCTACTGGTGTTACTCGCCTTCAAAGAATGAAGATGGAGAGTTTCCGGAAGAGGCAGATGACATACTCCTATTGCTACGACAGAATACGCTACAAGGTTGCTCCTCCGGAGTGTGTGATCAATCCCCAAGAAGCGGAAAGGCTCCGCGTGTTTGACCCCGTTACATTCGGGCAAGGGCACCGCCGTCAACGAAAACATCACCACAGGAGCAGCAGCAGAGCAAGCGTAGCAGAGGCCAATTCTGTTTGAGAATGAGAGGGAGGGATGCAGTATTCAATTGCTCGTATGAGCACCATTGGCAGTCATCAACTTTTGTATATAGGGGGAGAGGGAAGATGAAAAACATTAGATTTTATTGTGGGTGAATAGAGTTTTATATGGTCGGAGGGTATGTATATAGTTCATACCTTTATTAGTTCCCAGTTATCATCATTCATGTTGTCCTTTTGGTTTACAAATTGAATTTAGTGGTGGTGGTTTATGTACTAGACAACTCATGGGTTCAATAAATTTTAGCATATGGAAGTTACTATAAGGCTTGGATTCTCTATTTGTCTGTTTGCATTATTTTTTGCTGATGAAGCATCTTTCATTTAATTTATGCTTAAATTTTAACCAACTTCCACTTTTTTACTCATTCATTGTCTGTTTGCCGTGTCTTAAATAAAGTCAGACTGGTGTCATATTTGGATGATAGTTTGTCAATAGCTAATTGGAATCCAATGACACGGTTAGATGTGACAAGTGATGAAAATGGTACAGGAAATGGCAGTGTTTTATGTTGGACTGGACTTTCTTTCCCTTCACACTTTACAGAGCTCACAGTGAATGCAGAAGCAGAAGCAGGTTAGGTTAAATTCATTCATTCATAAAGGGTTGCTGGTTTCAAGGGACAATGCTTTCAAGCTTTGCATCCGTGACTTTGAAATAAGACCAAGGAGGAGTTCCCAACCCAATTGCAATACTTTTTTCAGTTTCATTTTTTTTTGCTGATATAAACAAATTTGAATTATCTGGCACTTATATGAAATATGAATGAAATATGAATATCCATAGAAGTCATTTGGACCACAAAAGCAATGAGCTGCCAATATGTTTTTGGTGGTCTCATGTAATCATCATGTGGTAAGTGGTTAACTAACCCTTTCTGATCTTTTGTAGCACTAGAAAAACTATCACAAGTTCAAAGTTGGTGAGGTAATGAAAGATGATGGTTAGAAAGAGCATCATATCAGTAATGCGTTTTCTTCCAAATTTTGAGATACTCCATAGAAAGAGAACACTTGGGCACAACTCTACTCACCAATATAAGTTGAACACTTGGGCACAACTCAACTCTAAAGATTTTTGCTATTAATATTTGTTTTGCGTGTTGGGCAAAGAAAAAATGCATACGTCGTCCCGGACTCCCGGTATTCTTTAGACCAAACGGCGTCATTTTGTACTAATTTTTCATTCCATTCAACACATGATTAACAGTTTAACTATACAGAGAAGAAAAATCTTTTTTTTTTGTGTGCAACTTTGGAGGAACGTTGGACCAGTTTTGAAATATTTATAGATATAGATATTCGTTTTTTGTTTGTTTTTTATACAGGTAAATATATCTTCTACCCTCAACAGATGCTCTTCATTTCCCATCGAAAAAACAAATGCTCTTCATTACTGATATTTTAAATATTGCGTTGGACACTTGGACTTCAAGTCACCTTCATTTCACAAAATAAAAATAAAAATTCCAATCACCTTGGCCCAATTAAAATTTAGTGGGTAGGCCTCTGCTTTGGCATTCAATATTTCAATGTAATCCGAGACTGAGTTCAAACTTCAAAGTGTTGCCCAAAAATGCAAATTTTAATGTCCTCTTTGCAATCCTATAAGAAAATATGTTAGATTAATACGAATAAAACAGATAATGGTCAAGATTATGAGACAAATAAACCTTAAGAACCGACCCAAAAACCTTGAGAACCGACCATTTTGGCCGACTTTTGTTGGTGCATGTGTGCATCTGCATGAGTGAATATCCATCTGACACAGCTAATCTTGTCTCTAGCATCATGCACTAGAATTACATTAAGGATCGATTAGAGAATCTTACCCAATTTTATTTTAATAATACTAGTTGCAATTTTGTACACATTTCATTACTCGTTTCCTTTAATTTAATTTGATTTGATCAGAGCCAATGAATGTTACAGTTTTATAATGCTGCTAAGCTTCTAGCTTTTGTTGCACAGCTAAGTCAGCCGTCGGTCACTAGTATCCTAATGCAGATGTTAACAACAAACTGATCTAGCCTAGGCTTATGAATTGTGATGCTCATAATTAATATACTAGGTTACTGTAGGGTTTGGCTTCTTATGAATGAAATAGGCTGCGGCTGCAGATTTTGACAATTAGAATAGAGATTTGTGGTCTTTTGAGCATGTTATTGTTCGGGTTTGAGATTTAGCTTTGCTTGAGCGACAAGGTTAACTCTGTCCACAATTTAGGCTCCGACTAGCTACTTATCTCTAGGACTAGGAGAGCTGCTTTCCCTAGACATAGAGCGGTCACAGTATTTATGAAATTACGTGGTGTGGTTCGGTGCAAGTCTAAAGTCTAAAGTATGAATTGAAAAACAAGGTCTATCTAACAAGTTATGGAAAGATTAATGAGAGAGTTGGAATGATACATTTGATGAGGTTCAATGAGAGAATTGACGGGGAAGATGATCATATTTATTAATTTGATACAATACACTGTAAATCAACCAAGCCTTTTAATTCTCAGATTCCGACTCGCTTTTCTCGATTAGTTTTACAAAGTTGCGAACAATTGTCCTGCCTTCAGAAGTTATGATACTTTCAGGATGGAACTGAACCCCCTGCAATATCAAATTTTATTGGTTATAAACTTATAACAACACTCTTTAAAGGACACAATGTAGCCGCTATAATGAAAAGAGGACAACAATATCTTACTTGAAGATGCCTATATTTCTTGTGACGAGCAGCCATTATCAGTCCATCCTCGGTCCATGCTGTAATCTCAAGTTCTTCACTAGGAAAACTGTCCTTTTCTATAACAAGACTGTGATATCTACCAGCAGTGAAAGGGCTGAAAAGATGGAGAAAACTCAACTGCTATTATAACTAGTTCAGTGCCCATGTAATGCACAGGGTCTTTAATACATTTTTGTACCATTTCAAATACTCACAAATTGGTAAATTATAGAACCAGGGATATCTTTGTCAATATTATACTAAACAAATTGCATATATCATCTTCTTTAGCAACAAATGCAGCTGCCTATATGCTACTGTCAAAAACATAAATAAGCTAATAGAAAATAAATTCTTTTAGCAACAATTCTATACCTCTGAACTAGAGAATCTGTTAAAATTTAGGACACCGAATTCAATAAACCAGGACTATGTTCACCAATCTAGAGAGTAAGATCCCGAATTCTTTAAAATAGAATTAAAATCCAACTCACTTTGATAGTCCAGCAAACAAGCTGTCTTCCTCCTCCTCAATATAATATACGGGAGAGCTCTTCCCATGCATGACACCATAAGGAGAACGAACAATCTTTCCTGCAACACCACAAACGTCTTTTAGAAGGCACAATTAAACCAATAATTCAACTGAAATTTTATCAGTTTCATTTGACAATCATACAACACATGATAATATATCATAGAAACTCTAGGTAATAACATGATCAAATTCAAAAACCAAATATAGTTAATTGTTGAAAGCTTAATTCTGTCTGAGAAGACTTGCCTCCAAAAGCCTCCCCAATGCACTGCAAACCCATACATACACCAAATAAGGGCACAATGGGCCCTAACTCCAACACAGTTTGCAATGAAATCCCAGAATCTTGGGGTTCGCCTACAAAAGGGAGATACTATGTGTTAAAAACTAAAATGACTACAAGTTTCTCCTTCATTTCGGTTTTCAAGCATCTATCGAAGGGAAATATCAGCAGAACTAACCTGGCCCTGGGGAGATCAAGACTCCTCTGGGATTTTTCCTGTAGGAAGGAGAGTTAATTAAATCAGGCCCCTTACAGAGGATATATGTCCATTCATAATTGCTTGCGGACACGTTAATGGTGTTTATGGTTCAGGAAACAACAATTGACTAGGTAAAGTACAAATTCTTACCTTTTTAGTTCATCCACCGTTAGTTCATCATTCCGATAAACTTCAAATAGACATCCCAGCTCTCCCATATACTTCAGATCACATGTAATATATTAGTACCGCGTCTTTTTCACTTGTAAGAACCATCAATAAATAAAAAGACAAAAAATAATATTGGAAAACAGTTGACAGAAAGTGAGTTGATTCCTAATTGACATTTTAAGAACTCCAGCCTGACCCCGGAAGAGGGATCCTTAAAAACCCAAAAGTACTTAAATCACATACATATGCTGTGAGTATTTTCTGAGTTGTGATATAAAATCACCTAGAAAGCTTGACACTTTGACAGGTATCTCTCCTATTCTCATTTTGCATTCCTCATCATGACAAGAATATCCAACTACAAAAATGTTCTTATGAGTAGTCTCATTTTTCACTTCTGTCCAGGTTTTACCATCTCTTGAAAAGAAATATATAAACTTTTCACTAGAACATTCCTCGTTCCAGAATAAAAACAAGAAAACAGGGAGACCTTAACCAGGTGTTTCATCTTAAGCACAAAATAATAAAGTTCTTTAAAAAGTAAAAATCTTTATCACTGTATACCTACATTTTCCTAGCACAAGTAGCAAGTAAAACTGTAAAAACAAAAGCATTCTGTGTAGTACTTTAGCATACCAACCAGGCCCAATATAAGATTTTATCAATTTCAAACAGAGAAAGCACAAAATACAATTAAATAGAAACCTGGCAGAGATTGTAAGTGAAGCTATCGTAATTATCAATAACAATGATGGGGTTGTTGGCCCTCTTTTCGGAAACTCGAGGCTTTGAATCCGTCTCGGCGATAGCCATTGAAGCTTTTGCGGCGAACCCATTTCCCAATTTGAGACCAAAATGCAGTTCTGCACAGAAAGATGAGATCTTTGAATCAAAATCAAATTCAAATTCAAATGGTAGATAGACACAGTTTGGGAGACGTACGAGAGTTAGTACTAGTACTAGAGGGCACGCAGATTATCTTAGGATGAGGGTTTTGCAGGGTTTTGGGAGAGAAAGAGAGCAGCTTTGCTTGTTTGAAAGAGGCCTGAGATGTGACTGTGGCAGCCATCGCTTCAGACTTGAGAGAGTACCAATTAATCCCAACTAAAAATTGGATTTGGATCTTCTACTCTCTGAAATATAGGAAAAAATGGGATTTGCTTTATAAAGAAAATCAAAAGGATGCGATTGCTTGCCTTTTATTTTATTTTTAGGCTAAATTAATTTCCTTCTATCATCAAGTTTCTAATTTTTCTTCGTTCCACATGTTGTATGCAATCCATTGTAATTAGTCAATTTCACACTACACTAAAAAAACGTTTCTTATTTCGCAACTTTCTTTTGATCATCTAGTTGACGGCATGTTGTTGAGAAATTTTTGTGATAACTCCATTTTTCTCACTAGATTTTTCAAAAATTATATACTCATGATTGTCTATTTTCAAAAAATAGCTTGTTTATAGTGAAATTACAAAATCTAATTTAGAGAATACATTTCTCACAACATACTAAAATTCAATCTTTCCAATTTCCATAGCCATATACCCTTAAATTGAAATAATAATAATAAAAAAACTGCATACTTCAGTATGGTCCAGGCGAAAATGTACATATAGGTCAGGAACTTAATTAGGATGAGACATATAGTTAGACTTAGACCTTAGTGGGGGTTTAAGTACAACTACAGTGGGTTATACAGTGTAACAAAATATACTTGATGTAATAACAAAATACAGTAACTGTTGAAAAAAAAACAAAATACAGTAGAATTTTCCCAAATACCAAAAATAGGAACATCTAAAATTAGTTCAAGAACAAAAAGTTGTTAACGAAAGTGACGAAGTCTAAAGTAGTAGACTGACTACGAAGTCTAAAGTTTAGGTAACTTGTTTAGCAAATGAGTCAATTCCCAAAGCGTCAGCTACCGGGCCGCCTAAGGTTAATTTAGAAAGAGAGAGTACAAAACCCTGACTCAAAAAACCCTAAGTACGAAAAGACATCAATACCCCTAAATTCAAGAATATGCTATCTCGGTCCCTTCCACACTGAGCTCGCTTGCCTTGAGTAAGTGTAGTTAGAGAGAGAGAGAGAGAGAGAGAGGTTTCATATTCACAGCCACCATTTAAGACCCTAGACAAATGCGTGCTCAATAAGCCATTCTTCACCTTACACAAATCACTTCACACGCGCACACACACTATTTTCCCAAACCCTAGATCTTACTCTTTGAAAACCCACCAGTCTCTACGCCACTGAGACTATCAGCCCCAACTTGTCATTCACGAATGGATACATATTCACACGCAGAGTCACTCTTTTGATCTTACTTTCAACTCCCACAAACCCCATTTTCCAGATCTGACTAAAACCTACCCACAATTTCCACTGACCCAGCTCGGATTTTCACCTCCCAGCTCACGCAATTCGCTTCAAATTCCGCAATTTTATACGATCGGTGCGAAATTTGAACAAAAATAGACAAACCCATTTCAGGTTTTGCATCATTTCTCAGAAATTCGCAGTCTTTGTTATCGTAAATGTGGTAAAATCGAAGAAAGTTGTTGTCTTTAAGCTGATTCCTGCTAGATTCTGGGTTTAATTTGGTAGGATCTGCTTGAATTGTCTGGATTGGTTGTTTGGGTCTAGGAGATACTGAGGAATGCTTTATATGTGCTATTAGTGAATCTTGTTTAGAGGGTTCTAATGACAATGCCATCGGGGAATGTGGTTTTATCGGACAAAATGCAGTATCCTAGTGGCGGCGGTGGTGGCGCCGTCGCCGGCGGCGAGATCCACCAGAACCCTCGTCAGTGGTTCCCGGATGAACGTGATGGGTTCATCTCGTGGCTGCGCGGCGAGTTCGCTGCAGCCAACGCCATTATAGACTCTCTCTGCCACCATTTGCGCGCAGTTGGGGAGCCGAGTGAGTATGACATGGTGATTGGGTGTATTCAGCAGCGGAGGTGCAATTGGACCCCTGTGCTTCATATGCAGCAGTACTTTTCGGTGGCGGAGGTGATATATGCACTGCAACAGGTTGCGTGGAGGAGGCAGCAGAGGTACTATGATCCTGTGAAAATGGGGAACAAGGAGTATAAGAGATCTGGTATGGGGTT
The DNA here is from genome assembly GCA_030142095.1 of Rubus idaeus. Taxonomy (NCBI): domain Eukaryota; kingdom Viridiplantae; phylum Streptophyta; class Magnoliopsida; order Rosales; family Rosaceae; genus Rubus; species Rubus idaeus. Next base: position 33,348,355 of record CM057968.1, on the reverse strand, counting down.
TAAGCCGGGACAGCAGAGAAGTGAGCCTGTCAAGGAATGGCATAATGCTAGTGTAGAATATCGTAGTTATGATGGGAATGCTTTGGAGAAAGTTGGGAGTGAGGAAGTTAAGCCCGGTGGAGAGGCTGGGAAAGTGGATGATAAGGGTTCGGCGCCTTCTGCAGAGAAGAAAGGTACTTTTTGGGTTTATGATTGGCGACGTGATGCTCTTATAAATGTTCACTATATGCTTGTTTGATGGTAATGCAATCAAAAAAATAGAGCTTAACAAAAATAGTAATCTTAAATGGGAAACCCATTTCTTTTGATGTTGGGAACTTTCTCAAGTTTACCAGGTCAAGAATTCTTTCAACATCTTTAAAATTCATAACATGTGACCTGGTAAGGGAATAATACCACTGGCTGAAATGAAAATGGCTCTTTTGGGACTAGGAAATCTAGGAGAATAATCCACTGTTCTGAATGAAGTCTGACCCATTTCGTGTTATCTCAATGTGTCCTGGTCTTTACTTGAAAATGAGATTATGATTATTACATATCTGATTATTCAAAAGTTATCCAGTGATTCAAATTGAAATAAATTCATTACTCTTTCCTACATAATGAAATCATTGTATTAAATGAAGAATTAGATGGGTCCTTTTCATTAACTGATAAAGTCTTTAGGAGATTAACCTGCTATAAACAACTGTTATTGCCTTCCTGTTGAAGTTTATATCGTATACACATATGCATATTGTATGCACGTTAGTTGTGCACTGTACCATTTTAAATAATTCTGAGTTGTTGAAATTAAGAAAGATGTTTATTTAATGCGTAACTGCTAAATACTTCTTTATGGTTCCTGTGGCAGATGCTCTTACAAAAACTCATGAAAATAGCAGCTTAAGGAGTTCTGGGAGTTCCCAAGGGACCATATCTGGCAATTCTGAATCCGAAGACGTGGTGGTTAATGAAGGATGTACCTCAAGTTCTAAAGGTTATACACCTTGCCATTTTACTCTCTCTCTGTTGTTTTCTTCATTTTATTGTCATAGTATATGTGGTTTACATCATCTATCATGATTGGGTTTTCAATTCAAAACGAGGGATATGTGATATTTTATATATATATATATTTTTTTTCAGACAATGAATCACATTCTGTCCAGAATGAGAAGCAGAACCTTTCCGTCATTCCAAAAACTTTTGTTGGCAACGAGACATTTGATGGAAAAACGGTACTTTCTTCATTCTATACCATCTTTCTAACTTGAATTTGGTTCAGAATCAGTGGATTTTTTTTTTGGGAAATTAATATTTTTCTTTTGTTTAGGTTAATGTGGTTCATGGACTGAAATTGTATGAAGAGTTACTTGGTGACACTGAAGTCACAAAACTAGTTTCTTTGGTAAATGATTTGAGGGCTGCAGGAAAAAGAGGACAATTTCAAGGCAAGTTTACAAATCTACTTTGTGTATAAATGAAGTAATGAACCACAGATAAGAAAAATGGTATCTGGTGCTTGATGCCAGTAATCAGAATAATCAGCTGTGTGAATATCATGAAACTTACTAAGCGTCCTGAATGACCTGAATCACATTCTATTCAGAGTCAGAATGACAAACAGAAACTTTCCCTCGTTCTTTCAACATTGGATATAATCTTTCTAACTTGAAGTTAGGCTGAGCTGTTAGAATCATCCTTATGTGCTATTGAATTGACATCCTTTTGTCTTCTTTTAATGTTGGTTTCGGTCCGCATCGTAAATAAATTGTCTTCCCTCAGTAATAGACTTATAGGTGTATCTAATGGTTTATGACTTTATGTTGTACGCATCATACTTCATACCTAAAGCTCACTTTAATTAGTTAAAAACGTCATACTCCCTAGATATTAAGATTCCCTTTTATCCTTATAAGACTGAATAGTCGGGGTTTTGATTATGAAAATTAGTTTTCTTATCCAAGATTTATGTAGTGGATATGAGGACATATCTGCCTTTCATTTTCCATGGCATATTGTATAATTTAATGTACTTGTTTCCATGATCATATATGTATTTTTAAATTCCATGTACCTTTTCTATCTCCCAATCTTAAAGATTTTTGGTTGTTCATTGAAACCTTTTAAGAAAAGAAAGAAAGAAAGAAAAGTACTAGCAACAATGCCATTATCACTTTTTATGTTTTTTTGCTTTACATTTTCTTTTTGACACTTCTGGTGTCTGTTATCTATATGCGCACCTCAGACTAGAGTATGGTCTTAATGTCTGACAAAGTTTGGTAATTTTGTATTTTGTTAACCCGTATAAGAATATTGTTTCTGGCTTTGGAACCCTTCAATACATTTGATAAAATTTTATTCTTACGTCTAAAGATTTTCAATAATGCTGGCTGTTTTTTATGAGAAGCAGGTCAAACATATGTGGTCTCGAAGAGGCCCATGAAGGGACATGGAAGAGAGATGATTCAATTGGGAATCCCTATTGCAGATGCTCCACAAGAAGATGAAATCTCCGTAGGAACCTCCAAAGGCATGTTGCAATTTGCAATGATTTTTTGTAGGAAAATTTTCTTTAAAAAAAATCAAATCTATAAGTTCCATGTCTAATTACTTTTAAATGAAATCTGTAGATCGGAGGATGGAAGCCATTCCTTCCTTGTTGCAGGATGTTGTTGATCGCCTAGTTGGGATGCAAGTTTTGACTGTGAAGCCAGACTCTTGTATCATTGATTTCTTTAATGAGGTTGTTAATATTGTCCAATTTTTTGATATGATAAGTGCTCGATTTGCGAAGAGATCATAATTTTGTGATGATTGTTTGTAGGGTGATCATTCCCATCCTCACATGTGGCCACCGTGGTTTGGAAGGCCTGTTTGCGTCCTGTTCCTCACAGAATGTGACATGACTTTTGGGAGAGTATTAGGAATAGAACATCCTGGCGATTATAGAGGCTCCCTCAAACTTTCTCTTACACCGGGGTACCCTTTCTGACTGCTATTGTTTGATATATATTTTTTAATCAGTGTTACAATTTTATTCCCGCAATATGATTAGTTTAAAACAGTGGAATCATGATAAGTTTACTTTTTGGAAAAACTGACCGACCCATGGAATCCTTGTAGCTTTTCTAGAAATTGTCACCACATTCATTAGCAATGATTACAGTTGTCTCCTTAAGTAGAATGCATTTTACCTTGTTGCTTTTGCTTGCTGTAAGATTCAGAGTTGCATGATTCAAGATCACGACATAGTTAAGCCTGAATTCTTATTTGTCATTTCTCTTTATCTTATGTATGAGAGGTGGGCTGAAATGGGTTCAGCATTTAAATCTGGAGGAACAAGTTCATTGCAGTGAATAAAACATCGGAAAGTTACATGCCTATATACAAGCTCATATTAATGATGGTGCTTGCAAGTCTCTCATAGACATTACATTATCCTGTCTTGCAGACAACTTAATTTTGTTTGAGATTCAACTGTAATTTATTTTATGTTTATTCATGACACTGCAGGTCTCTCCTTTTGATGCAAGGAAAATCTGCAGACTATGCAAAACATGCAATTCCTTCCATCCGTAAGCAACGCATACTCGTTACGTTTACAAAGTCTCAACCAAAGAAATCGATTCCAACTGATGGTCATCGTCTTCCTTCACCTGGTCCCAGCCAGTCTTCCTACTGGGGTCCACCACCCAGTAGATCTCCGAATCATATCCGCCATCCTGTTGGTCCCAAGCACTATGCAGCAGTTTCAACAACTGGGGTATTGCCTGCACCGCCTAATCGTCCCCAACTTCCACCTCCAAATGGCATCCAGCCTTTGTTTGTGGCTGCACCGGTTGGACCAGCCATGCCTTTCCCTGCCCCAGTTGTCATCCCACCTGGTTCGCCTGGATGGGCAGCAGCTCCTAGGCATCCTCCACCTAGGATGCCTCTCCCCGGTACTGGAGTTTTCCTTCCTCCCCCAGGGTCAGGTAGTTCTTCTGGGCCTCATCCTCCACAGTTTCCAAGTACTGCAACAGAAATGATGAACCCTACTGTTGAGACTGCCTCTTCAACAGATAAAGAGAATGGGACTGGAAAATCAAATCCTGCAAGCGCTTCTCCTAAAGGAAAGTTGGATGGGAAAGCTCAACGGCAAGACTGCAATGGAAGTGTGGACGGAACTGGCAGTGGAAGAGGAACAGTGAAGCAAGAGCAACAACAGAACTCTAACAATGCGGCAGCAAACAATCAAGCTGGAGCGGTTTAGGACCCGAGTGAGACAGAAAGAGAGGGAGAGAAAGTAACAGGGTAGGCTGCAAACTGCAATGAGTTGGAAGCAAATGTAAAGAGCGGCAAGATTCAAGACCTAAAGATCATACTAGCAAGAGGAACAGGCGGAAAATTCAGTTCTCTTTGAATTCCCTTGTCCTCGGTTCTTTCTTTTTGGTTGTCTTGTTATATCAACTCTTACCACTAGGTGCAAGGCACATTCTTAATCATCACCTTTTGGCTCTTCAATCTTGTTCGGAAATTTTGATGGGTCTGGATCTCATTTCTTTATTTGAGATATGCAACCATGTCATGCAAATTTAACAAATTTCTATCTTGAAATTAAACCCTTTTGACGAATACAAAGGCTCTCGAGTTTTAACAGAGTCGGCTTTCCATTACAAAACTTAAAGAGGTTCGACAAGATAGTAATCGTATACACTTGTCAGCCCAAACAAATATAAACAGAACCAGTTGGCCCAGTAAAATATAAACACAACTAGCCAGTTGTCTTCGTCTCCCAGAGAATTTAATGGTGCTCCCAGACGAAGAAGAAGAAGAACATCCTCGGCTTCTCCTCCACAACTTCCTTTCTGTCCAAGAATGCAAGGAGCTGGAATATATTCACAAAAGCAATTGCACGGTGGGCTACAGACCCAATGTGTTCTCAACCACTCTTTCACATCTCATAGCCACCAATTGTGCCCACTTCATAATGCCCTTCGTCCCCATCAGAGGTAAAAGTGAAACAGACCACTACTTGGGCCTCTTTCAATTACTGATTATTTATGGGTTTTGCTTATGGGTATGGGACTGACTGACAGAGAGGTTGAAGGAGAAGGTAGAGGAATTCTTTGGCTGCGAGTATGAACTCTTTGTTGAGTTCACTGGTTTGATCAGGTACCTCTCTTTTTCTTTCTTATTTGTTCCTCAACTCATTGTTTTACTTCGGTATCAGTAGATTTCTTTTCGATTAAATTCCAATGACGAAACAACATTGTATATATCTGTATATATGGTTCTCTTTTGGATTGTTGGTGTTGATAAAAAGTAGTCTGTGGGCGTGTTCGAACTCCACTTTTTCAAAACAAAGAAGCTGTCCATGAATTGCTGAGTTTTTTTGGTTAACTATCTTCTTCAAAATGGTGTCTTTGAGGCCCTCTCATTTATCTGTTGATACTTTTCAATTTTCGTCATATATCAGCTGGAGCAGAGGATCAAGCATTGGGTGGCATAGTGATGACAACAGGCCCTATCTCAAACAGCGTCACTTTGCGGTGTGTATACAACTTTGTGAAAATATTCATGTTCAAAGGCATAGTCTGCAAATGTTATCGCTTACAACTCTCTCTCTCTCTCTCTCTGGCCACATGTAGCGCTTTTGTTGCTGTTGCATTTATTCGTAATGTCTTGTATGGTTAATTATTCAGCTGATGCTTTTCATACTTGTCTTTGTAAAAGGCAGTTTGTTATTTGAACAATTACGGGAATGATTTCAAAGGTGGACTATTTCACTTCCAGGATGGGGATCTAGCAACTATTGTTCCATCAGGTGGGGTAAGTGAAGCTTTTAAAAGAATGTTTTCCAGTTTCTTTACCCATTTGCATGCACTGGAATTGACAAAAATTGAATTTCCTTAATGTGTAAGATTAACCAGTGTCTCAAATGAATATATATTTGAAAAGAAAAACAGTTTGACTGAAGTGTATTATCAATTACTTTACCGTCCTGTCCATTTTCAACATTGGATGCAAACTCATGAAATACTGTATATTTATCAGGATGTTGTGATATACACAGCTGATAGCCGCAACACTCACTCTGTTGATGAGGTAGATTCAAGTCTCTCTCTGATGTGTTTTTTAGTGAACCTTTTGATGTTCGATCCTATAATTTGATTGAAGGGTGTTTTGTGCTGGTACAATTAAACCTAGTGGCCTTCCATTATGCTTGATGGAAAATTGGGGACGTTACTCATGTTCTTTTGTCTTTTTTTGGTCCTTCTATGCATTGCAGTCTTGGATGATTGTAACTAAATTTTCTTTAAATACTATCAGGTTCTGTGACTGTCATTATTTTCTGATGCTAAAATCTCACTTTACAGATTGCTGATGGGGAAAGACTCACAATGGCATTATGGTTCAGTCGTGATGCTGCCCATGACGAGGATGCTAAACTTATATCCCTTCTCTCTCAGACTCCCTTACGTGATAATGGCCCTGAATTATGGCTACCTTTGCCAGCATCGAGTAATATGTACTGGTTTTCACCAGACCAAGCTTCTTCCCATGACCAGTTGGGATTTGATATATGCTGGGCAAGACTGCATGTTCTTGGATACGATCTAGTTTACTCTCAAGACAAGGTCTCCTGTTCGAATACCTCTGAGTTACTGATGGAGCCACTGCGGTTAGCAATGGGAGATGAGTTGTTTGACTATGAGTTTCGCAACATCTTGCATACATTACAGGTATTATAATCAATGCCGAGTATCCTTTTCTGTTGCTGTTAAGGATAAGATGATTGGAAATGATATCAAAGATGTTTTAAAACTCTAGCAATGGGGAACCTTGTAAATAAACTGAGAATATTGAATTGCTTGATCAGTTGATTTTCGTTATTCTAAGTAGCATAGCTTGAGAGTCTTCTATGGAAACTATCAGCTCTGTCATTTAACGTGCTATGCTCATTAATGCAACAGGTAGTGCAATTCTACTGCTGGAAAGCTTCTGATTTGAAATCTACTAAAGTACAAGCTAGCAATAAGGTGGTACACTTATCACAATCACAGCGGGAGAAGTCTCTTTGCCTCAAGTCTCTATTTTTGAAGGATCTTCATCTAGCAGAGTCTGTATTTAGGTCTGTGACATCCGCTGAGAGGGCAGAGCATTGTAATTGGTCCCTTCTCAGAGTTGCAGTCGATATGTGGGAAGATTATGCTCACAGGTTACATAAAGAACTGGTAATGTGCTCACCTAACTGGAAAACTCATCAATCTATATTTCATGTATCATTTGATGAAAAGTAATACATTCATATTGTGGATATATAATCCCCATTCATTCAGTAATTTATGATAATGCTACCTATTACATATGAGTACAATTTATATGTGTGACTGAGTCGAGCTCTTTGGATTTGCTTCATTTGTGCAAAACATTGCCAAACACATCATAGAATAGTATATCAGCAGTGGTTTTAGTCATTTTCACCGACATAAAACCTTGGCCATCGTAGTACAGCTTTAGTTCCTCAGGACTCCACCACTTTATATCACCTCTCCATGCCTTGGAGCCACCTCCACTGGTAAAAAAAAAACTCAATTTTACTGCAGTAACAACCGAGCCCACATCAATTCTTGTAATTTACAGAAGAAATATCTAGTTTGATATGAGATACTTGGGTACAGATTTACCTGTCAGCATCACTGATATGCTCCAAGCAATGGTCATGTCCGTTTATATAGAAATCTACGTTGTTTGCCTAAACAAAGCGAAAGAACACAGAAAACATTGAAATTAGTAGTTAGAGTAATACCTAAATTGCAAGATTCTTTTAGGAAATAGAACATTTAATTGTTTGATACAGGGTTTACTTTAAGGATTGGGGGGAAGGTGGGATACAAGATAAGTGGTGTTACCATGATGTCCTGCACTTCTAATAGTATGGTGACTGACCACAATTTTCCATTTTGTAGAAGAATTTTTCAGTGTAATATCCAGATCCTATATTATGTATATATGCCCCAAAAGAACAATAATTAAGCTGTTAATAATACTCTTCAAATGGCAATTGGTAAAAACAAAAGGTTAAATGTATGTATTTGTGTCGCACACCTTCAAGAGTTTTGAAAGGCAATCATCAATCTACATTTCATGCATCATTTGATGAAAAGTAATACATTCATACTGGCGCATTGTAATCCCCAATTATTCAATAGTATATATATGACAATGCTACCTGATTACTACATATATATCAGTAAAACAACTTTTCCTTGTTATATACATGAGTTTCTCTTTTAAGCATCGGTAAAATTTCTATGCGTGACTGAGTCGAGCTCTTTTGATTTGCTCCATTTGTGCAAAACATTGCCATAGACATCATAAAATTGGATATCAGCAGTGGTTTCAGTCATCTTCACCAACATAAAACCTTGGCCGTCGTAGTACAGCTTTAGTTCCTCAGGACTCCACCACTTTATATCACCTTTCCATGCCTTGGAGCCACCTCCACTGGTAAAAAACTCAATTTTACTGCAGTAACAACCGAGCCCACATCAATTCGTGTAATTTACTTGAGAATATATATATATATATATATATATATATATATATATATATATAGCTTGAAGATATGAGATAATTATGTACAGATTTACCTGTCAGCATCACTGATGTGCTCCAAGCAATGGTCATGTCCGTTTATATAAATGTCAATATTATTTGCCTAAACAAAGTGAAAGAAGAAAAAAATTGAAATCAGTAGATATAATAACACATAAATTACAAGATTCTTTTAGGTAATGGAACATTGTTTTTTCTAAAAATAAATAAAATAAAATGGGAACATTTGTTTTGTTCTTTGATCAAGGGGTTACCTTAAGGATTGGGAGAAGGTGTGTTACAAGATCAGTGGTATTACCATGATGTCCTGCACTTCTAATTGTATGGTGACCGACCACAATTTTCCATTTTGCAGAGGAATTTTTCAGTGTTGAATTCAGATGCTATATATGTCAATATGTGTACATGGCCCAAAAGAACAATAATGATCGAAGCTGTTAATAATACTTTTATTGGTTAAAAAATGTTAAAAGAACGAGAAATTTCGAGTTACACATGTACCTTTAAGAGATTTGAAAGGTAATCTTCTCGAGGGAGCACACCTCTCCAGTCATAGACATGGTCCTTCGGATTTGTAAAGTAGTCATCTACAAATGGCGTAGTGTCCACAAAGAAAAACTCTGCGTATACTGCATAAAAAAATGAGACTAATCAAATGCTATATAATTAAGATCGATCGAGTAATTAATCTACCACCTGTGAAGAACAATTTGATTTAATGTGGCATATATATATATATATGTAGTGATTAGTGAGTAGTGGTGTTAATTACCTGCATTTAGAATGTAGAATGGCCTCGAGCAAATCCATCTAAGGTCAACTTTTAGTTGTGCTAAAGCATCACCCCTGTAATCATGGTTGCCCAACACTGCATATGTGCACCCCAATTAATCATGTAATGAGTTCAGTCAACTAATGATGTCTTACTTACTTACTTGAACAACAAGATTAAGATAGCATCTATTTATATTAAACATGCATATGATGTAAATTAAGGGATTAGTATATATATTACCAAGGTACCATTGTTTCTGTAAGCTCGGGGCAGTGTAGATGTTGAAAAATGATTCATTAAAGGCTGAATCATCGGGCCCTGTCACACCATCTTCGTAGAAATTGTCACCAGTGGAGATGACAAAGTGTATGTTTTCTTTCTCTCCTATTATCCCCATCTACAATTATATTCACAAGTAAATTCAAGATTACTGACTTTAGTTCATACACTGATAGTTGAGCATCAAATTAAGTTGGTAGAATTAATTGATTAAACCAAATAACCATCAATCCGCATGGTCAAAACAACCAGCCTAGCTAGCTAGTCAAAACAACCAGTCCCAGAAACAGATGATCAGGTTGATGGGGATAGTTAGAGATAATGTAAGCATATATATATATATATATATATATATATCATGTGGTGGTGGTTGATGATATGTTACGTGTTGTCATTTACAAAACTAGGTTCGTATTCATGGAATATGCCTGGAATTGTACGTATCCTTTCAAACCAAAGAACTGAACTCGCTCAATTGCTTATTGCATCCGCAAATGCGCGGTTACTTTTCATTGATTAATTCTATTTTTCTAATCAACAAATGATACCTATGTTAATTCTATGATGGTTGATTATAGTACGTTCAATAGGTACGTTATCGATCATCAGGTATGAGTATGAGAATCCATCATGTCAGATTTGCATTAAAGGGTTTTTACTCATATAAGTGAACCAGTTAATTACATGAGAAAAGTAACATACATATAGAGTTATAGACACATACGTTTTTGATAGGTAAAGTTTAGATCATCATGCATATAAAAGTTAAAGAGAAATAAAGAGCTAGCTAGTGAGTAAAAATGATATCTGGAATTCTGGATAGCTAGCTGGGCCGAACCTGGGTAGCAACTTGAGACTGGTTGTAGAGTCCTCGTCTTCCCCAATCTCCAACAACCAAGAAACTCAGAGACTCATCTACTTTTATTTGCTGTTGAAAACGTTGAAGCTGATCAGCTTTAGCAACCAAACAAAGTGACAGCCAAGCTGTGAGGATCAAGAACTGATGAAAGGAGAAAAGCTGCATGGTTTTGTTGGAATTAGAAGAGAACAAAGAAGACGTGAGGTTGATCGAGTTTGCTGAATAGCTAGCGTAATTGTGTGGGTGTTGAAAAGGCTGGCCTATATATATAGCTTTGAAGTATTAGCTAGGCAGCTACCAGAATTATAAGAAAATCTTCTTGTATTTAAAACAACAAAAAATCACACCGGACTCTAATTTGCATGATCCTCATTAATTCTAATTATGTACGAGTTTTTTTTCTTTTCTTTTAACATCTCGTATTATTAATTCTCTTCACCTTTTTCTTTGTTGCCCTTTGAGACAATATTTGTCATGTATGTTCTTGGACCGATGATGGGCTTGCCTCACTGGAAAGCAGATCAATCTATATTTCATGTATCATTTGATGAAAATTAGTACATTCATACGTACTGGGGAATTATAATCCCCAATTATTCTACATATGAGTAAAACAACGTACTTTTCCTTCATATGCAGTTATGCACCAATGTTTTTCTTTTTAAGTATACTTATTTTTATGTGTGACTGAGTCGATCAGCTCTTTGGATTTGCTCCATTTGTGCAAAACATTGCCAAAGACATCATAGAATTTTATATCAGCAGTGCTTTTAGTTATTTTCACCGACATAAAACCTTGGCCGTCGTAGTACAGCTTCAATTCTTTTGGATCCCACCACTTTATATCACCTCTCCATGCCTTGGAGCCACCTCCACTGGTAAAAAACTCAATTTTACTGCAGTAACAACCAAAGCCACATCAATTCGTGTAATTTACAAAAGAAATATTATATCTATTTGATATGAGATACATATTTACCTGTCAGCATCACTGATGTGCTCCAAGCAATGGTCGTGTCCGTTTATATAAAAGTCTATTTTATTTGCCTAAACAAGTTGAGAGGAAAAAAAAAAAACATTGCAAGTATAGTAAGAGTAGTAACACACTAACACCTAAATTGCAAGATTCTTTCAGGAATTGGAACTTTTTTTTTATCAAGAGAGGGGTTAATTACCTTAAGGATTGGGAGAAGGTGGGTTACAAGATCAGTGGTGTTACCATGATGTCCTGCACTTCTAATAGTATGGTGACCGACCACAATTTTCCATTTTGCAGAGGAATTTTTCAGTGCATAATCCAGATCCTGTATTATATATGCCCCAAAAGAACAATAATGAAGATGTTAATAATAATCGCTTTGTATGGTATTGGTAGAAATTGTTAGAAGATGAAGAATTCAGCAAGATATTTACTATTACACTCGTACCTTTAAGAGTTTTGAAAGGTAATCCTCTCGAGGAAGCACACCTCTCCAGTCATAGACATGCTCCTTTGGATTTGTAAAGTAGTCATTTACAAATGGGGTTGTGTCCACAGAGAAAACTTCTACGAAATCTGGTTGGAAAAAGTACAAAGATTAAGCAAGATCGACTAGCTAGTTGCGATATCGCTAGCTGCTATATATGTAGATATGAAACCAACTATCAAGAATAATTTGATTAATTGTCCAAAAAAAGAAAGAAAGAATAATTTGATTAATATGACAAATTAATTAATAACGAGACTACTAATTAATCGAATAGTGAGTGTCACCTGCACTGATTCTGAATGACCTTGAGCAAAACCATCTACTGTCAATTTGTCTGAGGGCTGGACTCAATTGTGCTAGAACGTCACCACGATAGTCATGGTTACCAAGCACTGTAACAAATGATATATTGATTAATTAATCATGCAATTTAATTAGAGTCAACTAATTAATGATGTTTTAGTGGCAGGCATGAACAAGTAAATAATTAGTATGTATGTAAATATTACCACTGAACCAATATGGTTTCTGTAAGCTTTGGGCAGAGTAGATGTTGGAAAATGATTCATTAAAGGCTGGATCATCGACGCCTTTCAAACCATCGTCGTAGAAATTGTCACCAGTAGAGAAGACAATGTCTATGTTTGCTTTGTCCGCAATTAATCCCATCTACAATCATATTCACATGCAAGTAAGTAAGTTCAAAATTACTGATCGATTTAATTAAGCATGCATTAACTAACGTTAGTGAAAGTTCGATTATTTAGTATAAACCAAATCACCATTAATATGCATATATGAATAAATATCTCCTAGCTAGTCAAAACAACCATGAAGTACGTCCCAAAAGCAGACGATGTTGATGGGGATGGTTAGAGGTCGATAATGTAAGCATATATATGATCGATCATGTGATTAGTTGTTGAACGATGAGGACATGCATATATATATATATATATATATAGAGAGAGAGAGAGAGTCAGGTATATAATAGCCTAATAGCTAGGTAAAAATTTAAATCATCATGCATATATATATATATATATAAAATTTAAAGAGATCGAAGTGATTCTATGATTAAATGATATATCTGGGTACGTAGCAAGCTAGCTATAGGTACGTAGAACCTGGGTAGCAACTTGAGATTGGTTGTAGAGTCCTCGTCTTCCCCAATCTCCAACAACGAAGAAGCTCAGAGACCCAGGTTCGTTTGTTTGCTGTTGAAAACGTTGAAACTCAGCCTTAGCAAACAAACAAATAAGTGAGAGACAAGCCATGATGAGGATCATGAACTGACGTCGGAAGGAGAAAAGCTGCATCGTTTTGTTGGAGTTACAAGAGAACGATGAAGGCATGAGTTTGATCGATCGAGTTTGCTGAATAGCTAGCTGCGTAATTGCGTGGGTTGAAAGTTCTTGCATGAGTACATATTAGCAAGTTTCGAGAATTATAAGTAAACCTTCGATCATTTATTAAAAGCAATAGAAAATCACATCAGATCAGATCTTCTAGACTTTAAATTAATTTGCATGAATTCTCATTAATTATACGATCATCTCTTTTTTCTTTTCAAAATCTCGCACTATTAATTTACTCTTCACCTTTTTCTTTGGTCCCCTTTGAGACAATTAAATTGTTATTCTTACTCACATTACTTTTAAGAGGTTAGGCGAACGTACGTTTGAAGGGAAATCAATTTCTGGTACTATGCCGTATTGTTTGAATTGTGTAGCTTTATAAGGTAAATTAAGAATAGTATATATTACGTTTTATTTGGATGTAATGACAATATCTAGAGACTAGTACTCTATTAATGATACCGAGATTTTTAAGATTAAACTTAACTCTTGAATAAATCTGATTGGCTTGACCACCCGCTAGAGTAGTGTTTTTTTCATATGACCGTCACGATTTTCTGGAAAAGAAATTGATCAAGCGATGGACTTGCAAGACCCATATATAGTTTCCATTGATCACATACATTTATATATATTACGTACCCGATACATAGATATATAGCTAGGCACATACATACATACACTATATATATATATATATATATATATATATATATATAAGTAGCCTCCGATCCTTCTACTGCACGCCATTGATTATTAGAATGCATGCATGCAATTACTGTTGGCTAGCTTGACCTCTCTCTACATGTACATGTTCATGGGAGTAGGGTAAAGGTCCTTTGATGTGCCCCATTTGTGCAACACGTTACCAAGAACATCATAGAATGCAATATCTACTTGGGTTTGAGTAATTTGCACTGACATGAAACCTTGTCCGTCGTAATACAGCTTCATTTCACTTGGATCGTACGGCCTCACATCGCCCCTCCATGCCTTTGATCCACCACCACTCGTGAGGAATTGAATTGGGCTGCAACGTACGTACATGAACGTTTCAAATTAATTCCACAAATATATGTCTACTTAATTTGCTTCGTTTATCAACAATCAGATGATCGAAGCAAGTATGAATTAATGGCCGGTCGGGTACCTGTTTGGAGTACTGATGTGTTGTAAGCAATGGTCATGCCCATTGATGTAAAGATCGACATTGTTGGCCTGATCAAAATTTAACATATATATAATTTCTTGAGGTGAAAAAAGAAATGAAAATTTTTAACACATGAACTTCAATGATCGAATACCTGAAGAACTGGAAGAAGCTGAGCTACAAGCTCCTTAGTGTCACCATGTTGTCCGGCGCTTCTAATTCCGTGGTGACCGACCACGATCTTCCACTTTGCATTCGATTCTTGTAATGCTGAATCCACACTCTGTACGTAACAAACCCAAAACATACTCAATTTCAATTACATATATATTGCTTCGTTCTAGATCTTAACTGAGCTAGTTAAGTAATTAGATGTATTAATTTGAATATATAACTAGAAATTAAGTAAATGTAGATGTAGACATGTAGTTACCTTGAGAAGATTTGAGAGGTACTCATTTCGGGGTAATATGCCACTCCAGTCATAGACATCGTCCTTTGGGTTAGTGAAGTATTTGTCAGCAAAGGGAGTTGTGTCCACAAAGAAAAACTCTGCAATTTCTGCATGTACGCCAAGATACATAAAAAACTGATCAATAACTAAGATTAATCCAAAATGGTATTAGTATTGTACACTAATCCATTTCCTCTTTAGGACAGGATTAGAACATGTATGCGTGCTGCTTAATTTAATTAATTCCAAGACGTGATATTTATACCTGCATCAACTATAAAGGATCTCATGCAAAGCCATCTGCCATCCAATCCAGTCAGGACTGGACTCAGTTGTGCCTCAACATTACCCCTATAATCATGGTTACCCAGAACTGCAATACAAAACATTATAAAAGATAGTTACATTAATCACCAAAATGATGTTTTTTCCTAGCTCCCTTTATCATGAGTCTCAACATATGAGCTAGCTGCACTAATTACAATTTGTTTAATCACAAAGATGTTGGGATATACAGTACGTACTTACCAGTGTACCATTGCTTCTGCAAGCTAGGAGCTGTGTAGATTTTGGAAAACGACTCTTCGAAAGCTGGATCATCAATGCCCGTCAATCCATCATCGTAAAAGTTATCACCGGTAGATATTACAAAATCGATATCCAACTTCTCTCCAATTATGCCCATCTACGTACAAATTGTAATTAATTAGTGCAGGCAAGCACATAGGTAAATTCATTAGTGACAAGGTTAAAACTTAAAAAAGCTTTAACAATTAACCCATTTGAGACGAAGCATTGATTATTAATTTACTGGGCCAAATGTGATATAGTGGAACCTCTTATTGCTTTAGTATAGTGCAAACTAGCTAGCAGGACCTTTTGATGAGGAAGGGACAGGAAATTGATTACAGTGTGGCCTATATTTATACAACCATGATCCGTATTTCATTATTTCCAGCTATAGGGGTGGCTGTCCATACTCCATGATTGATTGCATGCTACAACCACCAAAACTTGGTGGGTCATTCTGGTCAATCGAATATCTCTCCTTTTTTCTTTTTCTTGTTTTAAGCAGTAAGATGAATTATTAATAGACCAAGGAACTAATAGTGCTAATAATACAGTGTTTCATTATTAATTTTGGACGATATAGCCAATGAAGAATTAGGCAATAGTAACTGATCTTAACTAGATGAATTATTATATCTTCGGGCCACCACAGAAAAAAAAGGTTGTCGTCATGTGTTAATAATATCACTATCTTAGACTTGATTGGGAGAGCATAAGGAATCTGCATGGAATTATTCCCCTGAACAAGAATCTTTAAAAAAAATATAGGAGGATGATTTATACTATTATTGATGAGAGAATGTAAAATGGTGTCCCAAATTGAAGAAAATGATAGCTTTGTAAATGTGTTCATAAAGATTTAAACATCTTCAACTATTGTTGATTGGTTTTGATTGTATGGTTTGAAAATTTGTCACACAATGCGGGGGTGTGTGAGAATATGGAGTATTGTTCTACATTAGAGAATAAAAATATTGTAAATGTGTTTATAAGGATTTGAGCATTTCTACACAATTGTGAATTGAATCATTGAAAAGTGGATACAAATACGTACTGGTTGGATAAAGAAAATATGGAAAAGAGAAGTAATAATTATATATACATCGAACGAAATCGATCTAACTGCCTATATTTGATGGACTAGCTAGTTATGTAGAAATAATTGAGTACGTGCTAGGTAGGTACCTGAAGAGCAACTTGGGATTGATTGTAAGCTCCTCGTCTTCCCCAATCTCCAACAACCAAGAAGCTCAGAGATCCGTCGACTTTCGCGGAAGCGTGTTGCAGCCGTCGGAGGTCATGATCTGCATCTGCTGCACAAGATAACAAGCTTACAAGTGCTAGTACTATAGCACAGAAGAAGAAAAGGCTTGTATTCGTGGTCGACTTGTTTTCCATAGCCATGCCAGGAACAAGTTTAATTTGGCCGGGAAGAGTTGAGAGAATGCAGACGAAGAAGAAGCTAGCTAGCTTAGTTGGTTGCTTATCAATTGAATTGGGGTTAGCTCTGAAGCAAAGCAAGGCAACCTCTTCATATATATATATGCCGGCCGGGCCTGATCGATAGAGCTAGCACAAGCTTCGTGAGGCTCGCACGACATTTACGCTTAATTATGCACAAGTGGACAAGAAACCTGGCCTCCACCTCTTTTTTTTTTTGGTTGACTCTTTATTTATATAAAGAAGTGAGAGAGAGAGAGAGAGAGAGAGAGAGAGAGAGAGAGGTGTGATTGTGGTGGTGAGTAGAGAGCCCCGCCCCAATTTCCTTATGGCCTCTTCCTTCATACCACCCATTTTTTGAATATATTTTACCATAATTTGAATCCGATTTTGTTTTGACTACCGAATTATTTATGCCCAACTCTCAATTAATCCTGCCGCGATTTTCCCGCGCCGCCCACAATATCCGCTTCTCCACATCTCCCCAGCTAGGTTTAAGCCTTTAACGCACAAATATATAAATCCACTCCGCCACTCCATCATAGAGCTAGATAGAGCTTTAAACCTTTGCCACATATGCTAAATCTCATTGTAGACGTTATATAAATATATATATATATATATAATTTTTTTTTCCAACTATATTGAACTTCATTATGTGTTAGCTGAAAATGAAATGTTCATTATTATTTCTTACACGTACTAATCGAATTCAAAGTTAGGTTCTAAATTAATTTTCTGGTCCCATCTCATCTCAATGTCAGTTGAAAACTATTTCTCATGTGATACCTAATTACCTGTTATTGCTTGTCCTTATATGGAGAAGGGTAATGATGCCTTGAACGATTTAAGTTCAGTGAGTTCCGCCCTTAAAAATAAAATTAAGAAGAATTTAAATGGGACAAAAACTTTTCAAGCTAAAACATTTCAAATTAGCTTGTAGAATCGATGTTTTTTTAAGAAACAGAACGCGCACCATGCCTCTTAATCCTTGATTATACTTTGTAATTGCACATGCAAATACTATTTTGTCTATTTTGGGTGCCAAATAGACAAATACTACCAATTAAGTTATAGGGTTATTATCACATATAATACATGAACTATTTCTTAATTATATACTTGGTACCTGAACTTAAATTTTGTCACAAGTAATACCCAAAATTTTCGATTTTATCTCTTGTGGTACCTGAACTTTAATTTTTGTCACAAGTGATACCCAAAGTTTTCGATTTTATCTTTTGTGGTACCTGAACTCAAATTTTTGTCACAAATAGTACCCAAAGTTTTCAATGTTTATCATAAGTAGCACCCAAAGTATTTTATTTTACCATCTTTTTTTGAAGAATATGTGCATATATTTGTGACAAAAATGACCTTAAAAGATATGAAATTAAAAACTTTTGGTACTACTTAGGACAAAAATTAAAATTTATGTACCAAATATATAATTGAGAAATAATTCAGATAGTAGTATATGTGATAAAAACCCTAAGTTATATATAAAATATTATTTGAACAGATTAATTATGAATATATATATATATATATAGAATTCAAAGCAGGGTACATTAGAAGACGAATAGACAACGGACCAGGCATGGGCATGCAAAGTTAAAATTAGAGACTGACATCCACAATATATGGAGCATGGAATCCTTCTCGCTTTTGCATACGCGTCATCCACAATATTTCATATCCACACTTAGATGTGGCAAAAACAATAAGATGCATAAAGACAATAATAGATATATATATATATATATGTATTATATAATGCATATCGATATCCACAGATTTTGTGTTCTAATAATACTGATTTTGCACAGCAATCGTATCAGCACATATTATACAATTATGTACTCAAAACTATATGTGAGGTGTTATTGAGATTTCGTATATCTAAATGATGAGATGCGTAACGTTTTCCACTAGCTACCTTTTTTAGGTGGATTATATTCTGCTTTTTAGGCAAATTTATGGTGACCTCATAGTTTTTCTTAATTAGCTTAGCCAGCCACTGTTTTGAATCAAAAGCAAATAAAGCTAGCTGGCTAGCTACTTGTCATGTGAGGAAGATTGAACGAATCGTCTCCGGCCAGAAAATGGCCATACCCATACTGTTATATTATTGATCTCATTGTCTCAACTGAATTCGATTGAAACACCCTCCACGGCCGCTCTTTTCTTATATAATTTTATTCAACAAAAGATACTGCTACAAAATACTAGCTACCATATATTAAGTAAACTATATGTACATATTTGTTTGCTTACTATAATACATAAAGGACATGGCATGGTTAGCATGGGTGTTGATGGAAGACATATCGATCATCAACATTATTTGGTTCAAACTGGCTAGCTACCACCCCCAGTTATTATCTCCCTCAGTGGGTACCTGACCTCTATATATGTATTTATATATGCATGTCGTATCCTAATATTGTATACATCCTATAGGCCGGATATGATTATTCATTCATTCATTGAACCTGTCGATTGTTAATCTTTGACTTATTAAGCGAAGTTTAGGTTTATACGCACGATTCGATCCAATGAAACGAAAGAATTAATCTAATATATATATATATGTAATAAATCAGGGGTTTTAAGTCTAAATCCATATGACTTGACAAATCGATCAGTGTGAAGAATCAGCAGAAAGTACTAGTAATTAATCCATATTTTTATACAAAAACCTGTACATAATAGATATATGGGGACCTAGCTAGCTAGGAATTAGTTTATGGCATATATATATATATATGTACATTCATTATAATACATTAATTATACAGCAGAGTGAAGCTGCTTAGAGAGGTTCCAAGTATGCAAAACCCTGCCTAAAACATCATAGAACACGATGTGAGCATCCGATTGGGTCAAGTTGACAGACATGAAACCTTGACCATCATGGAAGAACTTCATGGCTTGACTGTTGTATCTCTTAATATCGCCCCTCCATGCTTTCGAACCCGCTCCGCTTGTCAAATACTGAATTGGACTGCAATAATCCCAATTTTAATCGTACCTACTTAATTAGAAACGGCATTGATAGCTAGTTAAAAATTTTGAGCTGGTATTCGAGCATGAATTAATGTACGTACCTATCGAGGCTGCTAATGTGCTGCAGGCAGTGGTCATGTCCATTCATGTACATATCAACATTGTGAGCCTTGAGTATTGGTAACAGGTGCCTTACCAGCTCCGGTGTGTCGCCGTGATGCCCGGCACTTCTGATTGCATGGTGACCAATCACTATCTTCCACTTGGCACTCGACTTCCTCAATGCTTCTTCCAAATCCTTAATTGTTAACATATATAATTAACGATGGTTAATTAATTAATTATGATCGTCCAAACCTTACTATCCGGCCCTCAAGCTTCTTGGATAAGTATAGATCTTAATTATGGTTAAGGTTACCACTTACCAGTTAGGTATATATCATATACATTACCTTTACAAGTTTGGCAATGTAGGTCCCCCGGGGAGATATTGCTCGCCAATCATAGAGATGTTTTTCGTCAGTTATGTATTTGGTCACAAATGGAGTGGTGTCCACAAAAAAGAAATCCGCAATGTCTGCACAAGTTTGTATTTTGAAAAATATAAGGTGAAAATTTGTTAATTATAACGTACTGATCGATCAAGATGCAACTGCGAGCTAGGAAACCTAAAGAATTGTTCTTTATACTATATATTAATTAGAGATAGAGGATATACATATATATACCTGCAGCATTAAGAGTAAACGATCTGAGGCAAAGCCATCGACTATCAATCTTTCGGAGGACAGGGCTCAATTGTGCCTCTGTATTACCCCTATAGTCATGATTTCCTAAAACTGTAGGCACCCATACACATAGAATCATATATATAAGAAATCTGAAATACGATGATGAGAAAGATCTAAATTAATTCTCTAGATTAACTTATAAGTTTTCACTAATTAATTAGTACTCACCACTATACCATTGTTTTTGCAGGCTCTTAGCTGTGTAAATGTTTTTAAAGGAATCCTCAAATGCTGGGTCATTTACGCCCTTTAATCCATCCCCGTAGAAATTATCTCCAGTAGATATCACAAAATCTATATCTAATTTTTCTCCAATCCATCCCATCTGTCTTGCATACCAAGAAACATATATAAACAACTAGCGAAATAATAACTGATCGAAAGGTACCAATTTTTAGTATATATATATATATAATGACCTGCAAAGCAACTTTGGATTGGTTATAGAACCCTCTTCTGCCCCAATCTCCAACCACCAGAAAGCTAATGGAGCCATCATCTTTTGGCGCGTGTTCAAACTTCTGAAGCTCTGCAAAACTCGAAATGATCTCTGAAGAAATGCAAAACACCAACACTACCACAACCAAATGAAGGCGTGAAGCTCTGGTCGTTTCGTAACTAAGACAAGCCATGGCTAAGTTGCTAACTACCATGGCTGTTCTAGGAGACTGGGGGTAATTAAGGAAAGTATGGCAATTATAATTAATAGGAGAAATTGGTTTCAAGGGGGAGGAATCAAAGAGCACGAAGGATATATAACTACTGGCCGGGTTATTAAATGAAGACAAATTAATACTAGAAAAAATATATTAATTTGTCCGATAAATATTGTACAAGTGATTTAATCTAATTAAGATCCAGATCTGGGGTTGTATTTAAAGCTTGTATTCATGAGCAAGTTTTGATCATGACCAAGTTTAGGGTGACTCCTTGTTTAGGTCCCCATGCCATAACGTACAAGCATTCTGTGGCAGGCCATCTTTTGAGGAGTACTTCAACTATTTCAGGAAGCAAATGGTTGATCTATAACCCTTTTATTATTTTAGGTAATGTTACCAAATTACATATATGGAGTATATTATACTTTCTCATACAATCGTTAGTTAATCTCTAGTGAACCTAATATAATTCCTAATATAATTTGCTATTCCTAGGTTTCAAAATAGAAATACACATACGAATTAAAAGAGGGAAAGGCAAGCACTTGGAAGGATCGTGCAATTCAATATGAGGTATCGTCTATAGAATTCACAATGTAAGAAACATTTGCAATTCTTACAAGTTACCAACTTACCATATATGAAACTCTATATACTATATATATGTAGTTAGTGACTTAGTGGCAGGAGCTCGAGAGGAACTTTTCTTCTTAGGTAAGAGATGTAGAAGTTTGCACGTTAATTAATTTTTTGTTTTTAGGTATGTAGTTGCCATTATTTTAGTCTGTTTAAGGAATTTCTCGAGCACATTTTTTTAACTTCTTTGTTTAAGCTCATAATTAAGTTCTTAACTTAAGATAGATTGAGCTTAATTAGCACCTCCTTAATTCATTCAAATAACTTAACTTTCAAATTAAGGATAAGCATTGAGCTTAATTATTACCATCTTCCTCACTCTTTGTTTCCATCCTGACTGAAAATTCAGTCGTATATAGAGCTTTCTAGCTATATATATATATGATTTCGATAAGTACTCATAAATGGTTCGATCCAGTCTAAAAGCAAGCAATTAAGCAACAACATGTACATAATTAATCAGTGGAGAAATAGTTACCCCCTTCATACTATTCAGCTAGTTAGTCTTCGATCTTCGATCAACTTGTTAACTTTTTCCCATGATGATCGAGCACTTATCCTATAAATCCCAACTGCCCTGCAACCCTTCTCAAAACAACATGGCAAAGCTAGTAATTAATACGAAGAAAAATTGATGATGAAATGATTAGGAATAAGCAAATAAAATTTTCGTATATATTTCAAAGAAAAGTTTGCCTTGCTTAATTACCATCAACGATGATGCATGATATAGGAATTGTTGGCCGGCCGGAGATTATCTCGATCATTTAGTTGAATTGTGAGAACTAAATAGCTAGCTCATTGGCTCTTTCCCAAGTGCCTGCCGTAATTTTCAACATGAATGGATTGAATGCTACTTTTTTGTGATCGAAATCCCATTTTGCACCTAATGCAAATGAAACACACACACACACACACACACACATATATATCATGACTAGCTAGCAATTAGCCTTCTTCATTGTCCAAAAAAAAATTAGCCTTCTTCGATCCATTTCAACCTTTACAAAGCAAACCTCTCTCCCAGCCAATACACAGTAATTAACCACTTTCTCACCCTCCACCCATATTATCCCGGCCTTCATGGGATGGATGAATATAAGAGATTTTAAGTAATGATTGACTAGGCCAGGGTTCAGGTAATTAAGAGGGTTCAGCTAGTAACAATAAATAGAAGATCCTTATATTAATTAGTTGTTGAATCTTAAGGAGCCGGGTCAATAAGCTGGTTTGTTCATGGTGTAATAGTGTCCCTCACTCCAAAACGATTTCTTTCTTTCTTTTTTTATCAGGCATATTTTGAGTTTGTCAGACCAAAACAAAAATGTTTTGAGTTTGGGCTTTTCCCTGAAACTTCAAAATTAAGACGCTCATATATATATAATATATGGAGAAGTTCTAGTGAGGACCAAACAATGAGGACTTGTTGAAGACTTTCAAACTCAACCGGTAGATGAATATTTTAAATGTTAGTTGATATTTAAAAAACTCATTAAAAGCTCATCTAACGGTTGAGTTTGAAAGTCTTCAACAAGTCCTCATTGTTTGGTCCTCACTAGAGAATTTCTCTATATATATCATCTAGTCCTCCTTATTCTTGGGTGTTTTCCTAGGCCAAACCATGCACTCCTATTATAAAATGTCATCAGAGTGTACTACTCTATACAGAGTTAAATTTCAGTTGAATTTCTTAGTTTTATGGTGTGAGCAAATGAAATTAAGTAATTAACAGATATCAGCAAGCGGAAGATTCTCTTAGAAAACTTAAAGTGATAGTTCCTATATTGGTTTGCATGAATTAAGAAAAAAATGCAGCAAGTAACAGTCTGATCAGTGGAGGGTACTAGTACTACTCTTAACTGTTGTAATTTGTGCACTTCTGAGGAGGACACCACTAATATTTGCATAAAACTCATTAAATAGTAACATCAAGGTTAGACTAGTAACATATAAAATCAAAAGAGATCCCAATTCAAAAAGATTGTCCACACCGGTATTGCATGACACGCGTTTATTTCTTGTCGATTACAATAATGGGAAGTGTTGAAGGCCCTCAAGAACATCCCCAGTTCCCCACAAAGAATGATTGTAAATGAAGTTGTGGTGGGGATTGTAATGTTAGCTAGCTTCTAATCAATTATTGGTCTGACTCAAAGGAAAATTCGAATTGGCTTGGCTTGGCTGCCAAAAAAAAGAAGGGATTAGTGGGTAATTACTTGTGATTTAGAGGGATTTGAGTTGGAAAAGGCAGTAGATAAGCATGAGTTAGTGGATCCACTGGTGCAACATAAAATACAAGACTCCAACAATTAAAAGTAATGAGTAATGACACTAACAAAAGGGTAGTTTAGCTTTCTTTTTAAGCTTTCATTTACATTGACACTAATCTCCTTCTATGGTTTCATAACTTCGAAGAAAATAAGCCTGTGAATAACGTGCGAAAGGGTAAGACGGTCATGTAATGGGAACAAGTTCATGTTATGTGGAGCTTTTTCTGCTTACTTTTGCTGGTGAAATTTCTAAAAGAAAGAAACGTTTTTTTGTTTTCCTTATGATAGTGGAGTAGATGAGTTGTCAAGCTTTCTAGCTTCTACAGACTGATTAACCACTTCTCATATTCATCAGCTATTTAAGGCCAATAACCAGAGAGTAATGCCTCCACTGACTCTTTTTAAGACCCCAATGGATATATAGAGTTTTATCAGTTTCTCCAATCTGGTGGGTATGGAAGCAGATTGGAAAGAACACATCCATACATGGGACTTAAAAGCATTGGCAATGGAGTGAGGTTATACCTCAACCTCACTCCAAAAACTCAACAGTTTGTCTGAGCTCAGTCGCTGGCTGCTGCTAGCTATACAGCAACATATCCAGAGGTAGCAGAAGGTTTGGCTAGTGCTTAGCAAACCGGCAAGTCACAAATCGGCATGGACTCACACTTGTGATGAGTCCTTTTTCTTCGGTAATGTATTTCTAGTCTAGTCCTGGCATGACAATGTAAGTCAAGTGTTTGTGTTTCAAGTCCTGTGTGTTTCTCTTTGTGGAAGTTAGTGTGTTGTTTTATGTGTCTGTTGTGTCCCTTGCACTTCTCATCAATTGGTTTATGCTGAAGTAGAATATGATCGATTTAGAATAAAATTAATTGCAAATTCAAACTCTGCTTCTGTAAGTCTAACATGGATCAATCAATAACATGTATTCAGAGTCGCAAGTAAAAATGAATGACATTGTATTTTTGCTATCTTTGGAACCAAAAATGTACATACATAGGTACACGTACTCGGCATAAAGAACACCCTACATACATCATCTGAATCAGCATGTAAGCTGCTTTAAAAAGAAAAAAAGAAAGAAAAAAAGTTCATTTTCATTTTTGCCCTGATCCCCATCCGGCCTTTAAAAGAGAAGCATAAAGTAATTCGTTCCAAGTATCCGGAACCCCAGGCAAGCACCAATGGCTGCAATCCTGAGATTGTTCGGCTGTAATTTGTTCTTCTTTTGACTTGTATTTCATTCTGTAAATGGAAGGGTGTCCATCTTTCCTGTAATCTGTAAGCCTACTTATGTTGAGATATGTCACTGGAGTTTTCATTTCTTTAAGTACATACTCTAGAGCTCTCATTTTCGAAGGGTAGTTTGTTAGATAAGTCTCATTAAAGATTGGTTCTGTTTCTTTGTGGCACTGTCCACCTGAGTTCCATTGCCCTCCACTGCAATTACATCAAACAGTTTTCACAAAGTTGTTCTTCCAATTCTTTTATGGTAGGAGGAAAAGCGAAAATCTAAAGGTAAAAGCAAAAGTTTACTAAAATGTTACTGCTATCTACCTTTAACTAGCGCATCATATTTTGAATTTTTTGAGAGAAAAAAACGCAAGGCAAAGCGAAGAGAATACATTGTTCTATACCTGAAATGAGTTACTGAATATCCTCGGAAGAAAACCCGAGTCCTGTTGGCATTGATGTTCCTGTCCACCCATCTGGCCCAAGTGGTGAGAGCTCTCTTGTATGCTTCAAGAGCCTTGAGCCTTGGATGCACATGGTTTCCTTCTTGGTAATAGTCTTCTCTGTCAGACCAACAAAAATGACATGATTTACAGAAAGTGATCGACTTAGTTGTGTAATTAGCACACTGCGATTACGATTTTTTTCTTCAAATTAAAGGTCATGTCAAGGGTTCTAGCAACAATAAGGAGGCAAGCAATTTAGGGAAGCAAATAATGGAATTACCCTCTAGATGTTTTCTCATGAGTCCACCAATGGCCAGTATTAAAAACTATAACATCAGCATCATGATACATTGATGTAGTCCGGTCCATCAAATCCAACCTTAATGTCTCAAAGGAACCGTTTTTGCCGGTGAATGATGATTCCCTAACAAGGAATGGAGCAACAACAAAATCCACAGAACATTTGTACTCCTACAAGTGCAGCAATACACGGACAGTTAGAGATTTTCATTCAAAATAATGATTTTGTAGCAAAATTTGAAAAACGATCTATGACTTGCCTCAAATCTGAATGCATATATCCCCTTCTTCTTAAATTCCCTCTTTCCAGAGATCTCATATACTTTTTTCTTGTGTTGGACGCTGTGACGGAGAATGCACACAAGAGACTCCCACATGTTCCTATTCAGTGAATCACCCACAAAAACCAACCTCTTTCCCCTCAACCTCTCCAGAAAATCAGTTGCATTCAGACTGAGAATCGCACAAGAACCAAAAAAGGATATAAGGAAAAAAAATATATAGATAGTACTTGAAAGACTTCTGCATTGAATGTGATACTGCAAACGTTGTCTATTACATCTTTTACAAGTACACAGACACGCAGTAATCATAAACTCAATCACTAGATAACTTGAAATTATTTTCCAGCTTAAGATCACCAAAAGCATCAAGTCAGTAATCATATACTCAACCACTAGATAACTTGAAATTATTTTTTAGCTTAAGATCACCAAAAGCATCAAGAATTGAAAATGGATTGTACCTTGGGATGTCACACCCATTTGGCTGCCATTTCCATTTTAGAAAAGCATTGTCTGGCCTTCTATTGCGGTGGCAATCAAACTCCTTATCAATGTGTGGACAAGAACCTCCAGGATAGTATGGCTTTGAATCATCTCTTACCCATTTACCATCAAAATAATCACATTTCTGATCAGACTCACTCTGCATTTCCCAAATTTGAGAATCAAACTCAATGATTTCATTTTTCTCCGTCGAATTTCCTTGATACGCTGTTTCATCTTCTGTTACCTTACCATCCCCATTACTAGAATTCTTTGGCAAACTACCTTCAACTATTGCCTCTGCATGCACATTTTCTTTCCCAGCAGAAAGGCTTAAATTCCCAATTGCCCTCCCACCTTCACCATGCAAGCTCCCAAATTTCAATGTCTCAGAGGAATTCCCCAAATTTAAAACACCTCCTTCCCCATTTGAATCAAAGTTACCATCTTTTTGTTGAACTCTTCCTTCTTCAACCCCAAAGCTTCCATCTTTGACTTTCTCAGTAAAATTTCCCAACTGGGTCTTCTCCAAAACTGTCTCTTTCCCACCTTCACCTTCACCATGCAAACTTCCATTTCTCAAAATGTCTGACGAATTACCCAAATGGGTAATCCCTACATTACCTCCTTCCCTATTTAAATCAAAGTTACCATCTTTGTGTTGAACTCTTCCTTCTTTAACTTCCTCTGTAAAATTCCCCAATTCGGTTTTCTTCAAGTCCACAGAGTCCTGCATTTCTGAAGTAATAGAATTTGCAGTACTTGAAAATGAGAAAGGGTATGACACAAAAGAAGAATTTACGCCATTATAAAACCCTCGGTCCACAGTAGGACTCTTTAAGGAGTAACTGACAAAAAGTACGGCGAGTACAAAGAGGGAGACTCCAATTCCCAAACCAAACCCAGAAATCACCTTTCTTCTCAGCCAAAAAATCTGCTCTAGCTTCTTCGAATCCATGGCTGAAGAGTGAAGACAATGCATGCAAAACCCAGTTGGGGATAAAAAGCAAAGGGAATAAAAAAAACAATGTAAGATGGAGATCAATCAATTAAATGTGGATTGTGTTTCAAGAGAGAAATGTCATCCTTTCATTTGTGAAAATGAAAAGAAAAAAAAATAGTGGGAGATCGGTGAGTGTGACTAGAGAAGAAACAGAGTGCTGGAAAAAGGCTTCTAATGCCCTTTGGCGATGAGAGAGGGACTGTGAAAGGTCGATTATGCCCGTTTCCTTGTGCTTTCAACTAGAAAACTGTCGCGGCTTTTCTGAGAGGCAGTTTTGTCAGATTGGTGAAGTTTTCATCTCCCACTTTATTAACTGTCAGAACCGAAGAGCAACACAAATACGAGTTGGCTTCCCGCCGACACCTTGCCGGACACGTGGCCGGACCTTAAGCTCCTCGACCTACGTACCAACAACAGTACTGATGGCCGAAAACCATATCCATTAGTGTCTTGACGCGTGGAGGTGTCTGTGCAGGAGGCACCAACGCGCTGTGCATGAAACACGAAACTCACCCTAATCTTCTGCCTTAACTCGAAGTCTCGAATCTCTCTCTTTCCAAGCTTTAAATCTGTTTTTGGCTTTCTGGAATCGTAGCTTAATCTAGGTCGTTAAATAACTTATTAATCATAAGAAAAGTTACAGGGGTGACAATTACAAAGTGGGGTTTTCTTACGCAGTGAAAGTTAAGATAGAAAATAGTGTACCAGCGTCAAAACCTAGAGGAACTATGTAAGAGTCTCTGGCTGTCAATTAAAACTTAAGAAATAGATTAGACGTAATGAATCTAACAAATCTAAATATGGATATAACTTTGTTAATTTACGGGAATAGTCAACTACACGTACATTTCTCTCTCACTTTTTTCTCCTCTACAATAAGTCAATAACTCATCACATGGAAGATTTGTGGAAAATAAAAGACGAATTGTAATCAAGAGAGATTTTCTCTATTTCATTTATGGCAATAGTCTACAATAAATTTGTATCTATAAAAGAAAACTAATCAACTACCCATTATTATTGAAAACAAAATCAAATCGCTAAATCATTTAGCAAAAAAGATTCGACTTTTTCGAGTTTCGTCAATTGATATACATTCTAAAAATCATATTTAACAAATAGTGGAATTTTGGAACATGCAATTTTAAAAAATTGTTTTGACAAGATTTAACATATTTTGGCAAGACATTGCACCTCCAAACGTGTCAAACCATGCCAACCTATTTTTTATTTTTTATAAAACTTTGTTTGTGCCAAAATTTCACCAGTGGTAAAACATGATATTTAAAAAATAAACATTGGGTTTTTGAAATTTATTTGAGACCATGAATCCCGAGAGAATAAACCGTGTAAGTTTTCATGCTTCGAAAAGTACAATTTTAAATCTATTTTGTTGAGTTGAAATAGGAAAAAATTACAAACAAAAAAAAGTATCCAACTTTCAAAAGTGATCAATAAGTTACCTAAATTTTCAAAAACACATCATCATCATCAGGATATCTTCATCCATTTTCCGTTATTTCACCATTAACTACTAGGGCATATTAGTCATTTAACATATTTCAACTTTCAAAAGTAATCAATAAGAGACTTGGACTTCAAAAAACACATCATCGAAATACCTCTGTCAATTTTTTGTCATAACTCAATTAAATGAGATCATGAGTGCCCCATGTGAAATATTTTTCAAGGGTTTAATGATATTTTTTTTTTGCTTATATCCTCTTCTTTTCTCTCTTTTTTCTCTTCGACTCCCACCAAGGTGAGACACATAATCTAATGCCACCGAGATATTTTTTTATGTATGAATGATGCACATAAAGTGTGTTTGAAATATAATGTATGGATGTTCTAGCTTTTGAATTAGTCAGTACTTAAATTTATATTAACTAAAGTAAACAAAGTAATACTCTTCAAAACAAATAGCACATACACTCCAAAAAAAAAATTCAAACTCTACTTAATTTTGATTATAGGAAGAGGATAAAGATTAAATTTTAAAGGGAAAATTTGAAGGGAGAATAATTTATTGCATTTTTTATTTTGGAGGGAAAAGATAACGTGAGAGGAGATAATAGACATATACTTCAACATATTTCATTTAACTGAGATGTGATAAAAAATGGACAAAAATATCTTGAAGATATGTTCTTAAAAGTGCAGGTATCATATTGATCACTTTTGAAAGTTGAGATAGTTTAAATAACTGATATGCCCTCATAATCCCGATGATATGTTTTAGAAACTCCAGGTACCTTATTAAGCACTTTTGATAGTTAGGTACATTTATGTCCGGTGCATCAAAGTTTAGACTCTGTAAGTGATAAAAACTCTGTAAGGGCAAAATATTTGCTATTGGCTATTTCCTATTTGTCAAAACCTCTTCCCTTGTATTAGCATTTTATTGTATTCAATGCTAGGTTGTTTAAGGGATTAGGAATAGTGGCTTAGGTTGTTCTTGCTCGAGATGGTTCGTGAAGACGCCGTTCTTATCCGGTCTTTTCTCCGGACTTCGATTATTGTTCATCGAGGGTTTCGTTCAAGCATCTCAAGGTATGAATCATGCATATGCATTTCATACTCTTTGTTTATGCTTAAGATGTAGCACAAATATCTTAGGTTTGCTAGAAATTAATTAAATTTCATTTGGTTAAGCAAACATTTATTTTTAAGATATTTTTCTGTTTTGCTACAGTGTTACTGTTCATATGAACAGTGCGATCGATCGCCTGGAATAGTGCGATCGATCGTCAATAGTACCGTTGGCGAATCTGCCCGTTGCGATTCAAAAATTTGTCCGTTGCTACAGTACCACTATTCATGAATAGTGCGATCGATCGCCCGAGCGTCTGTTTTGTTTTCTATAAATAGAATCCTTCGGTTTTCATTTGTTTGAACTCTTTCTACTCTTCTATAATTGTCCAAAACGTATTGAGAGAGTTTTCTGGTATAGTTGAGTGACCCTAGATCCATGTTATAGGCTCCTCACATCTTTGATGTTGTTGATTTAGTTATTGTTCCTTGTGAATAACTAAATCAACCCTTGAATCATATTCAAGGTTTGTCAATTCGGTTTGTTTGATTCTAGCAAGTGTTCCTTGTTTACTTGCTTGTGTCAAACGAATTGAATTCATTTCATTCACTCATACACACACATTTGCATTGTTGGTGATGCTTGCGGTTGGAGGATTCACGTGGTGAAGTTCTTTCAATTGGAGCGGCTTGAGGTGGGAGCACTTGAAGAAGTATTTGGAGGCTACACAAGGTTAGAGCTACCACTAGTCATAGGGTTGATAGTGTAGAGTTTGGGATTGTGATTCCCCCTTGTATGAGTTTTTCAATTGGCGTTTTTCATAGTGTTACACAAGAGCGTGGGGTACGGCTCCCCTCCGGTTTTCCCTCTAGAGGTAGAGGTTTCCGGGTGACCATATTGTGTGTTGTTTGTGTGATTGCTTATCTATTGTATTGTGCTTAATTAATTAGCATATTGTATGATTGCTTATTTATATGCTATTGTGCTTAATTGATTAGCATATTGTGTGCTTGTTCATACATTGATAGATATAGTCTGTGGTGAGCTATTGATGATGCTCACTTTGGGATTCTAGGTTGTACAATTGATTGTGCTTGTTGCATATATATTTGTTGTCAATTGTGAATTGCTTGTGCAATTGTTTGAACCTAGGTTGTGGAGAGATTAACTTTTAATTTGTTCAAAGTTGTGTATACTCTCCAATTAGTGTTTAGGACGACTACCGTTTATTGGGACTATTCCGTGCAACCGGAATTTCAAACTCTTTTATTTATTTTTCTGAAACCATGATTTTTCACCCAAATCTGTGGGTTATAACACATAATTTTTGGGCCAAAATTACATGTTCATATTTTCGCACCAAAATATTTTCACACTTAAATCATAATTTTTAAAAACTTCTCGAGTTGACAGAACACAAAATATCAACTTTTTTTTTAAAACTTTTTTCCAAAGTCGAAAAACTAGAAAATTCATAGAAAATAAACGATTTGATATTTTTTAGCAAAGTTAGTTGGAACACCTTTAAAAATTCATGTCTTACCTATAGTGAAGTTGTGGCATGGGCAAAGTTAAAGAAAAAAAAGGGTTGGCAAGTTTTGGCATACAAGGGGATATCGTGGCACTTCCTAAGATGCCAAACCATACCAACCCCTTATCCCTTCAACTTTGTCCGTGACAAAACTTTACCAATGTTAAAAAATGATTCTTAAAGCTTTTTCCAACTGATTTTTCTCGAAAAGCTCGAGTAATTTGTGAGCTATGATTTTTCAAAGTCAAAAAACTAAAAAAATCATAACTCCAAAACGAGTCCGGTTTTTAGCAAAGTCAATTGACAAACCTTTTAAAAATCATGTTTTACCAATGGTGAGTTTTGACACTAATAGAATTGAAGAGAAAAGTGTAGTTCACAATGAGGCATCCCGAAGTGCCTGTGACACTTCCAACAATAACTATGCTAGTGAGGCTAACTAACAATGTCCATGCTAGTGAGGATAACTAACGATGCATGCATATGCTAGAAGAGGCTAACGATGCCTATGTCCATACTAAGGAAACCCATGATTCCCATGAGATTTTTAAAAGTTAGAAAACTAGACAATTTATAAAAAATAAACGATCCGAAATTTTCGAGTTCTGTCAATTGGAACACCTTTTTAAAAATAAGTTTTACCAATAGTGAAATTTTGAGAAATTTTTATTTTTTTACCGAAACCATGATTTTCACCCAAAACCGTGGGTTATATAACACAAGATTTTTGAGCCAAATCGCATGTTTTTTTTATGCATCAAAATCTTCTCACATTTAAGTTATAATTTTTACAACTTTTCAAATTAACATAACGCAAAAATATTGACTCGTTTATTTTTTACGATTTTACAAAGTTGAAAAACTAGAAAATTCATAAAAAATAAACGATTCGAGATTGTCAAGAAAAATCAGTTGGACCACCTTTTAAAAATCATGATTTACAAAGTTTAGACGTTGTTGGTGATAAAAACTCCAAAAAAAATAATAACAAAAATGTGGGTGACCGTGTCGCTAAAGGGGTATTTTTCATTTATTTTTTATATTAATTTTTTTAATATTCTCATTAAATGAATTTCATTTCTCAATTGTAATTACTTTTTTGGGATCCTAATTGAGTCTTGGAACTAAATTGATATAAAATCGTACGAAAGTTATTTTTTGTTATTGTTTATGTGAAAAGATGAATAATTTCTTTATTTATATAAAACAAACTGCACAAGTTTTCATTCTTCAAAAGTACAATTTTTAATTTATTTTGTTTAGTTTAAATAGGAAAAACTTGCAAACCAAACAAAACTAAAAAAAATTGGGTGACCCTGTAGCGACGAACAGTTCGTCGCTACAGGTGTCCCATTCATATATATTTTTCTTTTATTAATTTTTTTCATATTCTCATTAAACGAATTTCATTTCTCAATGGTTTTGACTTTCTTGGGATCCTAATTCAGTCTTGGAACTAAATTGATGTTTGCAAATCATACGAAAGTTATTTTTTGTTATTGTGTATGTGAAACGATGAATAATTTTTTTATTTATATAAAACAAACATTGGGTTTTCTGGATTTTTTGGGAACTATGAACCCCGAAAGAACAAACTGCACAAGTTTTCATACTTCAAAAGTACAATTTTTCATCTATTTTGTTGAGTTGAAATAGAAAAAATTTGCAAACCAAACAAAATAAAAAAATATAAAACAAAAAAAAATGTGGGTGACTCTGTAGCGACGAGCGTGCCCCATACATATATTTTTTTTCTTTTATTAATTTTTTTCTATTCTCATCAAACGAATTTTATTCCACATTGATGTCGGCCTTCTTGGGATCCTAATTAACTCTTGGAACTGAATTGATATTTGTAAATCGTACGAAAGTTATTTTTTGTTGTTTATGTGTAACGATGAATAATTTTTCTATTAATATAAAACAAACATTGGG
The DNA here is from genome assembly GCA_030142095.1 of Rubus idaeus. Taxonomy (NCBI): domain Eukaryota; kingdom Viridiplantae; phylum Streptophyta; class Magnoliopsida; order Rosales; family Rosaceae; genus Rubus; species Rubus idaeus. The sequence goes on along the minus strand of CM057968.1, from coordinate 33,314,302 downwards.
TTCTCTAGATTTTTTGGGAACTATGAACCGCGAAAGAACAAACTGCACAAGTTTTCATACTTCAAAAGTATAATTTTTAATCTATTTTATTGAGTTAAAATAGGAAAAACTTGCAAACCAAAAAAAAATGTGGGTGACCCTATAGCAACGAACTGTTCGTCGCTACAGGTGTCTCATTCATATATATATTTTTGATATTCTCATTAAACGAATTTTATTCCTCATTGATGCCGACCTTCTTGGGATCCTAATTAAGTGTTGGAACTGAATTAATATTTGTGAATCGTACAAAAACTATTTTTTGTTATTGTTTATTTGAAACGATGAATAATTCCTTTATTTATATAAAACAAACATTGGATTTTCTGAATTTTTTTTTAGACTATGAACTCCGAGAGAACAAACTGCATAAAAGTACAATTTTTAATCTATTTTGTTGAGAAGAAATAGGACAATTTTTAATCTATTTTCCTGGGATTTTGGTGTTTTGAGGAGTGATTGATAACTGGGTTTTTGATTTGGGGTTGAAAGGTTCCAACTTTGAGGTTTGGGAGTTGAATTAGAGATTCAAGGATTTCAAAATTTCTTGGGATTTTTTAGTTTTGAGGAGTGATTGATATATTACTTACTGGGTTTTTTATTTGGGGTTTTTGTGTTGGTGATTGTGGTGGATTAGGATGGATGAAGTTCAAGGCGTTTATGGGTTTGGGAGGTTATAGGGCGGGAGTCTCAGGGGTAGTGAGGAAGAAGATGGGAACCAAAAGGATAAAAATGGAAGGCAAATAGTGTCAAGTCTTTTGGGTAGTAGTGGACAAATTTAATATTAAAAGAATTAGAGAAGCTGACACTTGACGGGAGTGTGGCTGACTCAAACGCAGGGGTTTGAGCTTAGCATTCCCCCAAATAAAAAGCTTTTGACGTTGAAGCCCGCGCACTATTCTTTAAATCTCAGACTGAAGTTTACATGAATGGTTTCTCGAAAATTATTCCCTGCATGTATGCACGGAACATATCAACCGTCAATCTCAACCACCATGCATCTCAGCCGTCCGTGTAAAAGTATCAAAATAGGAAATTACAATTTTAATCCTTATTTTGCTATACGTGCATATGCACGGAACGTGGAACGTGCAGGGAATACCTTCGGATGGTTTCTCGGTTTCTCGATCATTCACGAAAACCAAGTTGACAACAGATAAAAGCAACATTTTCTAACGCAGACCCAAAGTTTCTCTGAGAAGCTCAATCAACTCAACTCGATTCATTTTCCAACAAAACAAAAAAAGTAGATTTTACATCACTTTCCTTTCTCATTTTTACAGAAAAATACATGCATTCAAAAGCTATCAACAATCGCATATTTCTTCTAATTTCAGACTTGAGCAACGTAATGAAGAAAGAGGTATACAGGTAAAAAAAAACTACTTGTCACCTAGGACCAGAAAGCTCCATAGCTTCTACCACAAGTGAAGATTCATCTATAAAATCTGAATATCTTTGAGGGTGTTCACATGACCGGAACCTTGGTGTCTCGACCTTCTGTGAGGCTTCCCATTTCTCGGCCAAACCATCCCCTTCTAACATCTTTAGTACTTCAGACATTTTTGGGCGGTGCAAAGGATTAAATTGAGTACATAACAAGGCAACCTGAACCATTTCTTCCAGCTCAATCCTGTCGAAATTGCCCTTTAGATCTTTATCTACCATCAGATTTAGCTTTCCCTCCTGATGGAGCTTCTTAACCTGCAGATGTATTACGCAGACATGTAAGTGGAAGTTTCTTTTTTTTAATTGTAGGACAAATATTTTCTCACATATTTACCACTTTGAAAAAATTTCTCTGGTATAGTGCAATTAGGGGTTCATGTTTCAAGTAAGGAATCAAGTTTTTGGACAGATCTAGCCACAGTTAACCATCAGATCGGAGGAATGTACCAACAGGAAATGAATGCCAGCATCATATGTTAGAGAGAGAGAGAGTACCCACCCAATCAAGCATTACACCCTTCTGGTTTGCAACTCGTCCAAAATCCAAAGCCTTTTGACCTGTAATCAGCTCCAGGAGCAAGATTCCAAACCCAAAAACGTCCGTCTTTTCTGATGATTGACCAGTTGACAAGTACTCTGGAGCAATATGGCCAACAGTGCCTCGCACAGCTGTGGTCACATGTGATTCTCTGTGATCCAAAAGTTTTGCCAACCCAAAATCTCCAACAACTGCTTCAAAGTCTTCATCTAGCAAAATGTTGGCTGCTTTAACATCGCGGTGGATAATTTTGGGGTCACACTGCTCGTGCAAATAAACCAACCCCCTCGCCGTACCTAAGGCTATTCTTTTTCGCCTTGCCCAATCTATAGCTGGCCGACCATGAATATGATCTGATAAAAAAAAATGCAGAAGAATACAGAATTACTCATAGGCATTAGAAATACAAATGACCAAGAGCTTCAACATTGCCAATTTAGCTACAAGAATATTCTCGACTTGAACAGATAACTGGAAAGCAAATGGTAGTGAATCAATGGATGGCATGCCCAACAAAGCAACATAAGACAGATATTTATCAGTGATGAGTTTAATGACTGTTCAAAACTTTTTGGTTTCAGTAGCCAATATTGGAAATTTTCGATTTTGGATTTTGTGATCAATTGGACGAACAAGTGCATTAATAGTTATAACCAGATTTGTTTTTAGTTCAATCATAATCACAATATCTGCATGAATAATAAAGTTATATGGTTGTGCAGCTTATTGCTAGAGGTAAGGATGTCTATGGTCCTAAGTGAATGCATGGTACAGGGCACTGGAAAGTGGGAAGGAGAGGAAAATATGGGAGTGGGTAGGCAGCATTCTTCAGTTGTAACTGGGTAATAGTAAAGTAACAGTAAGTATAAGTATAGCAGTGGTAAAGGTGGTAGTGTGGCCTCTATGGCTGTGCCTGCTGAGCATAGTAGTGTTTCTAGTGTGGTCACTTGCCAGTGCCATACCATGGTCAAAGTGGTAATGATCTTTCAAAGGTAATGATGGAAAGCAATTCGGATCCTAACATCAGATGTAGCAAAAAGTAATGAGCAACCAATTTTAAGATGTAAATATATGAAACAAGCGAACCTCTTAATCGAGATGCTACGCTTCCATTAGGCATGTAAGGGTAAACAAGAAGTCTTTCATTCTCAGTTGAACAGAACCCACAAAGCCTCAGAAGATTACGATGGACTGCCAAACTTATCAGCTCAACTTCTGTCTGAAACTGGATTTCCCCACCAGCAGTGTTGTAGTCCTTTAGCCTTTTAACTGCCACCAACGTCCCATCATTCAAACATCCCTTGAATACAATCCCAAAACCACCTCTTCCAAGAATGTTCTTCGAGTTAAAATGGTCTGTCGCTGTCCGAAGCTCCTTAAATGTATACCTTTTTAAATGGCCCAAGCATACCTCTGGGTCATATTGATCTGTCACATAGCCCATAAAATTAAGAATACAAGGATAATCACAAGTCGGGAAAAAAACTTGCATGAAATATGTACAGAACATGCTCTTATTACAATTCGAAATCCAAAGGTTTTACCAAAGGATTAAGTTTCACAACTTAAAATGTTTTCAGTAGGAAGAATTACAAAAATAATGGTTGAATTATTCAGATCGTATTGAGATAATAACAATCTCATTGTTACCGCAACTTGCCAGCCTCTTCTAACAATCTTTTTTCTGAAGTTATTTATTTCCTACGATTTTTACTGCAAAAACTATTTGTATATTTTCAATAACAGAATTTCAATAGGCCAGAGTTAGACTGTTCAGGTTTGTACCACTTATAACTCCCAGAAAACAAGCACCCTTGAAGCTGTTAAACTATTTGATACTAACATTGGAAAACAGAATAAATTGAAAAATGAATTATAATAAATGTTACCATTGACGTCAAAGAATATCTGCTGGTTGTGTCTATATCGCAACCAAACAAGTAACCCAATAATTATTATGACAGTAAAGGCAGCACCAAAGCTTGCAGCAAAGACTACAGTCAAGTGGTGGCGTTGTGTCCCAGAGTCTGATTGAGCTAGGAAGAAAACCAAAAATCCATCAATACATACTCTTGTCATCAGAGTGTCCTCGGGAGGACTGCTGGACACACAAATAAAAATTGAAAAAAAAAATTATATATATATATATGCATATATACCATTTAGAGCATCAGGTGGAAAAGATAAAGGCTCCGGCAAGACAGCAGAACAGTTGTTCTCAGCCTTCAGGCCACAAATCAAAGGGTTACCAACAATTCTGCAAGTGAAATGAAAAATTTTAGTTAGGAACAAAACCAAATCATACAGAGCACTAAGCACTAGTGAATCAAATGACAGTGAAACTCACTTGAAAGTTCTTGCAGATATTTTTGGCAAGGAGCCACTAAGATTGTTGAAAGAAAGGTCCCTACAGAAATTATAAATAACCATGTTAAGTTTCACTCCTAGGTTTGCCCATATAGTATGCATTAGAACAAGAACACATGAGACGAGGGTGCAAGGACCTACACAAGAGTGAGACCTTCAACCGTAGACAGAGTCTCAGGGAAGGATCCTGTAAGGCTATTGTTGTTTAACCGCCTGTTGTGCTCAATAACAAGAGAAAATGTGTAGGAGTCAGCAATAAATTTGAGTGAAATAGCTCACAATGCTTAGAACTGGTATCAAGTTTTTGAAACTTACAAATAATTCAGATTTTTTAGGTTTCCTAGAGAATCTGGTATGCCACCAATGAAAATATTATTGGAGAGGTCAAGTGTATGAAGCTTTTCCAAATTTCCAATTGCAGCAGGAATGGGACCTGAAATGGCATTATTTTGAAGCAACCTACAATGGCAAAACAGCCATATTGATCAACTGGAAGCAATTTTTCTTTTACAAGATCAAACCATATTCGAATTCAGAAGTTTCCTAAGTGATACAGGACACATAAAAAGAAGCTAGTGAAAAATACAACCAAGACTGACTGCCAAGAAAGTTCCAAAAAGTAAATTCAGACAAGATATGTAAAGGATGTGTTACTTACACGGATTGCAAGTTACTGAGGTTTCCAATTGCAGGAGATAAGATACCAGACAAGTTCTGGCTAGGCAATCCACTAATACAAAGAAAAGAGCAATACTTCAATAAGCAATGAATTCTTTACATATACAAATAAAAAGAACTATTCTGTTTCTTGTTTTTTTTTTTTTTTTTGATCAGAAATCTCTGTAGAAGAACTTACAGAGCAGATACATAGCCATCAGCTGTGCAAGTAACCATCCTCCAGCTACAAGGATCTACAGAATTACTATCCCAGTTCTCCAAAACATTGTGTGGGTCGATTAGATCGCTTTTTATGGCCACTAAAGCTTCAACTGTAAAAAATTCCAGAAAGAAGATAAAGGTTAGTCTCTGACAGGTATTAAAAATTAAAGAGAGAAGGAGCTCCAGAGCTTCAGTCCCTCTGTACCCAATTTAGAAAGACGATGCTATAATGTGGGTAGTTCTGAACTACTTGCCACCCATCAAAGCATTAACTCAACAAATTGAGGAGGCAAAGAAGGAAATTCCTCAGAAAACAAAAAATCAAAAATTGTATTTAATGTTTCAACAAAAGAAATGACAGAATCCCAGGAGAAATTCACCTTCATAATTTACACCCGTAGGAGAGAGAGTTGCAGAAGAAGCATCTGCCAATACCAAAACAAGTAAACCCACCTTCCACAGCATCATGATACTAATTGTTCCCATATACCCTTTCTCTCTGCTCATTAAAATCAAAACCAGCAGCCACTATTCAAAACCACCAACCAACAAACACACTATCCATTCTCCACATGAATGTACCTCTATCTATATTGCCTTAAACAGCAACCGCAGAATCACAGTGACAAAAAACTGCTCACTTTTCCTTTTTACTTGACAAAGTCGGAGACTTTCTGATGAAAACTTGAGGGAAACAAAGACCCGGAAACTAAAAACAGTGCGTTGCTGAGTAATTAGCTCGGAAGCAGAGAAGTTGAATCGAACTTTGCAGAATGGAGCACCATGTGAGCCGAGTCAAGTAGCAAAAGGATGAGAATTTCCTCGAGAAACAAACAAATACCAAACCCGGATTTCCGATATCCTAGAGATCTGAAAACGGTGGGTGAGAGATTTCTATATGTTTTGGGGGATCCCCACAAATTCCATGTGGGTATGTTGTTGGACTACTTTGTATCTGCAGCTCAGTTGTTCATAGTCCCCTGTGATTCCACAACCATTATCTTGATTCACAGTCCGACTATTCATTCAAGTAGTAGTAAAATGGAGTTCACTCACACGCAGAAAGAACCAAACTAGACGCAAAAAAGGCCAATGCAAAAGGCCAAAGAGGGACACAGATACAGATGCGAGCAGACCCAGTAAATTTTTTGAGAGGTGAAAAAGAAAAAAGAGCAAAGGTTGAAGCTTTGGGGTGATTGGACTGAAAGAATTGATCAGAGAGAACAATGGGATGTCTTTGCAAAAGGAGAAAAATATTGCAGGTCAGGTCACGTGCTTGGATTGTCTTGGCCTTTGTTGGCTTCCGCCCTGGAATTTCACATTTTTTTTGAACCAAACACAAATTAAAATAATCACTTTCTGTTAAAGTTTTTGCAGGGCTGGTCCAGGACCATACCCACTAAAGTAAGCTGGATGGATATTTCAACTCATTGTGTTTTCCTTAAAGATATTTAACATGGATTCATGGTTCATGTTTAGGCTACCATCCCTATTGTATTATCCGACCAAAATGAAAATTTGTGCTCATTTTTGGACTGTTCCAAAAGGATCGAGTAGAAAATCCTTTTTTCTCTTAGAAAGTTTATGAAGTTTTGCAATATTCAAGTGTGTTGTGATTTTTTGTTCCATTTTTTTGAGTCAATGATTTGATAAACTATATCACTTGGAACAGGAAACAGGTTTAACTTTTACCAGAAATGTAAATGGCTGATGCAGCAAATGTTCAAAAAAGAAATAGTTGAAACAAAAGAGAATCTTTTTAGTATAGATTAATGAGAATGTGAAACATAAGGGACTGAAGTTATGAATTACCAAGAACAAAGAACAAAAAAATTGCAGAGATGGTGAAATGTTTGTGGTAAAAGGTAATAAATAAGCAACTAACTGGTGAGGAGTTTTACGGGGGCAATGAAAAGACGAGGCAGTCCTGAAGAGCATGATGAGAATATAAGATGGTCCCATCAATAATCGAATAGAGAGGAGAGAAATGGCTCAGTTATTACGTACGTATTCACAGGCTACGCTATGCAGCTACAGAAGAAGCCTATAGAATACAGAAGCGCATGTGAACTATACCGCCTCCCTTTCCCTTTATTCTTGGTATTCTTGGTTGGGTTATGTGTGTGCAACTGTGTATGTGTATATATATATATATATATTCCCAGAATCCCAGCATTCCTATTATAAAATGAAGATGATGCCGTGAGGTTGGTGTTCTCTATAAGTTTAGAACTCCAAACCCAAGAGCATTTTTGTCGCATTGGGAAAACTGAATATTCCCCTAATCTATTATTAGTAATTCGCAGCTAATCCTATTTCATTCATAAACTGTCCCTGCATATAATTAATGCCCAGATAACTAGTTCCAATAACCATGCTTTGGAGCTCCAACCCCAATTCAACAAGGCTATTTTGGTCGCTTTGGGAACATGAATTCCTCACTTTATTACCCTAGCTACTATTTATTGGCTATACACACATATATATATATATATATATAAATTAACCCTTGTTTTGCACTTTAAATAAGGCAAAACTTCACCAACCCACTTATAACCTATATGTCTCCTTTCTCATTTTAACAATTATTGACTATTATTCCAAATACAAGTAAAAAAAATGAAATCCAATGGAGATTACTTTGAAACTGGTATTCTAATAACTTTTGCTACTAATCAAGGCATTAAGATAAACATAACTCATTTAAGCATTGATGCAAAATATTGTATATTATAATGGAGTTCAATTGTTTTAATTTAAAGAAGTTAGTAATTATGTTGCTCATCAATTAATGCATTCAATCTGTGATGACTATATAACAACGTACTAACCCATGGAGACTCGTTGTAGACAAATAAAAGTCAAGTGAAAATATGAAAAAAAAATCAAATCAAATCAAATGTGGCAAAAAAATAAATAAAAACCCTGAAGTCCTTTAACTGATTTCCAATTGATCCATCGATCACAACATATTTCAACATCCAAACACAAAACCCTTGACCTTGAGGGCTTGAAAATAGACCCAGACCAATGAGAGGGAAAGCGTGAATCGTCGTCCAACGTATGGCAGTTGGACTAAAACATTCCCAAAGCATGATTAGGTGATGTTTTTTTTTTTTTTCGATCTGGTTTCAAGTTTCAACCAACAGAGAAAGAAAAAAGGAACTGTCCTGTCTGTGGATTATCATGATCGACTAACAGTTGACTTGGACTAAGTAATATATAATATAAACTAGAAATTAAGGTGCCTTTCTATTTTTCTAAACCAAAATAGTCCTTCCCGGTAGTTGATCAGATTTCTTCCTTTTCTTTTTTCTCAGTTGAGTTTCTACGTCCTTGCTGTTTTTCCTGTCAAACTCTCGAAGCAGGTAAGAAAGAGCATGGTAAGAAATAGCAACCCCAGCTAACCTAATATTTATTCGATCCCTTAAAAGTTAAAGTAACCTTAGAATTGTACTAATTAACAATACACTCACATCCCTAATTACCCTATCTGAAAAACAAAAAAGAAGATAGAACGAGCTGGTAATGGTATATATAAAACGACAGCACTGGTATTTTGATCATGATGTTGCTCTCAATATATCCTCTACCATAATTGCATGAAAACATCACCACATGTCTTCACTATTTCTTTAATTTCCTCTCCATCATTCTTTAATTTCGAAGGATTGAATTTGACAAAACAATCTATAGGCCACAAACTTTTCTGGCCTTGATCACCCATGAGCCAATAGGGCTTATGTTTCAAACAAGGTTGGTATGAAATGGTCTTGGGCCCAATTTGAGAAATAAGTGCCTCAATAATAAATACATGTAGCTTTCAACTTATCATCTTTGCCGTAGAGATTAACCACAAAGTTATGCATGGATAGATTGGTGTGGTTCTTCTACTTGATTCTTTTACTTCAAGCCCTGTAGGACACATATATAAGAGCATCTTTCTTTTATGCATGTTTTCGTTCATATTGGAATAACCTTGGAGAAGAGGTTAGCCATATGCAACTGTTTGAATGCTAAAATTCAAGATATATCCATTTTATCCTGGGAGGTTTTAAGCTCTTCACTATTCGGTTATTAATTCGGTTACAGGGAAATTCTATAATGTTCAGGGCAGAAGTGTTTGGACACTGCATCAACCATGGGATGAGATTTTTCTCATCCTTGCAACTGCACATAGTTGTTGAATGAGAGACCCTCACACCTGAACAGTGGCGGAGCCATATAGAGCCCAGGTGGGGCACTTTCCTCAATATTTTTGAGCAGCCCTCAACTTCCGTTTGCATATATACATAACTACATATAAAATTATTGGGTTTTTAGTTTCTTTGTTGGGTTTATTTGCTTGATTTGATGATTAGTTTTTCTTGTAAACAACTAAACACACAATATATTCCACCCATTTTGTTGTTGTAACTGTTTACATATATATCGTTCGTTAATTTTGAGTAATTACTTTTGGTATATAGTTCACCTCCTCTAATTATACGTAATCTTCTTGAAGAAGAGTAAACACATGTAAAAAAAACAAAAAAACCCTAGCGGATGAGAGCTCTCTCTCTCACTCCAAACCCTAGCGGCGCCCAGCCGGGTACCGATCCCTATGAGCGTGGCCATGCCCGTCGCTCCTCTATTCTTGATCGTTTCAAGCGATCTTGCTTGCATCGGAGGAAGTTTTGCGCTTCCTTTGCTCATATTTGGTTTCGTCGATCTTCGGCAATTGCATTTGGTTTTTGGTGGATCTTTCTTTTGCTGGGTTTGCTTCTTCATGCTGGTCTATGGAGATTGAACCTCTTGGTTTTGACTGTGCGACGAGATCTCTGGGATCCGGGCAGCCAAAAGCTTGTCGTGATTTCACCTTATTTCGAATCTTGCGCTCAAGGATGTCAATTTCAAGGTTTCAAGGTTTGGGATCCGGGGAGTTTTTTGGGTTCTTGGCTTTGGTGGCACAACAGCCTTGGAGGTCCAAGTTGGTAACCCTAATATGTTTAGGGCGCTGCCAAAACTTAACCCAAGATTTTTGTGTTTATTTGATTTAGGTCAATTTAAATTCTTGTTCAAGAATAAGCATGATCAGATATGCAGTTTTAGATTGTGGTTTTACTTTCTCTTTTCATGGGGTCTCCTTGAGCTAGATTGGTTTTATTGGTCTCAATGGCAATATTTGCCGAATTTTTCTGTTATGGTTGTTTGCGAGTGATGCACGGTGTATGTATTGTTCTAGGTTTTGAATCATCGATTAGAGTTTTAGACTCATCGATTAGGTCACTTATGTGGTCGTAATGCTCCTTCTTAGGATGCCCCTCGTTAAGGATTATAATCCTTTATTATTAATAAAGTTTATGATTCCTTCAAAAAAAAAAAAAGTAAACACATGTATACTAGTTATGTGTACGATACGTTAGAGAGTGATATGTTTGAATGATCAAGTTTCAATTTTTTTTTAATAGCTATTGTGCCTCCCTTGCCTATTATTCCTGGCTCCATCCCTGGCCCTGAACATTTATGTTTCGAGCATTGAAAGTGCACCTTCGGTTACTTAGATACACTAACGTAAATTAAATATATCTTGAAAAATGAAATGATTGGAGAATATCAATTCGGTGAACTGGCGGTGGGCCGGAGCCGACGATCGACCATTTTCGTATAACAACCCCCTCAAATTAATGCCTTGTTGATAAACATCAAGTCATCAACTCTCTCTCTCTCTCTCTCAATAGTCAATACTCAATATCCAATTATCCATCCATAATAATTATTATTATTATTATTATTCCAATTGGGTCCCATCTAACCAAACTGATTGATCACACGGTCATTAATTGGTTGATGAAGCAATTCACCGGCTCCAATACACGACCTTAAAAATCCACAAGGTACCATGTCGTCTTAACACTCAAACCTTTGTTAACACAAAAATATCAAATATGAATAGAGCCACTAAACAAGACAATTAGAGCGGCCATATATTTATTATTGATGGATTACTCACTAATACAAACTGAGTAAATTAATGTCCCAATGTCTTTATTCTATCAACCACAACACAGATGTCGAATCAACCAGTGCAAACAAAACGACAGCATTTTTGCTCACCCCCCTTAGTTAAGGGGTGAGCCTCACCCCCCTCCCCAATGATCGACACCTGTTACAAAGCTAACCCAAGTTAAGTATTTTGTTTTTATATATTTTTTTCTTTTCTCTCACCCACGTGCACCCGACTCTTTCCTTTCTGTTTTTCCTTCTCTTCGCCGCGACACCAGCAGCGAAAAAAGCTGCGCATCATCTTCTTCCTCTGGGCACAACTCCTTTCCTCTCTCATATCTCTCACAGCTTCTTCTTCCTCTGGGTTCTTCAAGTTTATGGAGGAGAGAGAGAAAATGAATTTGGGTAGGGAAAAAAGGGAAATCTTTATTGGTGGGTCTGAAAATCCGAGTGAGTGCATTGGGAGAGGTGGGTTGTTGTTGAAACCTTGATTGGTTGTTGTTGAAACCTTGATTGGTTGAGAAATTTTTCAATATCAACTGGAGGTCAAGTTGGAAATCAAGAACTTAGCTAGAGGTTTTCAGTTTTCTTTGTTACTGTTGTTGGTAGTGATTTACGTGGATAGTAAAGAACTAAAGATGGTGGGGAGCATTGAGGCTACTAATGGAAGTTTGCACTCAAATGGATCTGTTCAGAATTTAAATGGTTTTTTTTTTTTGGCAAGAATTTAAATGGATCTGTTCAGAATTTAAATGGTTTGGATGAGAAGCTTGACGAGCTGCGGCAAATTGTAGGCAAGACTTATGGTGATCCATTGAGAATTGTTGGTGTTGGGGCAGTGATTTGCAAGACAGCTACAGTCAATTTCGGGACAAGATTCAAATAAGGATATGGAGAAGAGCAGGAAGAGCTGTTGATAGAGCGACAGCTGAACATCGTTTCGAAGGGATCAAGCCCAGAGAAAGGTAGAAGAAAAGAGAAGAAGAAGAAAAAAAAAGGGAAAAGGAAAGAGTCGGGTGCACGTGGGTGAGAGAAAAGAAAACAAATATAAAAATATATATTTAACCTGGGTTAGCTTTGTAACAGGTGTCGATCATTGGGGAGGGGGGTGAGACTTGCCCTTAACTAAGGATGGTGAGCAAAAATGCTCTCAAACAAAACGGCATAAAGCACCCATTATGTTGTTTAACACAATTTATTCATCCATTATTAATCCGTAATTAATAAACAAACCATTAGTTCATTACGTAATTAGCAAACAAGTGGAGTACACGATGACGAGTGTGACTCATGGAATTTTCAGTGCTCCGACTTGTACGGCTTTCTGCATGTCTGGCAACCCCACATTGGTACACGTCACCACCATCCTTTGCATTCGGGTCTCATCGTTCACTACATCGTTCCTTATGCTAGTCCACCTGCACCCCCGATTCTCAAGCTCGCAGAGGATCATCTCACTTGGGTCGGCACTGTTATGCAAACACACCAGGCTTCCCATGCAACTAATCGCAATCGACGGCTCACAATCGCTCTCGCCCTTCAACTTCTCCAACATCGTCTCCGGCATCTCTCCGATTATCTCTTTCAATTCCAACGACTCGTCGTCGCTCACTTTCACTTCCCACAATTTTACGCCCTTCACGTCCTCCGCTTCTCCTACAACTCCCGCCAAAATCAGATTCCCGTTCGCGAATCCAATCAGGGAGCTAAACACCGTCCGATCCGGACACAGATCGTACGGTCCGAACCACGTCTTGGATTCCGGATCGAACGAGTACGTCACGCCCGAACAAACCATTATTAATCCGTAATTAATAAACAAACCATTAGTTCATTACGTAATTAGCAAACAAGTGGAGTACACGATGACGAGTGTGACTCATGGAATTTTCAGTGCTCCGACTTGTACGGCTTTCTGCATGTCTGGCAACCCCACATTGGTACACTCACCACCATCCTTTGCTTCGGGTCTCATCGTCACTCATCGTTCCTTATGCTAGTCCACCTGCACCCCCGATTCTCAAGCTCGCAGAGGATCATTTCAATATGGCGGGCTTTTCAAACACACCACTTCCCATAAACTAATAAATAGGCTCACAATCCTCTCCCCCTTCAACTTCTCCAACATGGACTCCGGCATCTCTCCGTTTCTCTTTCAATCCACGCCCCCCCCCCCCCCCCCCCCCCCCCCCCCCCCACCCCCCCCCCCCCCCCCCCCCCCCCCCCCCACCCCCCCCCAACAAAAACCACCCCCCCGAGCCCAAAAACGAGGGGGAAACCCCCCCCCCACCCAGACCGAAAACGGACGGCCCGCCCCACCCCCGGGGTGGAGGGGGGAAGGAAGGCCGCCCCCCCCAACCACTCGCCCGCCACGACCATCCCCCTCTCGCCCGCGGCAACTGAAAGCCACGGGGAGGCCGCGGAGTCTTTGAAAATGGCGGGCATGGAGTCGCACGCGTCCCACGCGCGAGTTTTAGCATCATACATTTCCACTGCGAGTGGGTCTTCCTCGTAGTCGCACGCGCCGCCGGCCACGACGACGCGGTGGCCCACCTTGGCCACGATGGGGTCGGTTCGCCAGACGAGGGGGGCCGAATCCGCGTGGTGCCACTCGAGGTGGAGCGCGTCGACTGAGAAGGCGAGTTTGAAGGGAGAGAGCATGTAGAGAAGAGAGGAGTGAGAGGAGCGGATGAGGGAGGAGATGTGGTTGATGGGAGGAGTGGGAACGATGTCGACCCACACGTGCGAGGCGGGGTCGTAAGCACGTGAGGAGAGGACGTAGGGAAACCTGGTGGCCTGAGTGTGGACAATGAGCCACGGTTTGATTCTGGTTCTGTTGGAGGTTGAACGCAGCGAGGACGAAACGGCGCGGTTCCATGACTTGGAGACGTGACACGCCGTTAGCAGATGTATGAGATGCAATTTCGACAGCACGGACTCCAAGACATCTCCATAGAGCGGTGCTTCTTCTTCAACAACCTTGTTCATCTGCTTCTGCTTATAATTAGGTTTCGCGCCGGCCATTACTGTGTCTGTGGTATATATGTAACAGCTAGAGAGAGACAGATCTAGATCGAGAGACAATGTTTGATAATTTTTTTGTTGGAAAGCTTGTGTGTGGCGGGAGGGTTTTATAGGGGAGATGAGAGATTGATTTTTTGGAACCGGTCGTGCCGTTTTTTTTTTTTATTTTGAAATATAATTCTATTTTTTTATGGTTCAAATACATGCCTGCATTTGAAACTTTGAAGCATGCATGCGATATATATATGTCAGGATGCAATGCATTAATTCGATGCGATATTTAATGTAATAAAACAGTACGTGATTAATTGTCTTTTTAACCATCCGGTAGGTGATGATTCAGGTGACACTTCATCTCTTTGATAGTGATATTAACATTTTTTTTTTCGACTCTTTTATTTTGTTACGTGAAAAATAATTACAAATTACTAAGAGAAATTCTAAGAGAGCTTGAATTAAAACTTGTAGAAAATGCATTTACAGGAAGTCAAGTTTGGCACTTCCTCTAAACATGGGTTCGAACTGAATTAATTTTTTGAAATTCTTTTAATATATGCACTAATTATATCTTATTGAATTTGGATTTTTTGTGTGTGTGATCGAAGTACAAGACCCGGCATAGGTCTTATGATGCATTGTGTAAAGCAAGATGAGTGGAATGTAAAGCAACATGAGTGGAATCTGAAGTCGGTCAAGACTCGAGAGAAACAAATCCAGGCCGGTCCGTTGAGTTGTTGGGGCTTGACCGATTGAGTGCTTGACTAGCTAGACGCCTTATACGTATATGTGGGTGGTCTCAAATTTACGGTACTAGTTTTAAAATAGAGCAGCCGTTTTGGTCCTTTTTGGACATCAACAATAACAGGACTCCATGATCAATATCGATCAGTATCTTTTGGACGACTTCAACGTACAAGATTAATTCAGTTCAGTCCTCTGATCTGCTCGTGTACTCTTCAACAAAGGTAACCCAACCACCCACTATTTCTTGAAAGAAAAAAACCACCCACTAATTATAAAATAAATAAAAAAACAAATATTGCAATCTAAAATGATCACAAGTAGGTGCTACAGCCTACAAATGAACTCTTTTTCTTTGCTTAAATTTGTTCGATACATGCATGTTTTTTTTTATATTTCTTTTCTTTTTTAAGATATGAACTACGTTGCTGAAAATACGATATAATTATAAATAAAATTTGAGTAATGAAGTGATTTCTAAATTGATTGCAATGGATGAAGTGGATGAAAGGAACTTGAGGCAAAATAAAAGTTAAGAAAAATTAAACAAGCAAATAGAGAGAGAAGATTTTCAAATCGTGGTCACTTGGTGTATAAATGAACAATGCGGTGTTGCTAGGCATATTAAGTTTTTAGTTCAAGATATTTATACATGGCATTATTCTTTATCTTTGTCTATTAGTGGTGCTTTTCAGTTTGATAAGTTAGAAAATGATTGTACAGGGGCGGGGGCTCTTATTTTCCACTATTAAAAAAAAATGCGAAGCCACATTGGTGGTGATGGAGACTGAAGACCCACATTTCAACCCCGAATTAATTTATGATGAATTTGATTGTGTATGATCATAGAAACTAACATTGTGGTGATGCACTTGCTACGCTTTTGTTTTGTTATATATCTATCTATTTTAATGAAGAAAACTACATAACTATTTGAGTACGTACTTTGATGATGGATGAATTCAAAACTTATATGGGCATAAGAGAAATTCAAAACATAGAAACTACAATTTAGGTGAGCAATTTTTTTTGTTAAAGAATAAATAATAATAATTTTCAACGATCAAACGAGTTAATGTCAGAACCTAACAAAGTCTAAATTTTCATAGCAATAAACAAAAAAATTTAACCATGGGGTATGGTTGAATCATATATATACTTATGTAGCTTTGTCTAATAAAAATCTCTACACGCCCAATCCCCAATTGGGTGGCATGCATGGGACTGATGTTGACGATCCATGTGTGCCTTAATATCGGGTTGGCTTAGATGGTACCTGGTAGGCCATCGATTATTCATAACCAAGATAAGATAAGATATATAAAAATGAGACACCCGTATATATATATATATATATGCATGTCAGCCTCACATTTCCAGAATTCCAGTCATGTGGATCAAATTGAGAATATCTGTTATTTTTACGTGGAAATGTGGAATACAATGGACAATTAATAAAACGTGCGTTTTTATTTTGGTTTATCGATTATTCCAATTTGTATGCTGTAGACCAAATTGTAGAGAATTTCATTAAAACTTGCACAACCATCCTTTTTCAAGCAGCACAATTTTTACCATTGGTGGACAATATCACTGCATGACAGTAAGGATTATTAGTTTGTTCATATCTTTTACTTGTTTAAATTCATTTTTTTAATGATGTAACAAACCTAAAATGTAAGGAATATATTTACGTGTGAATAAAAATGTGATTCGTATGTTGAGTGAGAATAGATAAAATGTAATTATATTTTATATTTTTTTTCGGTTTACAAGGAGGCACAAATGCCTAATTAGAAATGAGTGCGATAGGGATTGAACCTCTCTCACTCACACACAAGTTAGCCTACATACCATTACACTAACTCACTAATTTCAACCTCTCAATTTGATGCAATTTTTGGACGATTTTTTTTGTTAATTGAGACCCAAAAATTCTATAACAGTAAATTTGTCGCAAAAAAAAAAATGCAATATCCAAACGATCACTTAAGATTCTTTGCAAAAAAAAAAACGATCACTTAAGATTACATACTCTCCGGCCAGAGGAACATTCTCAAATATAGTAATATGATTGATATATACATCTTTCAACAGGCAGGACAAGTATTTGTTAGTGTTATTGATTGCATTGTACGCGCGTTACATATAAATGCATGAATTAATGGATTGAACTGGTTGGGGTTAATTGCCCAGCTATCGATTCTAAAGAAAACTGGTGGTGAAGGCTGGTGAAACCGTTTATCAACCCAGAAAGCTAACCATCCATCACCAACCCACCCAACGACTAATTAATTAATCGAAATGCTTAAAAAACAATTAATCGAAATGCTTACATGCATCACAAGCATGAGTGAGTCTGACAACATAATTAAATTTCTACAAGTTGATTTTAGAAGCAATAATAATAACACACACACATATATATATATATATAATAATAAGAGGGTATATTATATATAAGAGGCTATATTGATCTTAATTCGATCATAGTGCATGACCCACCCCACATTCTTTCTCATGCATGACTACTTGTTATCAGTCACCAAATTAAGAAAACCGATAGAGAGTCTATTACTCCTCCATGCTGTTGTATTCTCAAACATCGAAACAAACAAATTAAGGATGTTGAAAAAAAAAATCTTACATCGAGATAAGTGAGTGATTTACTGTTAATAGTATCGGGAAATTTTGAAATAGAATCTTAATTGTGTCTATTTCCAATGTGATTAAGTGAAGAAATATATAGTGTAGATGAAGACTTATTGGTTATTTTCCTGAAATATAAATGCTACTAGTAGCAAACCACGGAGATTTCGTCGTGTTGCACAACAGCGAACACTTCATTCTAGGTGGAGTTGAGTGAATAATCAAGGTGATGACTCAAAGATGAGATAAGTGAGCCAACTCGAAAAAAAATCCTAAAAAGGTGAAGGGAGTCGGAGACTCAACAAACATCTTGAGGGACTCGATAAGTAGCTAGAGTGACTCGAAAGTTAAAAACTTTTACTTCTAATTCTAATAGTTAAGAACTTTTACTCCTGTTATCAATGATGACAATTCTAAGGCTTGTTTCTCAATTCTAAGACTCGATGAGAGCTAATGCTGCTAAAACGGAGAAACAAAGGGATCTAACGCCATCAGAACACCTCAAAAATGGATCGTATTTGTTTAGCTCTTCTTTTGGTCCCCCTTTCAAGAGCACCAACTACCAAGCCAACCAACAAAAAGGGACCAGGGAATTCATGTAAAATGGGTTAAATTAATGGGTTACATCAAGCTTTGTGCTTAACGTGATCAAGTAAGTATCTTTATTCAAGCAACACTTGGATCATGTATATTGTAATGCCCAAGTTGGACCCTTCAAGATTTGTTCAAGGATTGTCCAACACATTTTTTTTGGGGTCGGATTTTTCTTTAGGGATTGCAAAACACTTGGATTTAGGGTTTGCCGAACACTTGTTGTCTTGAAAATGATCAACTGTTAAAAAAACGAAGAAGAAGAAGAAGAAGAATGGTGGTAAAAAGATATTCAAATTTGTGAGTTGGGACCTAGGGTGGATGTAGGCATAATGCTCTTTTATCACAAGCTCCACAACCGTAAGCATTTGGACATAGATTTCAACTTTGCTTAGGTTTTTGGTATTATTAAGGAACCTGAAATGCGGAGAAATGAATACCAATTTAAACTTCTTATTATGGTTATAAGGTCACACAGTACCATCCCGCTATCATTACTCATTGGCACATAAAACTACATTAACTTTGCTGAGGTTTTTGATAGAATGAAATTGGTACAAAGAGCTTCACGAAAGAAATTGGTACAAGGTATGGAGACATTGAAACTTGCCGCGGAAGAAAAGAAGAGAGCAGCAATCTCCAGACAACGTTATCAAGCAGCTGCAGAGATGCACTGGATTGCCTGTTTGCAAATACCAGTCATTGTTGCTTCAGGCCCATAGACCTATAAGAGAACAAAGAAACAGAAAAAATGATGTCAGAAAATTTCTCAAGAGAGGCACTTCAAATATCAGCGACGTGTTGCTTTTCGTTGGTCTTATTCAATAGTGATTTCAAAAACATTGGTTACCTCAATAGGGAGGCCAATTTCCTCAGCAAGTGCCCTCATTTTTGCAAGTCCCCTCTGGTAGTTGGGACCTCCTCTCCTAACATAAAGATGCATCCTAGCAGCTTTAAGCTTTGATTCCTGATTAATCAAATATGTCATTGTCAGTTTTCACTTTTCACACTTAGATAGGAACAAAACAAAGACAAACTTGGGGTTTAGGCAAGTAGATTTAGCTCACCTTCTCCTTCAAGGCTCTAATAATGCCATTGAATGTTGCAGCTACATCAGTAAAGTTAGCAATTCCTCCTCCAATTACAAGGGCTCTCGTACGGCCATCAGGATCAGAAGTTGCACACTGTACAAGGAATGAGATTATTTAATACAAAACAAAAGTCTGAGGTGTATAGGCATGTCAGCATGTCTTTCCGAGGCTTTGTATTTGATGGAAAATAGATACGTGAAAAATATGAAAGCAGCATTTTAATCTATAAAATAATGGACATAGTATTTTAATGCTAAGAGTGCAGCTGAAGAGTCCTTACATCGATCACAACTCTGGCATACTGCAATACCTCCTCTTCATTGGGTGCCCCACTATATTCAGCATAGTTTCCAAGCTCATTAGCAAAGCCAAGATCTCCAACCTGACCAAGGAATGATATTTTGGGTGTGAGCAACCAATGCCAAGGAATGATATTTTGGGTGTTAGTCATAAATAACAGGGTTCAAATCCAGTTAAATTTCTGAATCTTAATTGACCGCACCGTGTCTGCATAAATGACACTTGCACCTCCTCCAGCAACCATAGTCCAAATTCGTCCCTTAGGGTTCAGAACTGTGAATTTCAAAGATGCACTTGTCTGCAAGCAAATGAAAAATGAACCTGATTAAATCATCAAACGCAGGGATACTAACTGGATATTATTTTATGAGATGTGATAATGTCACCAACATGACATTACAGTCAATTTTATAAACAGTAACAGCAGGAATCCCAGATTTCATGCTAGATATAATGAGGAAAAATAATCATCGGTAAATCAGCTGACTCTGTAAAAACTTTAATGGAGGGATTCAGTAGTCACAGGGGCTGTATACAACATTCATGGTTTTAGGACATGCAGAAATATGAAGGGTAATTCCTTATGACTATTGAAAGAAAGTAAAATGCGATACAAATCTTCCATGGAAAATATCATTGATGGGATAAGGCATATGTTTGTACCTTTTCATCTAGCCCATGAATAAACTTTTCTGTAGGACTCATAACTCTTCCAAATGGCATTGGAAATTCAATACTGCCCCACCTGAAACAATTAGAATGTGTAAGGTGGTGTTGAAAGTGGTAAGCTAAAACACTAGAAACATTAGATTGCATCATATAGCTTTGACCAAATAACAAAGAAGAGAAGGTAATAATAAACAAAAAAAAATGAAATGTACTTTTTGAAGTTCTTGAAAGCAGCAGTGTCATCCAGTTCGCCTCTCATATCCAAAGGATATGGCTTTCCATCAACCAATGCAAAAGGATTCATCTCCAGAAAAGTGAAGTCCAAATCTGGAACATACTAATTATTAATAAATTTGTTCTTACAAACGTAGTATGAAATAGAACTGTCAAAGACTTTCAAACACACCTTGAAATAGAGCAAATACGGATTTGATAAACTCCTCAATTTCTCCTTTAATCTGGATTCAAGAATACAATTTGTTAATGATTTCCAATTTGAGCCAAAATGAACATGAACTCAACAGACATAACATAATATTGCACCAAGTCGATAAAAAATTAAGCATAATCAAATAACTTATTTGTTTTTTATGGACAGAAGTAAACGGGGTATTGAATAAATATTGAAACCTAAAAGGCTAGAACATGAACAATGACTTCCTGCAAAACCATAAAGAAAAACTAGTATACCATGTTATTGAGAATAAAGGTATTACCTCCAAGGGAAGGGTTGCAACAAGTGGAGCAGATACTTCTGATGTAAAAGGAACTCCTGTTGGGACAAATATGGTCTTAACCTGTACAAAGTATAGTGTTTCATAAATACGAAGAACTTGTAAAAGATGCATTTTAGGATTTCAGATATATTCGGTAACAAAATGACATCCGAAAAATACCTTATCCCAGTTCTCCTCAATGTCAATTCCTCCACACTCTGAGAAGCTAATGCTATTCCCTAGTCTGTCTGAGACAATATTGATGTAAAACTCTTCCTTGTGGGGAATGAAGGGCTCAACAATGAATGTTGTGATGGGTCCTTTGCAGCCACCCATCTCAACCTGTAAATCGGAAATGAAAAATGTAAGCAGGACTCTCCCAATCGTCAAAAGGAAATTATCTGCAGCACAAAACACAAAGAATTTATCTATTGATGCAGCAATAGGAAATTAAAAATACCTCTTTGCCTAGGCGCTCCTTCACGAAGGAGACGACTTGAGCGAAATCTAGATTCAAGGCAACCAAACCACTCTTCCCACGCTTTCCAAACAACATGTCAGGCTTGACAACCAATTTGGAAGTAGAAAGCCAAGTTTCCTTCTCAAGTAGCTCATTGAAATCAGTTGATTCGGTTACCTAAAGATAAAAGCCCAAAAAAAAAATCATTGAGCTACAACTTGCAACAAATTTATGTTGAGCAACACATGAAATTTACTTCTTCTTGACTGGGATCACACAAACAGATTGCTTAAAGGGTATAAGTGATCTAATAATTGGCCAAAGAATTGATCCATGACAATCCAAAAACTCTTCTTGATCAAGTTTACTGAGCTCAAACTAGATCTAATAATTAAGCCACTATAGTCTGTAATCAGCATTGACACAATAATTTAATCACATGATTTTCTTCAGTTTAGTCCTAAATCTTTCAAAGGCTGAATTTTGATCTGAATCAGAGAGAGAGAGAGAGAGAGAGAGACTGACTTGGGCAGATTTAAGAGGCAATTCACGGCCAGCGAACCTCTTGAAGTGTTCCTTCAACAATCTCTTGGAGTCGTACTCTCGGATCTTCTTGCGTGCCATTTCTGACCTGCTGTTAAAATCAAAATCAAAATCAAAATTTACGAAAAGATCCCAACTTTCTAGATCGCAGTTTGGGTTTTGAGAAATGCAAACTTACCGTTGAAGGAGGAGGAGGAGGAGTGGGTTTTGGTGTTGTGAGAGTTAGGTGGGTAGGAAGATGCCAACTGATTTGTTTGTGCCAGCAAACAAGGTCGTCTATTTATAGCTTCAAAACGCGAACGCCATTGTTCCATTTTCTTTTCTTTTTTATTTACAGGTTTTGGTTGGTGGGCGCAAAAACCTTATTTTTTTTAGCGGCAAACATGTTGTTCACAGCTTAAGAGAGAGAGTGGGAGGTAGCCAGCACTCACAAATTAACAAACACATGTGGGCATGGGGCACCTACCAATTTGGACCCGAGGGATTTCGGATTTCCTTGGTGGGGGAGTGATAGTCTGCTTCGCGAACCACCACTACTTGATGCGCTGGCGTTATGCATCGCCGTGCGTCTCATCTACTTAATGTGATCATCAGTCAAAGTCCCCCGGCCGTAGTCCAAAAACGGGAACTTAAAATGATGCGGACTCTCGTCGTTTTATGATGCAAAAACAAAGGTGTGCCAATGTCGTGGAAAGACAAGTGAAATGAGATTTTGTAAGACATTTAGGTTAATTAAGATTTATTTTTTAATAGAATCTTATTTGATGAAGGTTATATGTATTATTTGATGCATGCAAAGTGTTGATATTGTTATACAACATCTAAACTCGATCATCTCAAAATGTTAATTTTTCGTGTTGTCAAGTATCTGATTCATAGATTTGTTATTTCTCTTTGCCATTCAAAATCAAAATATTTTCAACTTCATAAGATCCTAAGAAAACAATGTCAACCATTTAAATTTTTAACATATGACTTTAGATTCTATATTTTTTTTGTAGACTAATATATGTATATATATATTTTAGAAAACTCTCACGGTATTTCAAAGGTTTCCTAAGTTCAATAATTAATTCGTAATTGAGGATATTCTCATAACGCTTTCTCCATCTAGCTAACCACATAATGAATTGAAATTTAACTCTAATCCGCAATCTGGCAGAATTCGAACCCTGTGGAGGGGGGAGTACCGCACCTGGATGCTCTTACCAACTTAACCACTAGTGGTGGTTAGACTCTAATATATATAGATGTATGTGTGCATGTGTGTTGCATGTTAACTAATTTAGTACTCTATATCTTTGAGAACAAGCCTTAATTACTTATCAATGTACCAGCAAATCCAAATTTCTCTCTTTGTTCTTAACGTACTTAAATGCATATTGGCATATTACGTGCATATAATTAAGATTAATGGCTAGCTAATTAAGCTATAGCAGTAGGAGTCGGTTCGACTTGTATGTGTGACGTACTACTCTTACCAAACCCCAGTAAGAGTCAAAGGTTAGCACTTGGTCAACACTGTACAACAGCTCTCTAGAGTTGACCCGATCAGTTTAATTAGTCACAATGTATTAGCTAGTGTTGATCATGTCCATATACATATATATATATATAGCTAGTTTAAAAATGATGACTAACAATTTTTCTATTCATTTTTATTTGATTGAATGACTGGGACTCTGAATGAAGGAGGGCGACCGGCCACTTTGAGCAATTAATCTTTTCTTCATTCAAGTAATTAGGGACATGACATGCGTCTGATCGATGAACAAGACAGGAGGGAAAATTATCATTTCATATGTAATTTCGTATATATTCGTCCAAAAAAATATATATTCGTAAAAGCAATTTTTTGTTTTTGTTTTTTTGGGATTAGGATTTTGGAGGCAAATTAAACGTGAGAAGTTTGATGATTATTTTTTGGAGTGTAGGTGGTGTGCGCATTTGAATAATGGGATCCGATATTGTCATGGACTAGCTAGCTTGAAGTTGATGGCCTTTCAGCACCAAAAAGAAGAAGCAGAAATTAAGTTAATGGCATTTCAGTACCAAATGTTGTTTGTTTATATAACTAGGGTTGGCTGGCCTTGTTTGACTTAAATGTTCTGTCATTTGTCTTCGTCTATTATTTTCCTTTTTGAAATTAATAGGGCACTGCGCCTATCTGCATCACCATCACATGAATTTAGCTTTGGCTTTTCACTACTCTTGCTAAATGATTGAGAGGTTAATATATATATATATATATATCAAGTAGTGCGGTAAAAACCAAGGTGGTTTGGGTGTTTTCAGAGATGAGTTTCATGACTTGGGAACTTGGAATTAATGGCTGAACAAGATCACAACCAAGCATAAGAAACCGATGATCGAATAACAGAAGCCATATCTTGGAACTTGAATTATATATATATCAATAAAACGCAGTCATAATCAATCTATTTTCTTCAACGCGTGTGTGATCGATCGAGAGAGAAAGTGAGTCTGTGAGTGTGAAAGGAAATTGAAAATTCTATTTTCTTGGTTTTAAGCATTTTTTCCATGCTCGCATAGCTCGCTAGTCACATTAATTAAGTAGAAACTAGAAAGTCTACTAGTTCTTGCATTCCTTTGACTTTTCCCATCGATTTATTTTTCTTGGTGGTCTCTCATTTCTGCTTTAATTTCCTCAAGTTTTACTGTTACTATGAATATACAGTTGGAAACTAAAACAATATTAATTAACTGGGTGACATATGTTTGAGTATTCATTCCTATATATATTTGGAGGCTGATCATCGATCAGCACTTCTGATGGACAAGCTGTCTCGATCTTTGTACTTGAGGGAACTCCGCTCCTTTTAAGTCCTTAATTATCAGTCTCGATTCATATCAATATGAAGTAGCTCGTCATTAATTCCACTATATATATATGCTTCAAGGTCTGTGGTTAATTTTGATTGCATTTTGCAGTAGTACTAGCACTGTCTTGTGCCGAGTGGTTGAGCATCTCCATCTTCTGCATGCCTGTGTTTGAACCATGTGCAGCAGCAGCAGCAGCTGATAATGATAATTTTATGATAGCTAGGAGATCGAAATGAAACACTAGTCTTCTGCTAGGAATCATAGTGTCCATACTTGCATTATTAAAGTAACCAAAATGTAGCAGCAGAAGTTTTTGAGAGTTCTACTGTAGCTCATGTCACCTGCCTAGTTTTGATTGCCATGTCGATCATTCACTCTAGTTTCAGCAATTAGTTGCTTAATCGTGCTGTAAGTTGGATGATGAATACAATTCCAGACCAGTCAAGATATGGATAAAGTCACCACTGTAATAACGTTACTGTTCATAAGCTCATTTCATTTCATGAAGACAACTAGGATGCTCCGGATACAATTTTTGATTTCAAGTAAACAGTACAAAATCACACATTATATCATATATCCACAGTGCCAATGATTTTTCATTTTCAGATACTAGCTTCAATAATTTAGGACAAGTACACTTGGAAACTAGCCGTTCTCATTGACTCGCAAACGGGGCAAACACTGATGAACTCATCACAGTCCTTACATAAACACAGGTGCCTACAAGGCATCAACAAGATCGACACCTCCTTTGCTCGGCATGCTTTGCATGCTCTGCAATCCATTTGCTCCTTCAACCCTAGGTAATTCTTGGATATGGATTTTGTGGGCCCACCTTGAACGGCCAGATAGTTATTTGGATCAATGTATGAGGCAGCGTCATCAACTTCACTGTCTCCAAAACCCTCCTTCCCCAGGTCAGCACCCTGTGAAATTGCTTGCTGGAGGTTACTCTTCAGGACATTGACAACCGACTCGTTGTACTTTGCTCTGTAGTGCCAATTCTGGGCTTCGACAGCTACCTGTCTTATTCTATCAACCAATTCTCGGTTCTTACGGTTCATGTTCTCAATTTCTAAGTCTTTCTCCCGTAACTTTTTGCCTACACCTTTCTCTATAGCAGTAAGGAAAGAAGTCATATGTCTCTGCTTCATGTCCCGTACCCCCTTCGCCAAGTGTTCCTCCTGTTTGATAGGAATCCAAGATTAATTGCCACTAGCAATAACAGTAGCAAACCATCAAACCACAAATCAATCTCAACAGAGTTATATAATGATGTCCACACACAAAGCCTTGATAAGTTGATATGAACTACCAACGATAATCTTCCTTCCAGGTGGTCCTGGAGAAAATCACCAATTTTTGTTGCAAACTGGAAACCTTTGGACTAGACTGTTTAGTACTCGAGTGGGTATCTACATGCCTTATGATTAAGCTAGGTGTAGACTTGTAGAGAGAATGAATGATTTGTTATTATCATCATCAGCAGACATACTGGAAATTAGCATCAGTGTGCAGCAAGATTACTGAAATTCCAAATTGAATGCTACATAGTAAAGAAAAGTAGCGAATTTAGACTCCTATTTTGTACATTGCACTTTTCTCCTTGGCTTTATGCTTTAGCAATGGAGTGAATGTAAAAAAAACACAAAATAAGAGGGGTGCATATGTACAAAATGGGTGTATGAAATCACTGCTTTTAAAGAGAGCAACTGGAAATATTTTGGGTTGGGGAGAAAATATTGAAACCTTATATGTATGAAAAAATAAAATCTGTCACAAAACAGCGATTCATATTAATAAAACATAGATTGATTTTGCTTCTAAAAGACAAAACAACAAGGCAATAGAAGGGGCATTAAGAACTATGAATATTTTGAATGAATACCTGAATTTTGATGTACTGATCAAATTCTTCCTTCTGCCGATCAAGCTCAGTTCTAATATTGTCACCTAGGGATAAAATCATTGACGGTGCTGCTGTCATACTTCCACTGGCAGAAGTAACAGATGAGTTACGCTCATCATCATCATACGACAGCCTTAAACCTGTTGATACATGGTTTGGGTTTGGAATGCTAGCTGAGCGATCAGCTTCATCTTGACAGACATTATAGTTCAAAGAAATCTGAAGCTTTTGCTGTCTTGAGATATCTTCAATTTCCCTGGTTCGTTTATTGGGCCGAAGCATGGGAGTGATATGTTCAGTTCCAAAATAATTTACTGGATCAACATTACATCCAGCTGGTACTGCAACATAATTAAAAACTCATTCTTCTTAGAGACAAGCTCAACTAATAAGAATTCTAGGAATCGCAACTTTGATGCTGAAATAAATATTTGATTACAATGTAACAGCATCAGAAGTGGTAGAGATGATTCTAACCAGAGAATTTCAATATATCATCTGTTCTAACGGGATCACGAAATGTAGAAACAAAGGGTAACAAAGACTACAAAGGCCAGAGAGATCTTACCATTTCCAAACAATTGCAGCTGATTTGAAGCATTTGTTGGATAGGGGAAGCGATTTTCATCCACGAAAACAGGAAGCATAGAATTAGCATTGTTGCCCCCCAACATCTTGTGAGAATAGCTAATCTACCTCAAAGATTATGTTTTGCACAAGTGTTGGTAAAATAAACAGCAAGACTCCCCCTGAAAAGGAAAAGGAGGAAAATTTAAATCCTGTATCATGACAAGCTGGCAATGGCCCAAAACCTAAAGCTTTTGAAAGAAGCAAAGATACAAATTATATTAACCAAAAGTTTCAACCAAGTCAGGAAATAATCAACTAAAAGGCATGTAACGCCAACCTTTAACATGAAAGGGCTTTCAAAATTAAATTGCTAGTCCAAGTTACAAGGACACGCGTCAATTCATGTTTTATTCGGCTAATTCGAGCAAGTGCCATGAGAAAATGAATTGCACAACACAGTGTGGGATATTCTTTTGAAAATAGTTACGTACATGAGTTGGTAAGTGGGTCTTGGAGGGGAAAGCGATAAAGGACACAAAAAGATAGCTAAAACAAAGCAGGCAACCGACCTTTAAGTTTACTTCACTGAATTAAGTAGATCACTTCTATAGTAGGTTTACAAATTCAAGCATACACTTAACAGGCCTTTTGCATTCATTTCAGAAACCCATAGCTTCCATGCAGGACTGTAGAAAATAATAAGGACAGGATTAACTCTAGGAACAAGGAATCTTCGGTAATCATAAAGTTATAGACTACAGCCGGTCAAATGCAGTGTTGATTTTGAATAAAATAAACAATATAATGCAGGAAATATATCATGCAAGAAACCAAACCAAAACAATAACTCTCCTCATATTTAGACAAAACTTAAATTTAATAGGAGCTAGCTTCCATATTTATTCGGTTGATCTTGCATATAACAACACGTCGCCCCTGAAATAGCTAAAGTTATAATGATTTTGACTTGGGTTGAATTAGGTATTAGGTTTAGATCAACAGACCAAAATGGCATGGAGCGGTATTTATTGTCGTTTACTATATAACCGTACATAAACACTGCAACAGGATGCTTGAATGCATGTGCCGAAGCTTGCAAGAAGATAAGAATGCACAACATGTAGCTCTATATCAGTTGCATCCAAAATTCAAACATCCTGATGATCAAACCTGAATGCACCACAAGCATACAAGTCTAAATTGTTCAGTTCATCTGTGAATCTAAAATACACTACATACATTATAAATCTGAAATAATCTGCATAGACTGCCCTAAATCTAAAATCTATAACTACCATATCATCATCTTCATCATCAACATATGTCATGAGGGCATGAAATCAAGCTTGAGGCCTCCTGACCCATATGTTAGGAACTAGGAAGAACTAAATGGTACTCTAGACATGATCGGAAGAAAAAATAACAGCCAAAAAATCAATCACACATTCCCAATCAATCAATGTATTTTAGCAACAAGAACCGCAACAATAGATACACTGCATACCAAAATCAGAGCAGATGATTGATTCAGAGAAGGACAGACACAAAAGGACGCTCGATTGATAATCACAGGTGCTATGTTAACTTGCGTTATAATTAAAACAGTACTGCAAAGATTATTTAGTTTTATTTTTCCAAATTAAGAGCTTATTGAATCCCGAAAATAAGGATCGGAAGAAGATATGCATCTGAACAAAGAAAAAATCGAAGCCTTTAGATCTTTCACCATATGAATTCATCTTCTAATGACAAAAGAGATTCTTTTCCCACAGAACATTAAATAATTGATAACCCAACAAAACCAAGTGCGGCATAGCAGAGTGAGCAAGTTACCTCCGTATCCAAAACCCTTTTGATCGAGTCTGGAGAAAAACGAGTACTCACCCAGATCCTGCAATCCCACGCCAACTCAAAATCAGACCCAGAAAACCCAAAGAAACAAGCTTTTTACAAAGAGTCGTAAACCCACCAGCAAACAGAGAAAGAAGCATACCTCAAGAAATGTACTGCTTTTTGGATAAGAATAGGAGACCGATCGTTTAGGATCTATCACGAAACGATCTGAGAGCCAGTCAGAGACACCCTGCAGCAGTAAAAAAAATGCAAGACCCAACAAAACAGAGATAAAAAAGAAGCAATTCTTGGTGGAGAAAAAGAGAAAGAGAGCGATCTGGGAAATGGGTAAACGAAGAACAAGAGTGTAGCTTTTATTAATGGAGAAAGAGAGAGTGGGAAGAAGAAGAAGAAGAAGAAGAGTGCCCAGACCCAAAAGTTTTATTCATCCATTTCAACACAGAGAGAGAGAGAGAGACATACATATCATCGCAGAAAGCATCGGTCCTTGTGGTTACGCAAACGGATTTCCGTTTTCTCTCTCTTCATTTTCTCCCTAATTTTTTTTTTAAATTCCCTTTTACTTTCACAGTTTCACCTCCAAAAATAAAATAAAATTTGAAAAATTACCAAAAAGGAACGAAACGCCTTTAACGTTTATCGTTTGGATTATTTGTTGCTAAAAAAACCTAAAAAGTGGTTGTTCACTTGGAGCTGTTTGAGCAGTTCTACAGCGAGGGATAAGAGATAAATATTCACCAACTCAGTTTTACCAGTCACCCTAAACCCCTCCTTGTTTTACTATCCCCATGCAACCACCACGAATTAATTACCTTTTCTCTCTTACTGTTGAGCCTCTGTCATTAAACAAGTCTTCATTAACAGCCATTCCCCAATTTTAATTGGCCCTATGGTATTTTTTATTTTCTAATTGGCACAATAAGTTTAGCTTGGAAATAACGATAACAACAATTAACAATTTAATGATTTTTTTAATAAAAAAATTCTCGATGTTTGCACTGTGCAACTAACGGACCAAAAGGTCGTTTTCATGACAAATGGCCGAACAGGCAAAGGCTAGTAGTAACTTTGTTGGTAACAAAATTCATGGGTAGTTTGGTAATAGCGCAAGGCATTTTTTTTCCTGGTTTTTCAATTAATTAATTATGATGGTGGAATAATAATTATGAGGGAGGGATAGATTCATAGATATAGTGGTGGTGTGGGTGGGTAGTGGGTGCGAGACGGGAGGCCCATTAGTCAGAATTAAATATAAAAGCGGGAAATATGGGGATGGAGTCTGGGAGCTCATGAGTCATGGCTGATCACACTGAAGCCATGTGGGGTCCTCGATCATATGGTGGCCCCCACCGCACCCGCTTTGTTTGTTGGCGGGTAATTTTGGCGGGTGAGAACAGAACAGAACAGACGTCATTCACGGCGTTACAGACATAACGGACCAACAACAACAACAACAACATTAGCAAATTCCTTTTTACTTTTTTACAGTCTATCGGTCTTGAGTAACTCTTGATGATGAGACTCCTTTTTGCTTGTCAAATTCTACTTCTACTATTATGTTCAACGTACGTAATGATACATATATATATATTAGACCATAATTAAGTCGGATACTGTTCCTAATTAAGTCGCAGTAAATTTCTAGCCCTGGAACGATTAGAACGTACAATTTGACCATATTATGCAGGGCAATTTGAATGGCAATAAATTAATCTAGGGTAAGAAATTAAATATGGTTGGATGCAAAGCGAGTAAATTAGTTTGGCAGATAGCGAGGTGCCATATCTGAATTTGAATTCTTGTTTCTCCGGGCCTTATCTCCAAGTTTCATCCATCCATGATGATTTTGATTATAATATATATATATATCTATATATGTGGTAGTCTTTGATTAGCAAGCAGTTGCCTAAACCTCGCTATAATAAATTAATAATAATGAAATGAAGTGAATTATAGTGGGCAGGCATCGATCGTCAAAAGGGGTGGATGGACCATTGGACCTGGCAGATATATGTGTTCAACACGTCATTGATAATACTAAAGCTAAGCTGTTTGGCCTGCCTGCCTTTGATTTTTCTTCAAAAACAATACATGCAGCAGTCGGCCACATTCATCTTCCATCACGGCACACGCATTCATTCATTCATCTACTCCTACAATTAACTTTCATTGCGCTAAAAAGTGTTGCTGTATATATGAAACCATGGATTTTTTGCAGGGCCGGCCTTGAGAATTCGGGGCCTTGTGCGAGAACTAAAATTAAGCCTCTTTGTATTTTTGTTAAAAAAAAAAAGGTAAACCAAAACCTAATTTTACAAAGTGACAAAACATCATGATGCATAGTGAAACTCAAATTGTTAGGGAGTAAACTGAAAACAAATAATAATAGTAGTAATATTCAAATTTAATTGTAGAAACAAAAAAAACAAAAATTGAAAAATACATAGGAGGAAAGGAATATAAGAGAATGATTATGCTCCAAATAAAAACCATACCCTCTACAGTCTACAGGCCTGTTAAAAAAAGAAACGCATCCGAGCCCACACGTGACGGGCTTTAACTTAAACCCGACCCGAGTGATTCCCCTTGTATAAATAATAAACCTCGTGAAAACCCTCCTCCATCGAAACGCACGAGAACGACACTAGTCCACTGCAATTAGGGCAACAAAAGAAGATGATCATTCCAGTGCGTTGCTTCACCTGCGGCAAGGTACGACTACCCATTAAGCTGAGCCCTACGATTTCCCAGTTCGATTACTCTGAATTTGTTACTTTTGGGCCCATTTGGATTCATATAGTTTGTAAAATAACTCGGAAAAAGATCGGATTTTTAGTAAATTGCCACTGGTTTCTGTTTGATTTTAGGTGATTGGAAACAAATGGGACACTTATCTTGACCTTCTGCAA
The DNA here is from genome assembly GCA_030142095.1 of Rubus idaeus. Classification (NCBI taxonomy): domain Eukaryota; kingdom Viridiplantae; phylum Streptophyta; class Magnoliopsida; order Rosales; family Rosaceae; genus Rubus; species Rubus idaeus. Next base: position 33,282,172 of record CM057968.1, on the reverse strand, counting down.
TCAGATTACACCGAAGGGTAAGTTGCTCAGTGTTTAAGCGTTTTGCGTTCTCCCCTAATTTTTTTTTAATATTCAATGTAGTTGTTGATTATTGCAGTGTTTGCCATAAGGGTTGTGAAATGAGCATATATCGTCTGTTTCAGGTTGTAAATTGCACAATAGAGTCGAAAGTAATGCTCTTTTAGATACATGGATGAATTTTGTTTATATTTGTTGATTCCTTTTTCTATAATGATTAGTAAAGCACTCTATAATGACATGAAATAGGAAGGGCAATGTTTAGTTTTCACTTTTGACTGAGTAATCAGTTGGTGAAAGTTTATAGATTCTTGAGTGGTGCATTATTTATTTCCAGTACATTCTGTATATTGACAAACGGGTATATATCATTTGAGACTTGAAGCATTTTGGTCTGTTTAACCTGTAAATTTGTTAGTATCAATTTCAGACCTTTCACTAATTTTTGGTTCTGAATAAATCTGTCAATTTGGTCCTAAACGAGACTTAAGTTACTCATTTTTCTTGGAATGCAGAGACGCACTTGATGCATTGGGGTTGGTTCGTTATTGCTGCAGGCGCATGCTTATGACTCATGTCGATCTCATTGAGAAGCTTCTTAACTACAACAGTAATTCCTCTTTTTTCTCTAGCTGTCTTTCTCCCTGTCACACACACACACACACCATGCCCACAAGCGTGGTTGTTGAATTAATTTGCACTGACACTGCTCTTTGTTACAGCTTTGGAGAAGTCTGAAACCAGTTGAGGAAGCTTATGGTGTAACAAGCTACGTCTAACAGGCTATTGGAAGTTGGTTTTGTGTCAAGTGTCCGAGTGTGTCAGTACATGCTTCATTATGTTTGGACTGGAGCAGTGTTGTTCCTTATTTCCATGCTTGGATTAGGTCTAGTAGGATAATTTGGATTTATGGAGATACTTCTGGAATATGCTTGTGGTATGTATTTTCCTACTCTAATTAGGTTTATATTGTTGGAATGTGTATGACCCTCTTAAATAGAATGAAAGACTGAATGCTTAGTGTGCTGCTATTGTAAAATAGTGTTTGCTGCCTGATTATTGTTGCTATGTGGTTAAACTGTTTTATTAACCGTTAAGTAAATGGGTGTGATGGTATACATTAGTTGGAGTTGGATGAATATTAGTGATAGGAGTGAAGTCAGTTTGAAACTGATCCTTATTAGTTGGAGTTGGATCATTGCTATCTCTTACCTGCCAAGATGTCTATTCTTTTCTTGTTCTTAAAGGTAAAAGGGTAAGAATACCTAACATAAGTTATAGCATTTCATCATGTTTTGTGCTATGTGGTATATATTTTGCTGAAAGCTAATTACTTTATTGATGTTATCATCCTTGCCGACTCATAAGCAATGTCACCTAATAGCTAATAGTGACCCACCAAAGCAGAGTTGAGCTGATTTTCAAATAAACGTGTGGTAGACAGTTGTTCTGAATAGAAGAATATGTATGTGCAAGTAATACAATGCTTGCTTCTTGTTGATAACCCCTGGCCGGTTGCTTTAGCCGCTTCTTAGGCCTTGAATCATGAAGGTGGAATGGTTCTGGTCAATCACGACGCTTCTATTTTTTGTTTGTTTGCGCATCAATTCTTGGATTAGTCATTTCACTACATAATTACATGTGAAAAGTTGGGATGGCTTGGCTTTTTGTCAATGGATGCACTTCTGGATCCGCATCCATATCGGAAATGCATAACATTTTATTTGTGTTCTATAAAAAATAAAATTTTAGTGGAATGCAATGAGTTTACAAAAAAGCTTTGGCATTAGTGTACGTGGTTCACTTCTTTATAAATCAATAAATGACTTCTTTTTTTTGGGAAATTGAGATTATTGAGGCTCTAATTCCAACATATAATTCGACGAGATTGAAGAAGTTTATGCCCGCCCACTAAACAAAATTATGCTCCTTAGTGTCAAATACCCAAATGACGTTGGTGATCGATAATATTTGTGTGGCCAAGGATTTCCATGTTCCCAAATGATATGTAGTCTATTTCACCTAGACTCTAGAGGAGGGTCTCTGCTTAAATCAAGAGGCCTGCCTTTGTACACCATGGTGCTTATTTACAAGGACCACTATCACTCGGCTGGCTATTTGTCTCGCATATGGTAAAGAATGTAGGACCGGAAAACAGAAAAGCAGGTATCAATTGAAATCAAACTGGCAGCCGGGCGCCTAGGCCTAGCTACCTGGTCAGACTCGGACTCGGACTGATTGGTGGTGGTGGTGGTTCGAGATCGACTCAAGTGGCTAGGTATTATAAGATGAGCCACTGGGAACATATCAAAATGTACACATGCAAATGTGCTTCCTCTTATCTGTTTGGAGATGAGGTGAATCTATCGTTTGGATTTGTTGTGCACTTTTGGCCCTTCGCTTAGATATCTGTGGATAACAATACCTCATTCTAAGGTTCATTACATGCTCCATCCTCTTAATTGTTTCATTTGTACATAGTCCAGTGACTACAGTCCAGTCCAGTTCCTCGATCTACATGTATAACGTAGTGCCCTCGATCTAAATATCTTTCCTTCAAACTGCATTTTTTGGCTGTACGCTGTTTGTTTTCTTGCTCTCTTTTTCTCCATACAATATTCTTCCGTATTTAATTTCCAGTACATATATGCCTTCATTTGTTTTGTCTAAACAGTAGCTAAGCTATCAACTCAAAGACTAGCTAAAATGCATCATCATAACCATCTCCTCGGACGTCCATGCTTGCACTGCCACCCTCACAGCTACATCAGGATGGTCAGTCACTCACATACTCTCTCTCTCTCTCTCTCTCTCTCTCTCTGTGTTTCTACAACACACATATATGCTTTGCTTTGAGATAGTTCATTAATGAAGCATGTAATGTTAGAATGAGGATATATAGTCTAGGTTACTCTTGCATGAATTGAATTGATGGATACAGGTTCAACATCTTATTGAGAGATGCTTGCTTCTTCACATGAGCCGTGACGAATGCATAAAGGCCCTGGCACATCATGCAAGCATTGCACCACTCATCACACTTACAGGTTCGATCAATTCTACTTTCTCTCTCTCTCTCTCTCTCTCTCTCTCTCGTGTGGATTAATTTTTTTTATTAATTACTAGATAGTAAATATAATATTGTCTGTGGAATTAACTGTGAATATATTATATGATCGCAGTGTGGAGAGAGCTACAGAAAGAGAACAGGCACTTCTTTCAGGCATATTTCCATTCTATTTCTCCCACCAGGGGCAGCCCTTTAATAACGAGTAAGACCCCACTTCATATATATATCTCATCATCTATACTCTTTACATTTTCTTTTCTCAGAATTAATTACCCTCAAAGTTATTTTAGTCCACATGCATCGAATCATCTATATACATAGCATATGTCACTGTAGTCAAAATTTTGAAATTTTGCTTCAGGAAGTCATATTCAAAACGCGCCAAGATTTGCAGGAAGGAAGCACTGGAAGTGAATTAATGTAGAATTCTAGCTATATATAGATTAATTACTACATGTTATAGGAGAAAATAATGAAGGTTCCATGATTTACCTTAGAAGGATAAAGTGGTTAAAATATCACTCAAGTAGTTAAATTTTGCTTTCGTGGACGCATTTGTAAATACGTACCTCATATCTAGATTCACAATTCCTTAATTAATTCATGAGTTATTTGTTGAACCACATGCATCATTCAAAATAATCATTGAGATACACAATGGCAATTAAGTTAAGGTTAGTTAAGGTGAACCATGACAAATTATTCTAAAATTGAAATATCACATTAACTAATAATTATTGTCTGTAACAAGAATCCTAGCTAGCTTTTTACTCGATCACTTTCTCGAGGCAGTATTCCATATCTGTCACAAACTCACAACTCACAAGTATGGAAAATATTGACATGCTGTCCACAACCCTAGAGAAATCTCATTCACTTGGAAACAGAGTTGAACTAGAAAAGTTTTGATTTGAAAAAATTAACACATTTTTGAAAGCTAGATATATAGATAGAGTTTCTTTCTTTCAGTCAGAGAGCTAGACTTGCACTAGATACCCTCATTATTTAGAGAATCTAAACCCTAATATAGAAAACGACTTAAACAACCTCAATAAAAACTGGACGAGACAGCTTTCTTTCTCGTTATAGCATTTGCCTTCACTCGAAGGGTGTCCTTGCCCATATGGAATGCCTTGGTGCTTTTCTCCCACGAAACTCTTTGCTATCTTCCTGAACCTGAAATTTTTCACATCAGAAACATGAGTTGAGTTGAGGCAAGACATAACAAACACAACTTATATTAAATGACGATGCTTTCAGATAATAAATTTTGGCATCTATTAGTTGAACTACGTACAAAGAAAGTGACAACCTTTAATGGGGATATTCGAAACTACTATATCTTCTCACAATAATTAGCTACTAATTAGATTCATATGAGCTGAATTAAATTGGGTTATTGTAGGCCATGGTCTCCAGTTGGGTGTATCGATCCACTCTGGTCGTCACTTTTAGATGACCACATAATTCTGTATATAACCACTCTTAAAGTTATTAGAAATCTAGCTTAGAGTTAAATAAGTCTTGTAAGTATAGAGGTAAATAGTCTAGGGTTTGTAAATTTGGTACCTGATGATTGACACCAGAGTCCCATGCCACCTTTTGATCCTCTCTATTCAGCTGGCTGGAGCTCTCTCCATGATCTGGACCATCTATTTTGTACTGAACTGGAGGGAACTGGGCCCACTGGATCATCATACAATATAATCAAATATACAGAATAATATTCAGTTTAGTGATACGTGATGATATCAATTAATTCTAGCTTAATTGGTTGCAATAATAATCAAAGAACAAATAACAACAATCTACATTCTTCGCAGCGGTACTGAATGCTTCCTTGTGAGTCATCCTTGGATTCACAGCTTTAAGCCTTTGGATCTCTTCCCTAATTATACAAAATTAGCTCACATAAAAACTCCTCTCCATGCCAATATAGTACATTCATGATCGATTATCCAAATCTTTTAATTATGAGTTAGAATGAACTCCTACTTGATAAAACGGTTGTAAGCTGATGGAGCTCGTTGTCTTTTCTCTGGAGCTGCATTATATACAATTGTTAATTGGTAACGAAAAATTGGAAAAAAAAAAAAAACTGGGTTGGTCCATCCAATTTGAATCAATTAGTACTGCACGAAATTAATTACTAAAGCTCATTAACTTACGCTTGTTGACAATGTGATTCATTGTGATTGTGTTCGTGTGCTCCTCTTCATTGTCAGAATTAGTGGAAACCACCATGTATGGGCCGCGCCTATCGTCCAACATTTGGTACCTCTGTTTCTCCACTTCTTCCGCACAGACTTCTTCGTCTTTTTGCTGCAAGCCCTTGATCACAAACTCGTAGATTTCAGATCATCATGCAATGTTGCTAGGTTTTCATTTTAATCTTACAAATGGAAAATATATATTTGTATACCTGATCATCTTGGCCAAGTGATGTCAAGAGATGAAAGGGGAGAAAGGAAGCCTTCATCAAGTTGACTGATAGGAGGCAACTGCAGTGACCACATCTGACAGTAACCAACATTGACAAACTGCTGCATGGGACACTTACCTAATTCATTCATTTTCAGATACAAATTTAAATACATCAATAATCAGTATAGTAAAATTAGCAAAGAAACAAAGCGTAAGAAACAACTCGCAATCGAACTAGAGCAGTATTGAGTATAACCAGTAATATGGTGGCGCAGAAACCACATTGGACATAGCAAATCTGCTCAGGGAGATCAAAGAGATGGTTCGGTGTTGACATTTTCGGTGCTTTGAGTTTTAGAGTTATTTGTGTGAAACTGTGAATATGTAATTAGAAAAAAGGATGGAAGGTGTTTGGTTATAGAAGGGAGTATTTATATTTATAGAAGCTAGAGGACAGTCATTAACTTTAAGTCATGAAAATTAATAATATAACTAACTTTGTTTGATTGATGATGATTACTTAGCTATGGTCAATCAAGAAAAGTACTTTTATCCTTGTTGTTTAAGGAAACAGACGTGTGCTATCTTCCACTGGTATATGTTTCAGCATGTTTGAATTCTTGGGTAGTAGTACTCTTAGTTAAGCCAAATTACAGTCAGACCCCTGAGCCAGATCTCTCAGATTACTAAATTATTTCTGTGCCAAACTTCTACTTCTGATGTTTAAGTTCAATCAGTGGCAGCAAAGTAAAAGTGACTAGGTAGAGGCTCATTTGATTTCATTCATGGGTTGTTTTCTCTTCAATTAATTGACTCTGCTCATATCTCTATGACCATGAAAGTGAAAGTGCAGCAAGTTTTTACCATATGCAATAAAGCGGATGTTTCTGGAAGGGTATGTGGAAAAGGAAAAGAGGCATCTCAGAATTTGTCTCTTTCCTCAAACCGAGAAACCCTAAATGCACATTTGCACATCATAAGCTTCCACCTTTGCCTTTTGTGCTCTTCCTCTTAATGACCCTCCAGCATTCCCAATCAGCTATTCAACTACTAGCTCCCTAGCTCCTGTTCTCTAATTTAATCTCACCCATGTGACTGTAAGTGAGTTCAGTGATTGACGAATTTGTGAGTCCTATTAGCCTATTAGGCAATGAAGATACTAATTTTGAGCAATTGAATTGGTCGACCAAAGCCAGTGCCCCACCTCAAGTGGGTTTGAAATCAAAGAATGAGATTCATTGATTTGAAATTCAATTGTTCATATTCAATTTCAACTGTATATATTTAATTAATAAATCAAATTTTATGTTCAAATAATGTATTAGAATTAGTTTTTATTGCTAGATGTGAAAATTGAAGACGATTGCTAATTTGGATGAATAGTGAATTAATAAACCAATTGGCAATTGCCCTTGGCACATTGGTGCATTTGCTCTAATGCACTGGCATCTAACTAGGGCAATAATAGTATGCCAATAACACCAATTGGCATGGAATCTAAAGAATTGAAACTTATGATTGCAGCTAGCCAGGTAGGAACAAAATTCTAATTCCACAATTGATAATTCTTCCGTGCTTAATTAACAGAGAATTAAGTAGTTTTATTCCAATTCCAAAGAAATGTGTTGGGCATGGCAGCAAGACTAGTACAAAGTTGCAGTGAAACTTTCATTCCCAAGAGCATCTTCTACCTTAAGAAGTCAGTTTGAATTGGACTGTAAACTTGTCAACACTCTCAACAGTACTCAAAAGACAAGTTTGTCTTGTACATGTCCCCAAGGTTTATGTTCTGATTCGAAACTTACCCAGAAAGGTTATCTCATAAATTTTCTGACATGTCGTAAGTGACATGTCCAAGAAAATGGACTAGCTAGCTTTGGAATTCAGCAAGTGAATGAATTGATCGAAGGTCAGAACTAGCTAGGATGTTAACCCTTCTTTCTTTCTTTGAGTTCGAGTCAGACCAATAAATTTTGGGTCACCTAACCAATTACTTCTTTCCAACAAGTATGAGAGCGGTGATGGGGTCTTAAGGTGATCAATCAGTATTTGCAACAGAAAAGTGAAATCTATGACAGCTAAAATATCAGCGGTAGCCACGCGAATGTAAATAGAAAAATTAGTTTCTCAATAAATTTGTGTGTTTTCTGAAAAAAAAAAAAAAAAAACGTTCTTATGTTGGTTTGAAGAAGCAGCAGAACGGAAAACAAACATTTTGAAGAAGAAAACCTAAAGCCTTGGTACCAATGGCACCGATGAGGATTAGAATAGCCAGAGTCCCAATAGCACAAAAAACGACATCAACAATTCTAAAACTTCAAATACGAAGGTTAAGTAAGAAGTGATTTGGCAAGACATCTCCGTTTTGGTCATAGTAGAAAACTAGAAAATACTCCTCGCCCTAAACCCAATCCATTGTTCTCATCGAGGCCTAACAAAAGCACAAAGCCCATAAGCACGAGGAAGAAAGAAGCAGCCTTAACCCAAGCCGACCAGTGGCCATAGCTCAGGTGCTTGATGCTTCCCCTCTCATCTGCAGCCCTGGTCACATTTTTTCTTTCTTCTAGCTAGACCTATCTTCTTTGATTTCAAAAAAAACTTTTATCACTAACTGGGTCTAAACTTTGATACACCATGCATATATATACCAAATTTTCAAAATTGATTAATAAGGTACTTGGACTTTCAAAAACACATAATCGGGATACTTCCGTTCATTTTTCGTTACTTGTCCGTTAAATTATGAGGGTATAACAATCATTTAACATATCTCAACTTTCAAAAATAATCAATAAGATACCTGAACTTTTAAAAGCATATCATCGGGATACCTCAGTCCATTTTTCATCATATCTCATTTAAATAATATATGTTGAAGCCTAGGAAGCACCGACACCAACACCGACTCGGCGACACGATAAGACATGACACAACGATACGAAAAAATTCAAAAAATAAGACACGACATGTTGGTAGTCATGACAATTAAAATAATATGTATAATATTTAAATAATAATATGAAAAAAATTATTTAAATAAAAATTACTTCAAAATAACACACAATAAATTGAAATACCAACAAAATAGTCATAGAGAAATTATTCTCATATCCGATCCACTTCATTCATCACTCAGTAGCATTGCTTCTGCCTTCATTGTTATCACCAGAAGAAAGTATGTGAGTCTACAATGTTGGCTCATCAAGAGAAAGATTAGCAATCTCAAGCATGCCAACACTACCCTTATCCATAGAATCAAATCCATCTACTCCAACATCCCACATTTTAAAAGGAAAAAAAATATTTGAACACGTATCGGAGGGGTATCGATTATGACGACACGAGTGTCGGTGCCGTGTCGGTGTATTGGAGGTTGAAGCATATGTCTCTTCCCTCCTCTCGCCTTACTTCCAGATTTTTCCTTCAAAATTTTATCCTTATCCTCTTCCTATAATCAATAATTAAGTCGATTTTGATTTTTTTTTTAGGGTATGTATTCTTTTTTTTGGAGGGTATTACTTTGATTACTTTAATCAATATGAATTTAAGTACTGGCTAATTCAAAAACTATATCATCCATACATTATATTTTAAATGCACTTTAAGTGCGTCATTCATACATGTGAAAATACTTTAATAACACTAGATTCAATCTCTCACCTTGGTGAGAGTCGAATAGAAAAAGAGAGAAAAGAAGAGTATATAAGAAAAATAATTTTTTATTTATAGAAAATACCATAAAACCCATGAAAAATATCTTACATGGGCCAAAATAAAATTTCTCAATACTTCACCATTGGTAAAACATATTTTTTAAAATGTGTTCCAATTAACAGAACTCGAAAATCTCGAATCCTTCATGTTTTTTATGAATTTTTTAGTTTTCCGACTTTGAAAAATTGCATGGGCATTGTGGGCATCCTTAGCATGGGTATAAACATCGTTAGCCTCGCTAGCATGGACATGCATCATTGGTCATACTCGCCACAATGAGCATCATTAATTAGCCTAGCTAGCATGGACATCGTTGGAAGTGTCGGGGGCACCTCAAGATGTCTCCTACTGAACTGCACTTTTTTCTTCAACTTTATCATTGTCAAAACTTCACCAATGATAAAATATAATTTTTAAATGGTGTGCCAACTGACTTTGCTCGAAAAGCCCTATTCGTTTGTGAGTTATGATTTTTTAAAGTTTTCCGACTTTGAAAAATCATAACTCACAAACGACTCAAGCTGTTCGAATAAAGTCCCAGACAAAATTGAAGAAAAAAGGGGGTTGACAAAGTTTGACACATTTGGAGTTGCCACGGCATGCCCTGACATGCCAACCCTTACTAACCCCCTTTTCTCTTGAATTTTGCCCTGCTTAAACTTCACCATTGATCATACATTATTTTTAAAAGGTGTTCCAACTGATTTTACTCAAAAATCTCTAACTGTTTATTTTTTATGAATTTTTTTATTTTTCAACTTTGGAAAATCGTAAAAAATAAACGAGTCGATATTTTTATATTCTGTTGACTCAAGAAGTCCACATAAATCATGATTTCAATGTGATAAGATTTTAGTATGAAAATAAAATCATGAGATTTTAGCCCAAAAGTCGTGTGCTATAACCTACGGTTTTGGGTGAAAACCCGTGGTTTCGGCAAAAAAATTTACCATTTGTAAAAGATATTTTTTAAAATGTGTTCCAATTGATAGAACTCGAAAATCTCGAATCGTTTATTTTTTATGAATTTTCTTGTTTTTTGAATTTGAAAAATCGTAAAAAATAAACGAGTTGATATTTTTTCATTCTGTCAACTCAAGAAGTCCTCATAAATCATGATTTTAGGTTGTAAATATTTTGGTATGAAAATAAGAACATGCGATTTTGGCCAAAATATCGTGTGCTATAACCTACGGTTTTGGGTGAAAACCATGGTTTAGGCAAAAAAAAAATTCTGAAAACTTTACCACTGGTAAAACATGTTTTTTAAAAGATATTTCAATTGATAAAACTTGAAAATTTTGAATCGTTTATTTTTTATGAATTTTCTAGTTTGCCGATTTTGAAAAATCGCATGGGAAATGTGAGCATCCTTAGCATGCACATAGGTCTGTAACCTCTCTAGCATAGGCATACATTGTTAGTTAGTCTTGCTAACATGAGCATCATCAGTTAGCCTCGCAAGGATGGACATCATTAGTTAGCTTCGCTATTATGGTCATCGTTGGAAGTGTCAGGGGTACTTTGGAATATCTCCTTGTGAATTATGAGTTGCACTTTTCCCTTCAACTTCACTAGTGTCAAAACTTTACCATTGGTAAACATGATTTTTAAAATGTGTACCAATTTATGTTGCTCGAAATACCCGACTCGTTTTGTAGTTATGATTATTTAAGTTTTCTGACTTTAAAAAATCATAACTCACAAACAACTTGAACTTCTCTAGCAAAGTCAATTGGAAAAACTTTAAAAAATATTTTTTAACATTAGTAAAGTTTTATTACCGACAAAATTGAAGGAAAAAAGAGGTTTGCATGGTTTGACACGTTTGGAGGTGTCACGACATGCCATGTCAAGCCAAACTTTGTCAACCACATTTTTCCTTTAACTTTGCCCGTGCCAAAACTTCATTATTTATGCATTTGCAAGACATTATGTTTCGAAGGTTTCCAACTGACTTTGCTCGAAAATCTCAAATTGTTCATTTTTTTAATGAATTTCCTAGTTTTTCGACTTTGAAAAATAGTAAAAATAAATGAGTCGATATTTTTGTGTTCTGTCAACTTGAAAAGTCTTTAAAAATCATGATTTGAGTGTGGGAAGATGTGGGTGCAAAAATAAAAACATGCAATTTTGGCTAAAAAATTGTGTGTTATAACCATAGTTTTGGAGAAAAATATCTCACATGAGTCGCACAAAAATATTTCACATGAGTCTCACATGATCTTATTTAACCAAGTTATAACAAAAAATTGACAAAGGTATCCGGATGATGTGTTTTTAAAAATTCAGGTACCTTATTGATCATTTTTGAAAGAGACCTTCATAATTAACAGTGAAGTAACATAAAATAGACGAATATATATATATATATATCGATGATGTGTTTTTGAAAGTTTAGTTATCTTATTGATCATTTTTTAAAATTAGGTGTCTTTCTGTCCGGCACACCAAAATTTAACCTCTACTGATGATAAATACCCTTTCGAAAATAGAGCTCATGTTTGTTCAAAGTGCACTAGTGCAGTAGTGCACTACTTCTAGTCACTGAAAGCTTCCTTCCCTAGCCTTGCCTGAACTGAGAAAAGAACTTGAAGATCCGACCAAAGAAAAAGATAACCTCGGATATTGGGTCCTTAAATAGGTTGTAATTGCAGTAAATTGGGGGGCATTGCAGGTTCAGTTGAAATTCCACCCTCATGGAATACAACTAGGAACAACCCTAGATGATTACCATGAAGGACTAGGACTAGCACGCATATTAGGGGATTTATTTTAACAGAATGACATGGGATACAGAATGGAGTTTGGTTACAGGAGAGGGGGTAGAACAATTTGCCATGGAGAAACTGGACCCAAGCACAAGTACATCCAAATGGAATATCAAAGATCTAACAACCTAACATAGTTTTACCATTAAACCTGGATAGACCAAACCAAATCCTAAATCCAAGAAATTCAATGCATTAACAACCAAAGAAAAACCATCACAGAAAATGGGATAAAATGGAATTATGCGTTCACAAGTGTTATTATACAATTAGAGATGTCAATCACAAGCTTAGTAAGGAAAGCAAATCAAACACCCACGAAGCTCAAAAGGAAATAACAAAAAAATTGTGAATGACTAGCAAACAAAATAGCAGCAGTGGTAAAACTTGAATATCAAATGAAGTGAGATTATAAGATGAAAAAGTTCATTGCCATGATTCAGCTTTGGGGATATCAAAGTTTTCGGTTAGGGACAAGAACAATGATGATCGACCGAAGGCTGTGAATAGGTATCAGAGCTGCTGAGTTAAATCTGATTGGAACACCCATGAAGGTAAAGTTTATGAAGTAATTCAGACAATAAGACATCTAGATAAGCAAAACACTTTGCCTTATCTGGATGTGTTAATCAGAATAGAGAAATCAACAAACTTCTGCTGAAAAAAAATCCATTCCATACGGTCCACCAACAGACAGAGAAATACATAGCTCACCAAAATTTAATTCCAATCTAATAATCTGTACCACTCGACTATATGGGATAATTTCTCGAGTTCTTATAAATCACTGGTCACAATCTTTCAACAAAGCCAACACCAGAAATGAGGTACTAAAGTTACCTAGGTCTAGGTCAAAGTTAAAACAGATCAAAATTTGGAAATTTGATCAAACAAATATCTTGTAAATCTATTTCTCGGCCATGTAAAATCACAATTCCACATTTCGCAAGGCAAAGCAACATATAAGACGAGAGCAATTTTCAACTTTCTTGAAGTTTCCGAAGTTTTGCAATAAAACCAAGAGGCAAACAGAACCCAATTCTAAAAACTCACCCAAGAAAGCAAAAGCTGTGGAATTATAGCTCAATTAACCCCTGGATATCAATACTTGACAAGCAATTATAGCACTAATATGCACACTTCAACCTAAGTTTCATCACCAAATTATAAAGATTACCACAACACAAAAAACTCTTGAGTTGGCTTTCTGTAGCAAAATTATTACTAATCTTCCAATTGCAGATTTGTGTCTGACTAAAATGTCTAAACCAAAATCAACAATATATCAAACAAATCAACCCACCAAGAAAGAAGGATATGCATCCAAACATACAATGGAAACCGAGAACATTAATTCCAAACAAAACTTCCATAGATAAAATTATCACAATCCCAACAACAAAATATGTCGCTGAAGAACCACAATATCTAAACAGTCAAAGCTTAAAGAAGCATGAAATTAAAAAGCATAACATGATAAAGTACCAAATTTAAAATTCACGATGATATGAAAAAGTAACCACTAATCTCTAATCACCGCCGGCCTTCTGGTAGACATAGGTCAATCCACACTTGCCGCAGTAGTGCCTGTCAAAGTGGTTGGCCATGAAAGTTCCAGCTCCACACTCAGCGTTAGGGCACTCCTTCCTCAGCTTCTGCACCTTTCCGGAGTCATCGACCTTGTAGAACTGGAGCACAGCGAGCTTGACCTTCTTATGCTTGTGCTTGATCTTCTTGGGCTTGGTGTAGGTCTTCTTCTTCCTCTTCTTCGCGCCACCCCTGAGGCGGAGCACAAGGTGGAGAGTCGACTCCTTCTGGATGTTGTAATCGGCGAGGGTGCGGCCGTCCTCCAGCTGCTTTCCGGCGAAGATCAGGCGCTGCTGGTCCGGTGGGATGCCTTCCTTGTCCTGGATCTTGGCCTTGACATTGTCGATCGTGTCAGAGGACTCGACCTCCAGAGTGATGGTCTTACCCGTTAGGGTTTTCACGAAGATCTGCATGGTTGCAGACTCAGCCTAGCAGAGAAGAACAAACAACAAGAGGCGCTGATTGCAAATGAGGGGTTGGGAATCAGAGACTGAGGGGCTTTATCTTTATATACTGTCTACTCTAGGGTTTAGGGGGAGTTATAAGTAATTTAACATCACACGACGGAACAATTAGCGTCGTACATATTTTAAAGCAGCGGAAAAGCCAGAAACTGATAAAAAGGCCTTATCTCGAAATTGCTGGGCTTGGCTTTCATGGCGATAATGGCATCATTACCGGGCTTGAATCTCTTCTCCTCTCTCCCTTCCACTCCACCTAAAAACGACCCGAATCCCAACGCGACCTCCACCTCTGCTTCGCCGCCAATTCCAATTCCGAAGTACCCGCCACCGATCAAAAAGCCCCGAAATGCTCCTCCCAACCCGGCCCTTAAAAACTTCCACCGCCGCACCAAGTACTACAAGCCCGTGCGAGACGGCGTCATCACATCCGACGGCGACCGGGCCATCGTCATCGGCGAGAACGGCCTGTCGTACCAGCTACCCGGTGCGCCCTTCGAGTTCCAGTACAGTTACTCGGAGACCCCAAAGGTCAAACCTTTGGCCATTCGCGAGCCGGCGTTCTTGCCTTTCGCGCCGCCCACAATGCCGAGGCCGTGGACCGGAAAAGCTCCGTTGAAGAGCGCCAAGGAGAAGAAGATGAAGCGAAAAGTCCCGCTCTTTGACTCGTTCAATCCGCCGGCGCCGGGAACCAAAGGAGTGAAGCGGGTCGAAATGCCCGGACCGTTTGATTTGGGGAGGCATCCGAAGCCAGGAAAAACGCGGGAGGAGATTCTCGGCGAGCCGTTGAAGAGATGGGAGGTGAAAATGCTGGTCAAGGAGCAATTGTCCGATAGTCGTCAAGTCAATCTCGGTGAGCTGCTACTGATTTTGCTTCTGGTTTTAGAGTCGTATATTTCATTTTATGTTGAGAGTGAATTGCTCTTGTTGGTTTAGGAAGAGATGGATTGACGCATAATATGTTGGATTTGATACATTCACATTGGAAGAGACGCAGAGTCTGTAGAGTAAAATGTAAAGGTGTTCCAACTGTGGATATGGATAACATTTGCCGCCATATTGAGGTATTCATTTTAAGCGTCTACCTGATTGTGATTGTTCTGTTTAAAATTCACTTACATTAGTACACATATGGATGAAATTTGAACAATGCAGTGTTGATGATTCCAGGAAAGGACTGGGGGAAAGATCATTCATCGAGTTGGTGGTGTAGTTTATCTTTTCCGTGGAAGAAACTACAACTATAATACTCGTCCGCAGTATCCACTGATGCTGTGGAAACCAGCTGCTCCAGTTTATCCCAAACTGATCCAAGAGGCTCCAGAAGGATTGACAAAAGCTCAAGCCGAAGAGTTACGGAAGAAAGGGAAAAGACTCCTGCCCATATGTAGATTAGGTGAATGTCTCTCTACTAAATGCACCGCTCATTCTTATATGCGTACACCTTGACATAAAAAGATTTTGACCGACTAGCAAAGGTTTTTTAATATCATGATATAGTCAATATAAACTTGATGTAAAAAGAAAATTGACCCTCCAGTCCCTGTGGCCCTTTGCTTACCATTACAACTACGGTCTGTAGAAGATGATCTGAAATCTGAATGAATCTTTTTTGCTGGTGACGAGCAGCTAAGTTTAGCTCTGATTGGGGTTCAGAGCTCCTGATTTTGGGAGTTAACCATCACATGAATATTGATTAATAATAATACTTATCCATTACTGATGCTGAAATGCTATACCTTGAAAAGATAAGTTGAAACTTTTTTATGTTTCTTTCAAATTGCAGCCAAAAATGGAGTATACATTACCTTGGTGAGAGATGTTAGGCATGCCTTCGAAGGAAGTTCTTTAGTAAAGATTGACTGCAAAGGGATGCATGCAAGTGATTACAAAAAGTTGGGTGCTAAGCTGAAGGTCCGTACATCTTCTGTTCTTATAAAATTTGACATCCAATGAATGACAGTGGGTGGATGACAGTGCATCATGCAAATGCCGGATAGTATTTGAAATATTGCTTGATGCTGTTTATGTTTCTAGAGGGTTGCCTCAAGATTCTGACTACAGTGCTCTTAGTTCCTAATCCCTTTCCTCTCCACTTGTTTACAGGAATTGGTTCCTTGTGTGCTGCTTTCTTTTGACGATGAACAGATATTGATGTGGAGGGGACCAGATTGGGTTTCAATGTCCCAAGAGGTACCTCCACCTTCAGAGGATTCTGGTGTTTATGTTATAACATCAAAAGAGAGAGGTATGATTACAACTTACAATGCATATGCATGAATATTTTTGAAACCAACTTGAAATTACTAAAGGTAGAAATTTAATATAAGATATGAGAAGCTGATATTATTCATGTGTACATAGTGGGAAGATTGTAATGCAGGGGAATAGGGAGGCACTTGATTCTTATGCAGTTTATAGTCTTCCTTATTGATCAATATGGTTGCTAAATGTCAAATTCCAACATAATCTATAAAGGGCGTTGGATAGAGATGTAAGACATGTTATTGATGTTATGGATGGTAAGACCTCATAGTAAAGAATAGACATGTTATGATATTTTAGGACGTCATTTCAATCCAAGCTTTGGGAAGCTTCCTTTAGCTTCTGCTAGTTTTAGATTTTAGTTAGGTGAAGTTAGCCTTGGGGATAATAGAGTTCACAAGACATCAGTACCTTCTTAAAATGTGGGTAGCACCAGACCTTGGAAAAGGCAGGTGTGATTGCAACCTGCGGAAGAGTCCATATCAGCTACTTACAAGAGAAGCAATATCCCAGAAATTGCCCTCACGAGAACTAAGTTTTGTTGAAAGACAAAAATTAAAGGAGAACTAGATTTTGTTTAACTGTTAATCGTCAGCACATGATACGTTGTTAATCAACAATACTATAGCAAGTTCTTTCTGCCTATTTTCCTTTAGGTTTGACACCAAGTAAAAGTAAATTAATTGTTTCAATTACTATGCAGTCATTTCATTTTATAAGGTTCTGGCCGTGACTTCCATTTATGTTGTGATGATTATGCTTTTTCAGGCAAGGATGATGATTATTCTAGTAAGCCAGACACGAAAACAGTGATATCGAGCCCTAAAATGATGTCGCTCTGGAAACACTCAATTGACACAAACAAAGCACTTCTACTGGATGAACTTGACCTCGATCCGGACGCTCTTTTGAAGAAGGTCGAGGAATTCGAGGGCATTTCACAGGCCACAGAGCACTCCTATCCAGCATTAATCCTCTCAAGTGAAGATGGCACCAGCAGCTCAATCCAAGTGTATGAAGATGTTCCTCAGAATGGCCCTTATAGCGAATACGAAGAAGTGTACAGTGACAATGACGATGATTATGTACACGGTGATGATACCGATGACGATGCATTATACGATAGTGATTCAGTCCCGCCGGGTTCATTACCTATTGATGTAATAGCAGAGAAACTCGATCATGATTAATTCCAACAATATCTGCAATATTGCAGCCTCTTGTTTATAACTTCACATTGTTACCTGATAATGAGTCCTAACAAGATTAGGAAACGGGTTAGTTAAAATCCTCATGGAAACGTTCAACTAAGTTTTAATTTATTTATTTTTGTGTTTTTGTAATCACTGCAGGTAATTAGGCGTTAATCTTGCATGAAGTCGACGTGGATTGTTTTAATTGGTTATCCAATCCCACACAAAATGGTATACAAAAATCCTTCGCTTGTCTTCTGACTACTCGTAGAGGAAAAGTTGGTTCTGTCTTCTTCTTTGACCAAAACAAAAACAAAAAAAAAACCTTTTTCGTTTATCTTCCACAACAATTCCTCAGCTACAATATAAGAAGACGAGCCCGAAAACCTCCAGAACCTTATAAACCGAAACTCCGTATTCCTTTTAGCCTCTGTCTCTTTGAGACAGTAAGAATAAAGAAGAAGCAAAGCATATCTCTTTTACTATTCCAATTTCAACGTGATCGTTACCGTCGTGGGTTAAAACTTAAAACCTCCTTTAAAGTAAGGTATCTCTCTTCTTCTTCATATGATTCCTCAGCAATATGGGTTTTACTTGCATTCTATATTTAATAATTTGATGAAAAAATATATATATACTCCATCGATGCTTAGTGGGTTGCGTAATAAATTGACAAGGTTTTGGGTTCTGCTCTTAATTTGAACTACTTTGCTTGTTGCTTTTGTCTTGAAGATTACTGTGATGCTTCTTAATATTCCATTTGCGTCTGGAATTTATACGTCTTTACGAATGTATGGTTTTGTTACGAGGGATTCACTTCGAAGCTTGATTTTAGTACTGGGTGGTTTAAGTTTTTGAAGATTTCTAACTGGTTTTGAAAAATCTTGGACTCCCTTTGAAAATATCAAAATAATATGTACTTTTAATTCTTTAACATTTGAACTTGTTACTACAGAGGTTTTGCCACTAAAGATTGTACAGTTTTCATGCCTTCTGTTTCTGAAAATTATTTGCAAAATTTGTTTAGACTTGCTCATGTTCATCTGAAGACCTGGATATCATAATTAGTGGAGAAAAATTAAGTGAGTAACCTATGAGTTTCTTAACAGGATCGTCCAGTCATTCTTGGCATCCCATCATGACTGCGGATACTACCGATCTAAGTTATTGGTGGAACTGGAGGTTCTTGCTCTGTGCAATATTTATATTGACTAGTATGGTTCTAGCCTCAATTCTTATATGGAAATATGAAGCCTGCAAAAAATCGAGAAGGGAAGGAAGAGAAAATCAGCGCGAACCAGCAGGGTCTTTGTATGAGGATGAAGCCTGGAGGACATGTCTTAAAGGAATCCATCCCACCTGGCTACTTGCTTACAGAATAGTTGCTTTCATTGCGCTTTTGTCCTTGATAGTTACCAATGTTGTTCTTGATGGAGGTGGCATATTTTTCTTTTATACTCAGTAAGCTATCTATCTGTGTTTTACATCTTCCAATTCTTCATAATCTTGAAAACCTCTGTTTGAGGTGCGGATTACCAGATATACAAAGCTATATTGCTGATTCTACTTTTATGTTTCATTTGTGCTCAACAGGTGGACATTTTCTTTGGTCACAATCTACTTTGGGGTATGCTTTTTAACTCTCGAGGCTATTGAACTGTTGAACATGGCCTCATTTTTATTGTAGTAACCTGTAACCTGTGATAGAATAAAACTGGAATGATTTTTTTTTTCTGCTGTCCTTACGACTACTCAAGCAAATGTTAGTGTTCAAAGATGTTTGATAAGATTGGTTAGGAGCTACCGATTTGAGAACACATAAAAGCCACATCTATCAATGTTCCAGTGTAATTGCCTAATGCAGTATTGCAGTCATCAATCATCATCCCTAATTTGCTTGTGTCTTGAACTTCATGTTGTAGATTGGATCTTCGCTCTCCCTTTATGGATGCTACAAATATCGCAATAGAGTTGGTGAGGATGCAGCTGATCATGTGAGAGATGCAGAGCGAGGTACTTATGTTGCTCCAACACTTGGCGAGAATGCAGAAACATCCAATATGTATAAAAGTTTTACCGATGAAGAATGTCCCTCCCGCAAAGGCGCAGGTTTATATGTTTGCATCTTCCAAGTCATTTATCAGGTAAGTTTCAGCTGCAGTACTGGGTATTAAATTAGGACTTTGATTCTTTATAAGTTAGTAATTTATGTATAGATGTGCAGTTCTGCTGTTCAGTTATCTGAATCTTTATTTCGTCCCCTTTGTTTCTGTGTATAGATGTGTGGGGGTGCTGTGCTGCTCACTGATTGTGTATTTTGGCTCGTGCTGTATCCATTTCTAACAGCCAGAGATTACAAACTGAACTTTGTAAGTACACTGCCATTTCTCTGGACCTGATCGAATATTATTCTTTATACTCAAATACTATGTTCTTGTAACTAGTGTGGAGTTTCTGTTTAAATGCTAATAGTGAACCCCTTTATTTGACGAGTCTACTCACCTTTCAACTGCAGATGATGGTCAGTATGCACTCATTCAATGTTGTTTTCCTCCTTGGTGAAGCAATTTTGAATTGCTTGGTAAGTTTGGTTCCTTATTCATTTTAATAACATTTCCTCTCCTAATTTCCTGATTAATGGCTTACAAAAGTTTAATTTTCTTCTCCTTCCAGCGGTTTCCATTGTTTCGAATAGCATATTTTGTGCTATGGACGGGTATATTCGTGATTTGTCAATGGATAATCCATGCTTGTAAAAACATGTGGTAAAAATTCATTTGAATTTATTACATTTCTTATGGAGATTGAATATCTCCAAGTATTGCTCACAATTATTTTAACTTCATTACAGGTGGCCTTATCCATTTCTTGACTTGTCATCCTCATATGCTCCCTTATGGTATGTTGTTTACCTCATTCGGTCTGTAATTGTATGAATCAAAATATGTGCCAGTAGTGAGACTCGTGCCATTACTGGAGTCAAAACATGTTCATGTTTTCGTGCTGCATTCTTTTCATGGATGCTGGTTTTAGCAATTACAGTTATGATGCTTAGTGGTTCTTGTTAGGATCTAATTCAGCTCCGCCACCACTCACCATAACTTCATGAACTTTGCAGGTATCTTGGGGTTGGATTGATGCATGTCCCATGCTTCGGTGTCTTTGCTTTAATTATTAGGTTGAAGCACTTGTGGTTCTCAAGATCATTCCCAGAGTCTTTTCAGATTGAGAGGTGACGAAGCAGATAAGGGCGAATCAGAGTGTGCCGCCAACCCGAAACAATCATTTCATTCATATAAACAAACCATGTAGTCATCTCATTTTTAGGTCTAGATATAGGAGAAAAGATTATTTGTTTAGGTTTCCTATGATTATTAACTGTACATGATCGTTATTCTTCGGAGGAAGCTATGGCAGCCACAGTTATGGTTAATTGAATATGATTTTGGTGAACAAAGTTTTATTTCCAAGCTCCTGCTGTGTACAAACATCAGGGTCTCTAGTCATGTTGGACACTTTCTATTTCATGCCCAGCCACACCCTGCATAGTGTGATTCTCTTATCAAAATTGATAAGTTTGCAAGCAGCAGAGTGATGCCCGCGTCGGTTCTGTTGGAACTTGGAATGAAGCTAACTCATGGCTTTTTGGTCAACCTAACTTAAGGCTCAATCTTTAAAAACAAAGAAAAGGGAAAGAAAGGAGGATAATCTAGGACCTAACCACTATTGCTGAACTTGTTTGTTCATTGCGTAGGGGCGTAACTTGATCCTCTTGTAATTCATTGAAGGAGTATTTTACTTCCCGATCAATGAATCAGACTGTTCGGATGGTAAACAAGAAGCTCAATAGTCATGACCGTTTCTTCTTTAGCATCTATGGTTGAAACCTAACATTAACAAATGTACACTCAATACACACCAAGTCCCTACACACATGCTTCGGCAACTAGTTCACCTGCACGTCATTTGTGCCGAATCAACAACACCTGCACAGGCAGCAATTGCCTGCCTAATTTGAGAACTGGATAGTTATGGTTAAATTTCTCTAACCATCTGACGAACCGTGCCCTAATGCTGGCTCTTGCCCTGGATAGTTATAGTAAATAGCTTGTATCAAACCTACTACAGCAAACAACAGCGTCTATTTCACTCCTGTTTCTCTTTCAACAAGTAATCGGAACCAATCAGAATGATAATGAACAACATGCACCGCACTCACTATTCATTAAAATTTAGATGTATATCAATGATACACAGAAGCTGCAGTCTCAATTTATTAGCAGATTGAAATTTTATATCACTGCATGAATCTGATGAACTACCATCTTGTTTCAAGAACCATATAAAACACAAACACTTCGGAAATGTAACTTAGTAGCAAAACAATCAAATTACAACACAGGGTTTCTAACAAGAAGAAAAATGGGGAGCTTCTTTCGCTAAAATGAAGACACTTGTTCAGTACCTGTGTGCCAACTTCTCCTTCTCTTGGTAATTCTGCACATACCTGTATCAAATTGCACCCCAGACACCCAGAAAATAAAATCAAAACACAGTTTTCAAATGAAATACAATGACAACTAAAAGCTACAAATTTGAATTTAAATCCACTCCTGATCTAGTACTAAAATTCAACAAGTTGAACTCTTTAGGCCATTGAATCTACTTATCTACATCAACAACTAATTTCAACATTTTACCCCAAATATTTACAATCTGCTCCTAAGCAATAGAACCAATTGAACTTGAACATGACCAGCACCGATCATCGAAGCAAAAGCAGCATAACGGAAACCCTAATTTGAGATCTGTTAAAGAAAGACAAGAGGAATCGAGGACTTACGCGTGGACGGCGACGAGAGGGGCGATAAGGAGAGTAGCACTGAGCCAGTTCTCGGAGACCTTGTGGTGGATCTTCGCCGGAAGGTCCTTCCAGAGCCCAGGCATCACCTTCTGCTGAAACGGCGACAGCGCGTACACCACCGCCCTCATCTTCACCGGCTGCTTCCCCATTTTCTCAATCACCTTCTTCTTCTTCTCCTCCTCCTCTATCAAATTTCCAAGCCCTATTTTTTGGTCTGCGTTGAAACAACGTCGTCTCATTTTCATCACAATCCAAGACTCAAGATCAACGGTCCGGATTTGATTGATGTGATCCACTAAGATGACGACACGTAGATAAGTACTAAAGCCAGCGGCCACTTTATTTGATTGATTAGTTACCCATGAGTCCATGACGTAACCCTCGGCCTTATCAATGGCATTTTCGTAATAGATTAACCACCAAATGGGCTATTTAATTATTAGTTTCCTTCCAGCAAAGAGAACAAACCCAGCTTTGCTCTCTCTCGGCTTCTCCTACATTCTCCTTCTTCAGTGTTGAGAGGTCCGTGCGGAATTTCAAGGTCTGCTCCGATCCCAACTCTGGAATTCATCTTATTCAACCCTTTTATCTTATAAATTTTGCTTCTTTTTCCTGTTTCATTGTTTATGTGAGGAAATACTAATCGGTCAACTCACAATTCAAAGCCAATTGTCAGCTTTCTCTATCTAAGCATATTCATCTAGGTTTAAGTAATTGATTAAACTAGCTGAAGAACCTGATTATTTCAAAATCTTTGATGGGTTTTTTCCTGAACCAAAAAAGTTTTGATCTTTCTTTTAAAGTTTGAATTTTTTGTGTTGATAAGGTTGATTGGTGTTACTAGATTAGGAACTGTATTCAAGTGCAGAAGCAGAACAAGGAAATGGGATCAGAAGGACCAAAGAGTGTGGTTATTAATGTAAGTGGATTCAAGAAGTTTCAAGGGGTGGCTGAGAATCCAACAGAGACTGTAGTTAATAATCTAAGGAGCTTTGTGGAAAAGAGAGGGTTGCCTTCTGGTCTTACACTTGGGAGCTGCACTATTCTTGAAACTGCAGGAGATGGTGCAAGTCCAGCTCTTTACAAGGCCATGGATTCGGGGATTTCGAAAACAGGCTCTACCACCAATGAACAAGTTGTATGGGTCAGTGTCTCCTTTCTTATTCAAATTTTGACTTTTATTTGGAAATTTGGATGGCCAGAAATGAAAATTGTAAACATCATTTTCAGAAGTCAAATGATAGAGATTGACTTTACTTAATAAGGCATAGGAATTTGACAGGCTTGGGACATTGAGAATTTGGTTAGACCTCAATGTTTTGACCACTAAGTGCAGTTAGTATCTCTTATGAAATCATAAACCAACTTTTATCAGCAACTCCAAGCACATTGTTAATCTTAGACTTAGCTTTTAACTCATTGCTGGTTTGTTTATCATTGTTATTCATATATCCAGAAGGTTAAGACTAAAACATTGATATCTCACTTGCTTATAAGGCTGCTTCTTTGAGATTGTGTGAATTGCTAGAGCCTTTAAACAGGTTGGTGATCTGTAGTATCATAATTTAGTGACAATTATTTTCGTTGCTTCTTCAGCTTCACTTAGGGGTGAATAGTGGGGCACTAAAATTTGCTATTGAGCAGCAAGCTGTTAATGAAGCCACCTTTCGCTGTCCAGATGAGTTAGGATGGCAACCTCAGGTGGCTGTGGATCTTCCTGTTGTGATTGTCTATTGTTGGTTTTATCTGCCAGGGTTCAGATTAGTTTTAATTATGATTGAACTAACATTGTTATTTCTTATTTACCAGCAATTCCCAATAATTGATGCAGATGGAGGAATTTCTCGAGCAAGAGAGGTACTTCTACAATCTGTTTGCAATATTATTCATTGAAAATATGAATTATGTAATTTTGTATACTGCTCTTCATTGATCATTGTAGTGGATGAATGTTCCCAGTCAAAATTTTGTATGCTGTCAGACTTCTTATGCAAGCAACCTTTTCCGGGATCATTGTAGTAATGTATAATTTGACTGTGATCTGAAGGTTTTGCAGAATTGCTGCCTTTTCTTATATAAGCAACCGATGGAAAGGCTTCAATTCTGCAGGGTTTAACATTAGTTTATGTGGAATGTAATGATAATGTCCCTTCCTATTGTTCTTTATCCAACGAATGAGGTGTTTTTTTTTTGGCTGAAATACTCCTACCAACTCTAATTGGAACTGGAAGTGCCGCTGCTGCTTGTCTTGGGAAGTTTTGCTGTAAAATTAATGTTGTCAAATTAATGTCCATATTAAGTTAAGAAAAAATTGTATATCATGCTCTTGCAATCCCTTCTCCCTCTGAACATTTTAATGTGCACTAACTTTTCCACCATTTGGTTATTGAAGACTTCTTGCTCGATTGAGGCAATCCTTAAGATCTTGAAGAAGAAAGGATTTGATGTGGTGATATCGGATGATGCAGGGCGGTTTGTGTGCAACTATGTCTACTATCACTCTCTCCGATTTGCAGAAGAAAAGGGTCACAAGTCTCTATTTGTCCATGTTCCTCTCTTTTCAAGAATTGATGAAGAAACTCAGATGAGCTTTGTGGCCTCCCTTCTGGAGGCTATTGCTGCAACGTGCTAATGCTGTTGGTTGGAATGCTTCATCTTTGTAATTAATGTTTCACGCCATCTGTTGTTAAATGTATATCAATGGTGTGAATATCATTAAAATTGTAAAATAACATGTATGAACTTGGTTTTTGGTGTGGGAATGGGCTTTGTTATTGTTCAGGAGGTGTTGTTAATGAAGAAAAGAAGCCTCAAATCAATCTCGTGATGGGTGCAAGGATTTGCTCCTAGTTTCTGTACTTATTGTTCTCCAAATAAATCATATGGGTCTTTCAATTGCATATTTCAAGCTTCATTTTTCGAAAATGAACCGAGTTTCTTACCAGAAAATTTTAATATGAACATGGGAATGTTGCACTTGCTTAATTTGCAGGATTGAAGTAGTGATGTGATGTGATGCAATTTGCAAGCTTTCACTTGCAAGCAAAGCAAAGGCCTTAAAAGTCTTTTCTAGTCAAGAAGGGTTTTACTATAGTCAAAATTCTTTTTTACGACAGAGAGGGTAATTACTAGTCCAAAGTCCAAACCCCAGACCCGGTTAGATACTCAGATACTCAGATGTCGATTTTACCTCGGAAAGCCGCATGGTCAATGCGAGTTATTAGATTACTGTGCTCTGTACGGACCAACGCAACGTTTACTCAAAGCTATAGCACACCCATAACAGCTTCATCAACCTCATCTCTGCGCTTAGACTCGTACTTTGAAGCCAGTGCTAGTGATCAAGTTTACTCCAACAATCGGAGAATAGACAGCTTGATAAAATCTGGGGACTTAAACCATGCCCTCAAAGTGTTCGATGAAATGCGTGTGTATGATGTTGTTACCTATAACATGCTTATTTCAGGGCATGGCCGATTTGGGCTTCCGAAACAGGCTTTTCACCTCTATATTGAAATGGTTTCACAAGGAATTAGAGAAAGTGCGTCGACGTTTTCTTCTGTCTTAGGTATTTGTACTGACGCTGGGCTTTATAGAGAAGGGGTTCAAGTTCATTGCAGGGTGGTCTCGCTCGGGTTTAGCTTGAATTTGTTTGTGGGGAGCTCCCTTGTAGACCTTTATTTGCATATGGGACTGGACAGTGTAGCTGTGAAGTTGTTTGATGATTTGCCGCAGAGAAACTTGGCCATATGGAATTTGTTGTTGCGTGGGTTTTGTGAACTGGTTCGATTGGATGAGCTATTTGGTATGTATTACAGGATGAAATTGGAGGGTGTGGATCCAAATGGGCTTACTTATTGTTATTTGATTCGTGCATGTAGTAACGAGAAGCTCTTAGATGAAGGAAAGCAGCTGCATTGCCATGTTGTTAAGGACGGATGGTTAGAATCGAATGTATTTGTTGCCAATTCTCTGGTGGATTTGTACTCTGCTTGTGGGAGTTTGATTGATGCAAGAGAAGCATTTGAAGCTATTCCAATGGAGGATGTGATTTCATGGAATTCGATTATCTGGGTCCACACGGAAAATGGTTTGCTGCTCTATGCTCTTGAGTTATTTGCTAGGATGCAGTTTTGGGGGAAGAGACCATCCATCCGTTCATTTGTTGGGTTTTTGAATTTGGCCAGTAGGACTCAGAATATTCAACTTGGAAAGCAGATACACTCTTATGTTGTGAAATCAGGTTTTGATCATGGTGGGAGTGTTCATATTCAGTCTGCTCTAGTAGATATGTATGGGAAATGCAGTGACATTGAGAGTTCGGTTTGCATGTATGAAAATGGTCATGAGAGAACTCTGGAGTGTTGCAACTCATTAATGACATCTTTGTTGCACTGTGGTGTTATTGAGGATGTAGTGGAGATGTTTGGTTTGATGGTTGATGAGGGAATTGGTGTTGACGAAGTTACTCTTTCTACGACCCTCAAAGCTTTATCAGTATCTGCTTTGGCAAGTTTAGGCAGCTGCCAATTGCTGCACTGCTGTGCAGTAAAATCAGGTTTTGAATCTGATATTGCAGTTTCTTGTTCACTAATCGAAGCATATGCAAGATGTGGTCATGTCAAGCTTTCCCGCCAGGTTTTTGATGAACTCCCTTCACCAAATGTCATCTGTTTTACATCAATTATCCATGGATATGCTCGAAATGGAATGGGAAGTGTAGGTCTTCATTTGCTTAAGGAAATGGTGGCAAAGGGTTTTAAACCTGATAAAGTGACAATTTTGTGCGTGTTAAGTGGGTGCAACCATTCAGGTCTGGTTGAAGAAGCTAATTTACTGTTTGATTCAATGGAAAAATTATATGGGATTTCCCCGGACTGCAGGCATTATTCATGTATGGTTGATCTTTTAGGCCGGGCAGGTTTGCTAGAGGCAGCTGAAGAGTTGCTACAAAAGGCACCAGAAAAAGGCGACTCCGTGATGTGGAGCTCATTGTTGCGAAGTTGTAGAGTACACAATAATGAAATAGTGGGAAGACGAACAGTAACGACTTTGTTGGAGCTTGAGGGACAGGACCCTGCAATTTTGTTGCAAGCTTCAAACTTCTATTCTGAAATTGGAGAATTCCACACCGCAATGCAAATCAGAGAATTTGCAATAGCACAGCAAGTTACAAGGGATATAGGTCACAGCCTGGTCGAGATAAACGGCCACAATCACCGTTAGCATCTTGAACTGATGCAACCAGCTGATCGAATTGTTCACTGATCCCAGTGCCTTGGGGATGTTTTCAGCTATATTTCATGAAGCTGGCCCCTGCTTTTCAGGTCTTACATCTTCTGAATATAATTGTCATTATTATTGCTGTTGCAGTTTTGCTTTGTTTATGGGTAAAGCGTTAGGTGTGCATGTAGTGAATGAAAGATCTGTATCTTTGTCATCCTGTTTGATCTAACTAATCCGTTGACCTTTTCTTTTTCTTTTAAAGAAATTGTTCTGGATTTTGTTATTATTGCTATTATCACCCTTGTAGATGCATTTTCTCCCTTTCCTTTATCTTAAAATAGATGCTAAGGACTAGATACAGATTACAGAATACAAAGACTGGTGGATTTTTGTGTACTGATTTAAGAGTAAAGCAAAGAACAAATATTTTCCCTTGCTTAAAGTGTGGGATTGTAGAAAATGTAACATCTTCATGTACTTTCAAGCCAAGCCATATATACCTCTTCATTTCTTGTACTAATCTACAGATATAAATTATAACCCATTGTTCATCGAAATTATACAAATCAATCAATCTTGTAAAACAGCAAAAGATACAAACATGGATAAATTCTTCATGATGTCTTTTCTTGGTATGCTGATAGTAGTTTATGGAGTTGCAGGAAACATGGTATACGGCAACATTGGCATACTGGATGAGCTTGAGAGCTTTGACATAGAAGAAGACGATGAGGTTAACGTCTTTAAAATCCCGTCATGGACAAGCGAACGTGGTAGCAAGGTTCTTGTTAACGTGGATAGCTTTGGTGCAATTGGAGATGGAGTTTCTGATGATACGCAGGTGAGCATATATAACATATTATAGTTTTACATTTCTGGTGATTTGCTATGAACTTCATTCAGTTAAACCTATGTTTTATTACTAAAGGATGCTCCACATGGCAAAATTAATTGTTTTTTATTCCATTAAACTGATAGAATATTAATATTATCCAATATGTTATGATCAGCATTCAGCTGTGGCTTGAGGTAAAAAGGACCTGACCCTTAACAGCTTCCCGCATGTTTTGACTTGCCAATTTTAGACTGAGAATCCTGTACTCGAACTAGTTTCTCTCACAGTGATTGTTGACATATATTCTTCTGTAATGCCCTTGATATTAGGCTTTTGTAAAAGCTTGGGATATTGCATGCAATACTACAAAAGCTGTTTTCCTGGTACCTCAAGGACGTCGCTATCTAGTAAATGCAACAAGATTTGAAGGGCCATGCGCAGATAGCTTAGTCATCCAGGTAATTTGTTGTACAACATTCATGTCTCAATTTACATCTACTCTCCGTAGATCTGTTTTGAACGATGTATAGC
Organism: Rubus idaeus; assembly: GCA_030142095.1. NCBI lineage: Eukaryota > Viridiplantae > Streptophyta > Magnoliopsida > Rosales > Rosaceae > Rubus > Rubus idaeus. The sequence continues at coordinate 33,253,213 of CM057968.1, read as the reverse complement.
ACTTATGATGCATATTACCATCAATAATAATATCCTACTATCGTACTTTGGTACGAATTGATGTACAGATTGAAGGAACAATAGTAGCACCGGATGATCCTAACAACTGGGATCCAAAATTTCCACGAACATGGCTTGATTTCTCTAAATTAAAGGGAGTACTTTTCCAAGGGCATGGAGTTATTGATGGATCAGGCAGTAAATGGTGGGCCTCATCCTGCAAAAAGAATAAGACAAATGTAAATATTGGGAAATTCATAGTTTCTATTGTGTTCCAACCAGCACTTCAAATTTCAAAAATTGATGATGGATACTAATTTTATTTCTGTCTCTTCCTAATTTCTACAGCCTTGCAGGGGTGCTCCAACAGTAAGTTCCTCGCCCTTAGAAACTTATACCCATACTTTTGAAAAGGAATTCATTCAAATGATTGGAATCAGGATCACTGCATATTATTTAAATTGACTTTTTTTATTGCAGGCATTTACTATTGATAGAAGCTCAGCTATAAAGGTAAAAGGGCTCACCATCAAGAACAGCCAACAAATGCATTTTGTTATCTCTCAGAGTGACTCGGTACGAGTTTATGCAGTCCAAGTCTCAGCTCCAGGAGACAGTCCTAACACTGATGGAATACATATCACTGCATCTACTAATGTGGTTCTCCAAGACTGCAAAATTGGAACAGGTTAATCATTATTTCTCATCTCACTTTCATAGCTCAAAAGGTGAACCAGAATGAGAATAAGACCAAAATGGTTCAGAATATAAAAGCATCCTGCAAGATAGGGATCTGCTAACATGAAAATAACAACCGAAAGAAATGGTTTGAAGATATGCAAGCATTAATCTAGGGATATAAGTGTTACATTTGAATAAATCCCACACATGCATGACCACCTTTCTCCAATTGAAAGGTGCACAACCAAATGGCATTCATAACTAAATTGAAATCACTGACTCTTTTTGTTTCATGTTGATTCTAATTATGATGTTCAGGAGATGACTGCATCTCAATTGTCAATGCTACATCCAATATTAAGATGAAGAGAATCTATTGCGGACCAGGACATGGAGTCAGGTACTCTCTACTTTGGTTGGACATTAACTCATAAAGTTTTCGAGTCCTCCTGTGACAACCCAAAACTGATTAGTAAATGGAACTGAAATTTTATTTTCATTATATTTGTTGGTATAACATTGTGTTACCAGCATTGGAAGTCTAGGGAAGGACAACTCAAGTGCCATAGTTACAAAAGTGGTCTTGGATACAGCAGTCCTCCAGGAGACTACCAATGGCCTCCGCATTAAGACTTGGCAGGTTTTTAAGCTATTAATATGATTCTTTTTCTTATGAAAAACATCGACAGTGCTGTTATAATGAGGATGAACAGTTCTTCTCTTTTTTGTTCTTTCCTTTTTTTGACTTTGGGGTGTCCATGTATAGGGAGGTTCTGGTTATGTTCGTGGAGTTCGTTTCCAAAATGTAAGGATGGAAGATGTAGAAAACCCCATAATCATAGATCAGTTTTACTGTGACTCCCCGAAAGCTTGTCAGAATCAGGTAATGCTCCAAGACTTTCATCGCTGCCCTTTGAATTTATGATAGCAATAAAGGAAGTGTTTCAGAAAGTGGGCTATTATCCATCATTCCATCAAATTCATGTTAATTTGCAAGTTATTTTTCTTTTTCGTGACATTGTAGACATCAGCTGTGCAAATCAGCCAAATCATGTACCGGAACATCTCCGGAACTACAACGAGTAAGAATGCTATGAAATTTGCCTGCAGTGACACAGTTCCATGCAGCAACCTAGTTCTCAGTAACGTCAACTTAGAGAAGAAGGATGGAACAGCAGAGACATATTGCAACTCTGCCGAAGGCTTCGGGACTGGTGTTGTGCATCCTTCGGCAGATTGTCTGAATTCTCATGACAAAGACTTTATAGTCATCAATCAGCCAGCCGAAGTTGAACACGCAGATCCCGGCATAGAAGATATTGTGCATACTGAACTCTGACCTATTGGCCGTATGCACACAATTAAATAACTGTTTTATAGTATACTAAACAGGGTTAATGAGCTTGTAGAGTGCTCTATAGTAATTGATGTCAAGGATTCTCGGAGGGAGGTTTGAGGTGCCCCATGTCAAATTTTAAGGGAAGTTGCGAAAAATTGTAATCCTATATATAGCTATAGTATAATGAAAATGAAGTTGAAAGATAAAGAAAATTCATAGAAATAAAAATATCAAGGGGCAAAACGTGCTTCTCATGGTGATGCACCTTTGCAGTAAATTTTTACAACTATTCTCAGCTACACCAACAGTTTAACCTTTTACCATGAGTGACCTGAATTGGTATGACTGTATGAGAGTGGTTCTTCGGGTTTGGGTGGCTCTATTTTCAATTTCTTGTTACTTAAGATCTAATAAACAAATACAAGGTTTGGCCAAACATTGCAAAAGCACCGAAACTGAACAGAGAGCTGATGGACCCAGATGGCCAAAAAGGAGAGAGATTCATGGCTTTTAGACTTAAAAGGGAGAGCAACTTGTACAGCAAGTTTGAAATTCTGATAAGAGGTCCACGCCACGTTCCGAAAAACATAAGTGTTAGACTGGATCCAGTTGATTGAGATTGAGATATGAGTTGTTTTGGTAGAGCACGCTGTCTATATAGTCTGCGCCAGGCTGCCAAAATGCATAGTGGCAGCCAGAGGATGACAAAAAGATGGGAATGGCATGATTCTCATGCCAGATATAAAAATCCGCAAATGGTTGTAGAAATTGTCAAACTCTTTCGGTTATGCAAATGCTGCCTAGTGAGCAAACTGCATAAATTTCAAGTTGGAGACTAAACTAATCAACACTGCCAACTGCTAAAAATCTCACACACTTCTTTCACCAAAAAAAAAAATCTCACACACTTGGGCTCAATCATCGAATAAAAAAGTGGGTTAGTTTGGTGTGCACTTCAAGTTCCAATCATCACTAGAAATTTGCGATTCAAGGCAGAAGAAATTGAAAGATTTCATCTCATTGCAGAAAAAAGAACACACAAACCCATGTTATCTGTAGTTTATTTCAAAACAAAAAACAAACTGCAAAAACGAGTACAGTCGAAAGGACATGGTGACTGACTCTATAACCAATGAAGAGACCCAAAAACTAGAAGCAAAAATCACCTAGCCCATTAATTCAGAGACTAATTTAATGGGAAGAGATTTTGAGATTGAGGGACTTATTGATCCACGCCTTCCAGCTCCCACTCCCCTTGCGAGAAATTGTAGCAGCCGGTATTGCTCCGTCAGCCATTTTCACAGGCTGAGGCTTCTTGCATAGCATAAAGTTTCGAGATCCTTGCGATCCAATTGTGTCCCATGGACTCAGAGCTGCAAGCAATAAAATTCACACATCAAATCAGAAGCAATGGTTTTGAATTACTAAAACTTAACCAACAGACAAAGGCTTATATATTCGGGAGGAAGCAGAATGGAAAATTACCATCAGGTCCAGCTGTGGGACAGTAGAGCATAAACTCGTCGAGATCGGAGCCGAGAACGGGAAGGCGACCTTCACGCGCATAAGATTTCAAGGCGGTGTCTATGACGGCGGCGACAAGCGCCTCCTCGTTGACAACGAATCGGATCGGGCCGGCACTGCCCAGCACAGTGATGCTGATCAAGAACCTGTTGCCCTTGGCGTTCTGAGTCTTCTTCTGCTTGTACAGCAACATGTTCGTCTCCGAAAATCAACAGCAACCAAAATCCAATCCCAAATTATGAATCGCAGTTCCCGCTCCCCCCTTTTCCCCACACTAAGTTATTTGATTAAAGAAAAAAAAACCAATGGAATGAATGAATCGAAGGGCTTAATCGGACGTGAAATTGATTCAGGGGTCGACGCCGAGGCAGCGGTAGTACCAGCCTTCCTTGCAAGAACCGAAGGAGAAAGCAGAGGCAGCGGAAACAGGGAGAAAAGCAGCGCTCGCCCTCGATTGTGAAATCGAGCGCATGAAACTACTGATGCTTAAGATTTCCACCATTCACAACTTGCTTCGATTCAGATTTTAAAATTGGGGGTTTTATAGAGGGAGCTATTGTAACTCGAATACGAAACCAACGAGCGTGGGATTGGGATTGGGAATAGGAATTGGAATTGGAATTAGGGTTAGGGTTTGGTTTTGGGGGCGGCTCTCTCTCTCTCTCTCTCTTTTCTCTCCTCCTTTCTGGAGTTTGAGCTGAGGTTTGATTCCTTCCGGGGGAGGAGAGGAGCCTTATTTATACGGTTTGGGAATTTATTTAATCCCACATTCTGTTTCCTTATTTATACGGTTATACGGCTTGGGCTTGGAGATGAATATTTGGATCGGTAGGGGTAAATTTTCCACTGCCACCGACTCTCCCAAATTTACCGCATCTTGCCTTCTTTAATCAGTTTAATCTTACTGGCTCGTGTTTTTACCGTGTCAGAAAATTTGATACCCTCGGTCAAAATGTTTTTATTCCTCTCATTGTTAACGGTTACACGCTTTTGTTTCTAAGTAGTAACTCAGCGTCAATGGGTCAACTCTCTCTGGTTCTGTTATTTTGGTAAAATAGTAATATATACAGTCAACAAAGACGAGTTTATTTAAAATTGTTTCTGAAAAACTTTAAAACGTTTTTTAAATTTGGTAAAAGTATTTTTTTACAAGGAACTTTAAAACCATTTAAGTGCTTCTAAAGACACGTTTTATTTTTTTCACATTTTTTTATATTTATAATTAATTCAAAAACACTTTTGGAGATTAAAAAAGCAATCTCAAACAATTCTATTGAAACAAAAAAATTGTCAGGGAAAGAAAGTAACAAATACTTACGTACGCAACGCCAACTTGCATTTAGTTTTAGTTGTAATAAGATTCTCTCTAACAACGTGTTAATCGAATTTTTTTTGGTTTGACCGTGAAAGTAATTTCTTTTATTGATAAAACAAAACATTACAAACATGACTGAAAAAGTAGGCAAACTTTACAAACAAAGGTAAAAAAACAAAACAAGCCAAACAACACTATAATCCATCCAAGTAGCAAGCCCTCCAAGAGAGGAAAGGCCTAGATCTTGTGCAGGCATCGCCATAAGTCGAATCTTTGCATGACACAAAGACGTTACACAATTTACAATCAAAATCCTAAAACATCTAAATTCTCTTATCACATTTAGTTTTAGTTGTAACAAAACTCTCTCTAATATAGTGTTAATAGAGGTTTGTAGCTCAATTCTCCCACTTCCCTCCCCCTCTAATGTTTTTTTTTTCTCAAATAATTACATACCATGAGTTTTTTAGTCACCAAGTGATCATAAAGACAATTATACTAAAGCAATACAGAATAAGTGCATATCACACTAACTATGAAGACCTTTGCGTATCTTTTAAAAAATGTATATATACGAGTATAATATAGATATTACACACGTGTTAATTTATCAAATTCTTAAATTAATTCTTTATTAGAAAATGTGTATAATATGGAATCCGATCCTTTTTCAAAAATTTATTTTGGGTGTTTGCCGATGAATTGAACTATCGAAGTACAAGATTGCATGGTGAATTAATTAAAGCTATAATGTTTTCCTTTTTATTTTATATAGTGATCTACATTTTGTGGGAATATATCACCATGTACGGAAACTCATTAATTAGTGGAAAATGAACTTTTTGCAGACGATCATGTACCCTTTTTATTACAAAACTAATTGAGTCGATAATGTTGGCATATCTAAAAAGAAAAAAATATTAATTGTAGAACATTTTCTTTTCCTTTTGAAAAAGTTAGCTTCATGATTCACATTAGTGTTTCTTAGTTGGTGATTGAGCAGGAATATTTTTCTCAATTATTTTTGTATTTAACTAGTTAGTGAAACGTTGAAGTAATTAGTTGGATGATAGAGCCAAAACAAGATGGCTATGGTGATTTGAAAAGGGCCAAAAAACAAAATGTCAATAGAAAAAAAACTAATATCGCTTTCTAAGATTCTTCCTAATATAAACATAACAAACGACATGAAATAGGATATTGTAATTCATTTCATTGTACGCGCGTACGGATGCAATTCGATCAATTTGATCAACCCCGCCAACCATGCCTTAATTGGTCCCCTTTATATTTAAATTAATTATTTTTTTTTTTATAATATAAATAATTAATTAAAAAATATTTAATTATTTTTTTTCTTCCTTTTCCCATATTTTTCATATATAGAAGTTCCAGAGAGAGAATCTAGATCCACCTCCAGAACCAACACCCCACCATCATCTCCCTCCGATAAACAGACCTCCATTTCCCAACCCAATCCCACCACAATCTCCTGTTTTCTCTCCAACATCTCTTCATTCAACCACAACGTTGAGTGTTTTAGAATCATACTGATTGGTTGGTTTTAAAATTTCTTATGTTATTTTATTTTTGTTTCGGTTTTTGATTTCAGAGAAAGGGAAGGTTGAAGATGAAAATTTAGATTTCTTTTGAGTATTGTAGGGATTATCAAATCTAGAATTTCTTTCGGTAAATGAAGAAAATAAATCCAAATCTATGTTCAACTCCATTCATGAAGGAAAGTTCAGGTGGAGGTGGATGGAAGATCATATGCTAGATTTGTGATGAACAAAACTGGGAATGAAGAGGAGACGAGAGAGAGAGTTAGATTTTTTTATTTAATTATTATTAAAATAATAGAAAATAATCAAATATGTTTAATTAATGATTTATATTATAAAATAAATATTAATAGAAAACTTAACCTTGGTAGAATTGTAAGGTGTCGAACATCTAAAGGAGGAGGCCACCCTTACTAGGGGTAGAAAATCTCTTAATTGGTTGCAAGAAGAGATTATTGTTAATTTAGTTTTAATAAAAGGCAAGACAGAGACTTGATTGTTATTTAGGTTTTAATAATAGTAGCTAATTTGTTTTGTTTAATTAAGCTCCCATGTGGCATATAGCTAATAGCTTAATTCGAATCTTTGACATTAAAAAAGCATAATCGATTTAATATTTTGACCAGAAAAATAAAAAAAAACAAAAGTGTTTCTCATATTTTAAAATGATAGTTAGACTTCCGGACCACCATAAAGGTATGGTCCGGGAACAGGGAATAATTTATTGTTGGCTGTGGAGCACCAAGTCTTATTCACCAACCAAAAACGACCAACTTAAATGAAATTAATTAATTAATCAAAGATGCATGAAAAAGGCTTGCCTACGTTCTGTACTCGTGTTTAATTTCCAGCTTGTACAATTTATTATAATTAATCAACTCCACAAATAAATTAATGCCCCCTTTCTGCATATTTACGATGTCATTCACATGTACTAACATGATCATATTCGTGGAGATCGAATATATGTAACCAGACCAGGTACGTACGTTACATGCATGATTTATATGCCGCACTAATTAACTAGGGCTCAAGTGCATGTTACGCGGTTTAGGTCAACAACCGATCGAATAATCAGAATTTTTTGACTATACGATCGTAGCTTACAAAGTCCTCGATGGATCAAAAGGCAAAAGCAAGCAGATGAAAACTCTAGCTACCATCCTTTGAGTTTATCCTCATTCCATTTTTGAATGGTGTGGTCCAGATGAATACGTAGCTATCTCTACTGTACGTATAGCTCGTTAAAGGAGATGAGGTGCGTGGCAATCAAGTATATGATTTGAAAAGAGATATAGACAAGAGCACTTTTATGTTGGGCATGTACGTACTTATCGGCTATGTACTATAACTTCAAGGCTGAGAGTGAGAGCTGAGATGATTCGCAAATCCCAGCGGGCTCCGCTCTGAACCTTTTTGTAAGCTAATGCATGAGCTCCATCAATTATGTATATAATATGGTCCAGATCGATAGTGAGTGGATGATCGAAAAGGATCGATCACCACATATACATAGAGGCACATGCAGGACTAGTTAAACGCGCATGTCAGGAAAGCCATGAATCAGCCCCCCACATCTTGTAGTGTGGAAGTTCCACGGTACCCCAAAAAAAAAATATCCTGTGATTTGTTTTTCGGCCAAGAACAGAGGTTTTATATATATATCTATGTCACTGGCGGTGATGCTGATGTGACTTTATTCGTGCTCGCTTTCTTGAGGGCGATCAATGCTGATGTAATTCTTAATTATACAGTATACAGTCGTCAGTGGATATCACTTAATTGGCTGTTAGAGCAAGCTTGATGATGGTAGAAGGTCCGATGACAGAGGTATGCGTAAATATTGGCAGGGGCTTTGGGGATGAAAGGTGCCTGAAAAAATATAAATGTTTCTTTGGCGAGCATCTCAAGAAACTTTGCCTTGCACTACCAATCTTGTTAAAAAAAAAAAAAGCTGGCAATTTCGGCGAGATGCCCACGGTGTTGAAAAGAAGATGAAACTGTTATCCTTTGCAAAACAAATGTGGGATTTGACTCCTCTTTTGTCAGTGCTTTCAACATGGAGGGAGAGGTGCTTTATGGATTTGATGGAATATGGAGCATGCGGCATGCCAGTTGGATATTGTCCAGGGAGAGATGAATTTGTTTGGTTTTGTTGCTTGGAGGATTTGGCATGACCGTAATAGCTTGGCTCATGATAAGGTTGCATCCAATTCACAAGCCTCTTATGCTGCTACTTTTCATCGCTGTAATGAATAGGAGTGAAGGAGAAACAAAAGCAATGGAGGCCTCCTTCGAGTGGATTTGTGAAGTTGAATAGTGATGATGTTTTTGTACTCAACAAAAGAGTGGGTAGCACTGGTGTTATTTGTAATGACAAAGGGTGAAATTGCAGTGGCTAGAACCATTCTTTTTCAAAGTGCTATTACTCCAACATATGCTAAGATCTTGGCGACTTCATGTGGGATACAATTAGTATTGGAGTACATTAGGTTTTTTTTTTGTTTTGACTAATTACATTAGGTTTTTCCTAACTTGAATTAGAATATGATACACAAGAAGTTGTGCGGCTAATATTAGATGGGAAAGATAATCTAGCAATCGATGAGCACTTATTGGATGAGGTACGGCAATTTTTCATGATTATATGTTTATATGCACCTCGTGAATACAATCAGATTGTACATAATTTGCTAATTTTGCCGAAAATTAAAATATCAGATTTTTTATACTTGTGAAGGGAATTTTCCACCTTGGTTATATATACTATATAGGATGTGTATATGATAAAAGGATTCCGATTTCCGGATATGTTGCAAGATAGTACTTGGTCCCTCAGCTGCATGCATGTGAAAATTAATGATTTTTCATCTCTCAATAATTGCCTGCCCATACATTCGAAACACTAACCATGTGACTGAGCTGGCTGACAAGATCATCGATCATCAGCTTTATTAATTTCAAGTTACCAATTAAGTACCTCCCAACAAGATCTTTACATTTGAGATCGAGCAAATCCTTATTAGTTACTATTTACTTGTGGAAATTTCACCCCGACCAAACAATGTAGCAGTGACACCGGCCCCTTGATTTCGCTACGTTATTTTTTTGTCTCCGATAAATCGGGGGTATGATATTTTCTTTTTCTAATAATTTTGATGTAGGATATCTTATTTTTCTACAATTATTAAACTATATAGAGATCGTTGTTTACACGTTAACGTTGAAGTTAACATTTGAATTTTATATAGCATTAGGGATTCTCCCTTAACTTATGCCTGTAAAAATTATAATTAAGTTTATCTTGACCCTACCCCAAAAATATATACATGGTTTTTGCATATACCACTAATGCATTCAGTACGTGTTGCTTCAGATTGTTCATATCGCAATATCTTTAATGAAATCGTCAAAATATAACTGAAAATGACTAATTTATATTCTTGATAGCACGTACGTGTCTTAAATTTTCCCTCCTATTTTACCTTTATCTTTCTATTTTTACCTACCATCTCCACTCTCCTCCATTTTCCCAACCAAAAATCCCCTCCCCACAAATTTGAAATTACTAACCCAAAACAAAGGACTTACAATTGAGTAATAATCACGGGTAATTTGATTTGAATGGCACGATATCTTTGATCTTCGATGTGGAATTTGATTGACTGTTGCTTATTGTTGTAGTTGTGAATTGAGGGTTAAGAGAAGAAGAAAGGAAGAAAGAATTGAGCAGGAAGAGGTTGAAGAAGAGAAAGAGAGCAAAAAATCCCGATTGCAGTTCTTCATGTTGTCAAACCCAGACCAGACAAGTAAATCAAAAGAAATGAATTCTTTTTGCCACACAAAATTCTCTCACCTGCGGGCTTGCTCTACACAACCAATCTCCAAGACAAAGGCAGCATAATCCTCATCGTTTAATTGTTTGGCAAACCTTCAATTAATTGAGATTTCTGGGAACAAAACCCATTCAAAATTTTGTATGGGATTGTGGTGAAATATTTAATTTTTTGTTGGAGTTGTTGTCAATTACCAAACAAAGCAAAACCTAGATCTTGAAAGATGCAGAGTGACTTCAAAGGATATCAAAACCCAGATATTTAATTAATTGCTTATTGAGGTTTCTGTGATGGTGCTGAAGAGGATCATCAGAACCCACATATGTAATCAAAGTTAGATCTTCAATTACGACTCAAACAACAATCGTAAAAAAAAAATATTTATGTCTATTTTGGTAATTATATACAACTACAACATTTTTAAAAATTAGTTTACCAAACACTTAACTGATTCTACCAACAGCAATTTTAAAAGCAATTCCTCCCACAACAATTTCAAAAGCAATTCTCCCAACAGCACAGCAATGCCAAACTAGGCCTTAATATATTGATGAATGAAAATGTTCCAACAAATTAAGCTCTTGAAACATTGCTGGTTACTTTTTTTTGTTATTCTTAAAAGATTAACATGCACCAGTCATCATATATTATGAAAGTGAATATAATATTCTTTCAGAAGCAAATATTCAAATTACAATATTTTAAGTTCTTTGTCTTTTACGAATTGCCGACACTTAAAAGTGTCTCTACTCATGATTATTCAAATTGTAAAGACAACACTCTTATCCAAATCAATTTGGACATACGGGTATAAACTCTCCTTAATTAGTTTGTATAGATTAATAGTCGGTACATTCCAGAGAGATCGTTTACTCATCCAACTATACAGTATCCAAAATTCAGGGCTCAAATTTGTACCAACTCGGGCTTCCCTATTAGCCAAAGCCCCAAACCGAGGATCCAGAGAGCCGATGCCCAGCAGCTTTGTTATTTTCAACTTTTGGTGATGATAATGGCAAAGCGACAAGGAAGGCGGACCGCGAGGTGGGCCACTTCCAATGCGCAAAGACAAAGCTAGAACCGTTGATATGCGATCCATAATACACGTGCAGGGCCGCACGTCCTTCCCTCCCTGTGGACCATGTGAATGGTTCCGGCATTTTATAGATCGAAGAGCTCCAGAGAGCTAATTTGTGAGGAATCCACCTTAAAAAAAATAAAAAATTATGAACAACATCCTAGGACTTCTGAGGCTTCGGATCAAGCGAGGAATCAACCTCGCCATCCGCGACACCAGAACCAGCGACCCTTACATCATCGTGACGATGGGCGAGCAGAAGCTGAAGACTCGCGTGGTGAAGAAGAACTGCAATCCCGAGTGGAACGAGGAACTGACTCTTTCGATTACAAACGTCAACGAACCCATCGTTCTCACAGTGTACGACAAAGACACGATCACCGGGGACGACCTTATGGGCGATGCAGAGATTGACATCAAGCCCTACGTTGAGTGCCTCAAATTGGCGGCGGATTTGGACAAGCTCCCAAATGGGTGTGCGGTGAAGAAAGTCCAGCCCAACAGGAGCAACTGCCTCTCCAGCGAGAGCTGTTGCACTTGGGACGATGGCAAAATCGTCCAGGACATGATTCTTAAGCTCAGGAATGTCGAATGTGGGGAAATTGTGCTCCAGATTGAGTGGATCGATCTTCCGGGTTCTAAAGGTTTAGCAGCTGTCGAGGTCTAGGACTTTATAGTATAGCTTGAAATCAGTTTTGATGTATTTCATCACAAGAAACTAGTCTCTGTAGTTTTATAAACCATGATCCCTCGTAAAAGTACCTAGCTTGTAATTTTAAATAATCGTTTGGTTTGGAACTTTGGATGGAATCTACATGACTACATGTGTAATAAATAATCAGCAAGTTTCCTCTAGAAGCTGTTTGTTTTAACCCTCAATTAAATACTACGTACTGAGATTATATTGCCAAAATCCTAATGAATTATCGTCCTTCATGGCTTCATCGACACAAATAAAGTTCATTCTCAATGGAAGATTATTCCATGATCAATCTAGATGCCCTGTCCTGCCTTGAATAATGAGGCATTACCCACAATTAACCTGTTAGATTGAATATTGTAAATCCTTCAATTCTACTACAAAAACCAGGTCTTTTTTGAGGATTTAGAAGAGTTGGACTCTGATCAGTGGTGAGGACACACACACACACACATATATATATAGGAGATGTATTGGTGAGAAATGTTCTAAACGTACGTACAAGCATTGCTATGGTACCATGGAGAATATGCCATTCCTTCTCATGGAGGAATATCAATAGCACCATAACAAAACACAGGAGGAATGCCTTGTAGCCTTGGATAAAACGAGAAAAAACATATGGGGATTTGGAATTTTGTTCATAGATATTTTTATTACTCTTGTATGGATGTTAAGTTGTATGGTTATAGTTTACTGAGATATCTTATCTTCTAAATTTGTATGTTTGGTCCTAAAATCTTCCTTACAACAATAAGCTTTTGAAACAACCAAGGGCGGCAACTTGAACAGGAACAGAACTAATCAATGACTTCCACTTCAACTTCTTCAATATCTTTGCAAACCAGTGCTCAAAAACCAAGCTTCCCCTCAACTTCAGCAGCCAAAACATCCCACACAAACCTTAGCTTTCCATATAATCCCTTGCCATTTACTAAATTTGTATGTCTAAAATCTTCCAGCACTGCCAAGTACTACAATGAGGCTGTGGTGGATGAAGAGATGGACAGAATTCGGAGGCTCCAAAACGGGTCTGATGTTCGCGGTGTGGCCTTGGAAGGCGAGAAGGGAAGGACAGTGGACCTAACGCCTCCGGCTGTGGAGGCCATTGCGGAGAGCTTTGGTGAGTGGGTTATAAATGGCTTGGAGAAGGAGAGAGGACATCCTGTGGAGAATGTTAAGGTGTCCCTTGGCAGAGACCCTAGAATATCAGGAACATCTTTGAGTGTAGCTGTATTTTCAGGTCTAGCTCGTGCCGGTTGTCTGGTGTTTGATATGGGACTTGCAACTACTCCAGCCTGCTTCATGAGTACAATTTTGCCTCCATTTGCCTATGACGCCTCAATCATGGTAGCATAGATAGAGCAAAATGTTTATATATGATGCAGAGTCCCAACAGTAAATGTAGTATTGAAGCTTAGGGACACTAATTGGTATACAATGTGTGATGAACTGATGAGCTAGCTGATTAAATGTTATTGTATTGCAGATGACAGCATCTCACTTACCCTACACACGAAACGGTCTGAAATTTTTCACCAAGAGAGGGGGATTGACCTCCCCTGAAGTGGAAGAAATATGCGATAAAGCTGCCACAAAGTATGCCAATAGGCTCACCAAAGTGTCGACCGTGCTTAGCATTCCTCCATCGAGAGTTGATTTCATGAGATCTTACTCAGAGCACCTCCGAAACATTATCAAGGAGAGAGTCAATCATCCACTACATTATGACACTCCACTCCAAGGATTTCAGGTTCTCAATTTAGTTTTCAGCCCTGCATTAATACGTGACACCTTACATTTGTTAATGTTAAGACATTCAATTGGCAATGCTTGAAGAGGCCTAGAAGAATGTCATATATATTAATTGTAGACTCTTTTTGCCACATATATAATTGCCTCAATTTACTGCAGATAGTAGTGAATGCCGGTAATGGATCAGGAGGCTTCTTCACATGGGATGTGCTAGACAAGCTTGGAGCAGACACATTTGGGTCTCTACACCTTAAACCGGATGGGATGTTTCCGAACCACATTCCTAACCCAGAGGACAAAGTTGCCATGGCACTCACAAGAGCCGCAGTGCTAGAAAACTCTGCTGATCTTGGAATTGTGTTCGACACAGATGTGGACCGCAGCGGCGTTGTAGATAACAAAGGCAATCCAATCAATGGCGATAAGCTTATTGGTTTGATTTCAGCTATTGTATTGAAGGAACACCCTGGAACCACCATTGTGACCGATGCTCGAACAAGTATGGCACTTACAAGATTCATCACCAACAGAGGAGGTCACCATTGCTTGTATCGCGTTGGTTACAGGAATGTGATTGAGAAGGGAGTCCAGCTTAATAAGGATGGCATTGAAACTCATCTCATGATGGAAACTTCTGGACATGGTGCTCTTAAAGAGAACTATTTCCTTGATGATGGTTAGTACTATTTCATTTTTGTGCTTTGAATCATATTTCAAGCTAGCTAGCTAAATGTAATAATGTGTCATGTGCTTTCATTTTACGAATTAATTTTATAGGGGCTTACATGGTGGTGAAGATCATCATTGAGATGGTACGAATGAAGCTTGCGGGATCGGATGAAGGGATTGGTAGTATCATTGAAGATCTTGAAGAACCAGAAGAGTCTGTAGAGCTAAGGATGCATGTAGTCTCTGAGCCTAGATATGCAAAAGAAAAGGCAATTGAGGCGATTGAAACGTTTCGACAGTACATTGAGGTACTTGTTTAAAAGTTAGTACATTAAACCATGCAGTTTAATTATCTTCAAGTTTAAGAAATGAATTTGATTTAGCTATAACAAATCAACATTGACTTGTAGGAGGGAAGAATTGAAGGATGGGAATTAGATACGTGTGGTGATTGTTGGGTCAGCGAAGGCTGTTTAGTGGATTCAAATGAAACCTCGGCTGCTGCAGTTGACGCTCACATGTACAGGTATGCTAGATATTAGATTTGGAAATTGATTTTAGTATAGGCTTCGATGCCAAAAAACAAGTCCGACTTTGGCCGGAAAATGTCAATTAATTTGCACGTTTCAGGGCAAAAGTATCCGATGAGGAGCATGGACAACATGGTTGGGTACACATTCGGCAGAGCATTCACAACCCAAATGTTGCAGTCAATATGCAATCATCTGTGCCTGGCTGTTGCCAAACGATGACAAGAGTTCTTCTAGATAAGTAAGCCCCATATATTGACTAGCTCCTATAGCTATATGTGAAAGTTCATAGAATAGCGTTCATATATAGAATAGCCAAGTGATTGATTAAATTGACTGAAGCTTAATTCAATTAATTTGCAGATTTCTGAAATCAAGTGGAATGGATAGAATCCTAGACATTAGTGAGATCGACAAGTATGCCAAAAGTGGTATAATAGGCTGATGAGCTTCTATCCTTTGCATGTATTGGTATACGTACAATTTGAAGTAAAGGCATGCATATTGTATCCCTACATTAGTTAGGAAGTTGCAGGTAGCTAGCCATATATTGCTTATTATTATTGTAATTAATATAACGTATAGCCGTATACAAACAAGATCCATACGAATCAAAAAGCCTTTGTTTACATGTTTAATTAACATATTATGTAGCTGATTGTGTAGTAATGTTTAGATGAGCATCAACATCTTTGTTGATATCAACTACCAACTGGAGCAAAGCATGGGGGTCTGGAACATTGTCATCAAACTTTTCATATTCCAAACTCCAATGCACCACAGATGAGGCCTGGTCGCCTTTTTGAGTGGTAATTTGTAGAATGAACTTGAAGCTCTTGTAATGCTCAAGTAGGTCTCCTGCAATTACTTTCCAAGTCATCGAATTGTTCTCCCTGTCTATGGCTTCAATTATCTCCTTAGCTACGTTAGCTTTTCCATCTGCATATTAAGCACGCAATTTAATCAGTTAATAAACAAAAATAACATGCACTAACTAGCTATAATTAAGATTAAGAACCCTTCATCTCCTTTTAATGAACTAGGGAATAGGTGAGTAATGAGACAACTTCATGATGCTTCATCTGCAATAAGAAGACGGACACTCAAAGAACATCCCTCATCAAGGAAAAAATATAGCCTTTTGAGATCGAGACTTTTTTTTTTTGAAACAGAGATCGAGACTTCTTGTTATTTAGTTTGTTGGTAGAAGCCTTAGTTTAATTTCCAAGTCACAGAAAAATAACATAATAGAACTAGTAAAGGAAAATCAACTTTATCCCTTAAAAAAAAAACTTTATCCCTAAACAAAAAAAAATTATCCCCCGAGTGAAAAACCTTTTTGATGATTTTCCGAACAAACCCAAAACACAGTACGTACCAGGAATGAAAATTGGGAAGACCATATTATTGGAAATTTGTATACATAGATAGAAATAAGATACCTTGGATATAATTCCAGGAGACGAGTGTACCGACTTTTCCGCCTGAGAAGTGATCATCATTATGTAGATCAACACTGGGAAGCTTTTCACGAGTTTGAGAGGTGATCATATTAGGTATATGGTGTGGCCTGTTCAGGAACACATCATAGAACCTCTCAGCACCAGCCTTGATCTCAATATGCGTCTCCACCTTACCAAACTTATAATTAGACATTCTTAATTTGCTAGCTACTACGTACTTCTATACTAATAGCAACCAATTAAAGTAGCAAACCCACCCAACTGATCCAAGTAGCTAAATAGCGCTGTGTTATTAGGATCCTTATATATAGATGCCCGGCCAGAGGGTTTTCTATCAGTTCATACATATATATCTATTAATAGCATGTCACGCTTGACCATTTGACCACCTCACGCCATTGATCCCCCATGTTGGACTTTATTTTATGAAATGTTCATTTTAAGATAGGTTGCATCGAGTAGGAGATGGGATTAGGTATCCCATATGACGTAGTATTGTTGAAATTAATGATTTAGTTGAATTGCCTGCTGAGTGCTGACATACATGTACATATATATGGGGACGCCTTCGGATATTGAATTATTTATGCCCACTGCCCAAACTAGAAGATCATGTACATCCTATTAATTCATTCATTTAGTTGATTGGTCCAACTTTATTTGTTTAATTTCTTTTTTCATCTATATATATATATGATGGAGTTCTGGTTTGTACTCTTTTCAAAACAAAAAAGTCATCAGTGTTCTTTTGTTGTATTGGCAATGGCTTCTGGAAGGTCTAGCTAGGAGGGTTTCTCATCGAACTTTTATCCTTTTGGACGATACTTCTTTCTGAAGGCAAGTGTTATGTCCATCCACGCATCTTCTTTGAGTGTATTAGTTTTTACTTATTTATCAATAAAATGGTGGGATGAGCCCTTCTTCTTTTGGGGAGAGGATATGTCAAACATGCCATAGCCAGCACGCAGCACTGTAAGAAGATGGTCTATCATAATTAATCTTCTATTCATGAATTAATTGTACATTTATGTATCTGTGCATGCAAAAGATCGAAGTGCCCCATGTCGATTTGATCATTAATTTGTACTATATATTCACAAACAATTACACGCAAGTGTGTAACCAATCTTGTCGATCGTCCTGAAAACATATATACTCAAACACTTGTGAACAAAGTGAAGCATATATAGTTATTAGGGTTTTACTTTTCCCCTTTACATGCTTTGTACCCTAATTAAGCTAGCTAGCTCTCCTTGGACATTATTATCAGATCGAGATGATACATCATCGATCACATTGGTACTATTCTTGATCTTGATCCTCTTGCGTTGACAAGGAATTGGCATTACTGCTACGCGAGGAAGGCGATCCGATGATCTGATCAATCAGCACTTGCTTTCCCTGGCATATGATTTTAATATCGCAACTGGTTTCAGGAGTTGCATTTCGTAGGATCTGATTTGCTATCCCAGTTCCTTTTCTAGACCTCAGTTTCCTAAACACAAAAAGTAATATCAGTCTCTATCTATTATGGAAATTTAAACTTATTTCAAACAGAGTTGTATATATATATATATACCTGAGACTGGATTTCGTTGTTCCAATAACTAGATTTCTTATGTTTTGAATTGGAACAAGGTCTAGGATGGCCTTTGCAATTGTATCACTCTCAATCAACATTACATCAACCTTAACCTGTTTCAATATGAATTGTCATACGTATTAATATTAAGTTGATTAAGTTGTCAATTAATTAAGTAGTACTAATTATTCCTAAACAAGGAGCTAATTAGAGGCGTGATCAATTTTGTCACCTTGGCAGCTGAGCATGCTTTAACGTATTTCTCAAGGAGCTTGGTCCTTTTGTCTCTTTTTTCAGCCAGGTACTTCTTCACCATCTTTGGACTCACTGTACTTCTTGGAAGCATTCCTACTACACATATGTCAAATTAAATTAAAACACATCTCTCAGTGTTCATCAATGCGATTAAAAATCACTAAATTATTTAATGAGTGCCATAGCCCTATTAATACGGCGTTAGTAAAGAAAATTAAACGGCTTTTGGATGTAAATGATCCGATTAATTGATATGCTCAATTGCTCATGACTTAAAAATGGTTTCATTCATAATAATCAACATGAGTGACATATTATACTTTGGTAATTTATGTTCAAATTTGAAACCGTCGTGTCACGTTTAAACTATCAATTTCTAATTTTCTAATATTAATTTATTGTGTTATTATTATTATTTTTTTAGGCTTAAATTGTGTTGATATTCAAATTACCCCTACTTATATTGACGAAACATCCTAAGATATATATCCACAGATATTCCCCACTTGCATGTATTTGATGAGTCGGATCGGACCACATGACACGGCTACCTCATCCAAGTGTTTCTCGGCCTCGTGATCAGGTCCCTAGCATAAATTCAAAAGTTTTTTTTTTTTTTCTGATCTGAGACTGTTTTCAGAAGTTCATTGTATTAATTGATTGTACAAGACGCTAGCTATGTGATGAATTGATTAACTATATGCTAGTTGCTACAAGATGTCAACCACGCGTGGTATCAAGGATCGCTTTCAAAACCAAAAAAAAAATATATATTTGTAACTTTCTCTCCCTCTCGCTACATAGAATGAAAATTCAATACATTTATAATACCCTAAAAGACATGCATGCGTGACAATTAATTGACAAAGACTACACAGCTTAGCTAGGTTCATCGAACAAGACTCAAAGACTTTTCCAGCTTCCTCATTTGACCTCCAACTCATCGATCACCGCCGGCGTTCTACGCACGCAGACGGCAGACCGATCGATGTGATTGTAAGTTATTGATGCATCATGCATGATGATGGAGATGGAGATGGAGATGGATCGAATTGAATTACTTACATGGAGAAGGAATGGATCGAATTGGTGGAAAGACATGTACGAGTATGACATGATACACGGCTTTAATATTGGATGATGGATGAGTGACCGCCTGGCTGAGCGTCCAGAGAAGGGCGTCCATGCTAGACTCGCTCTTCATCAGGTCCACTGCTACGTGATAAACCCTTTCGTCCTGAATCATCTGATCTGGCTTCGTTTTGTGATTGATACAGTTCAAATCAATAGAAAACAAACTCCCCTCATCGTCGGATTCGGAGGAGTAGCGGTAGCAGTCTTCTTCGAATTCTTGGATGGCTTCCAAGGACAAGGACAAAGGCACAGCCGGCATGCTCTGGTGATCAAGTTGCGATAGTACTATTGACATAGCTAAATATGTCAACTTAATAATTTTGATCGACTAGTACTGCTGCTTTTTGAGACTTGAGTAGTCGACCGTGTTTCGTTTATTGTTTGAGGCACAAAATCAGACTAACTGCTATATTATATATATATATATATATATATATATATATATATATATATATATATATATCTGAAAGGTAGTTTTCATGGCTCGATCGATCTATTGATATTATTACAAGACCTTAAGCAATAGCTAGGACTTATTGATCTCTCTCTCAAGTATATATATGAAAGGTAGTTTTCATGCTTCTCTTGTCTTTATTAATGGTAAGCCGGCCTTTGGAAATTTTTATCTCCTTGAAAAAATTATTTAATGCATATATAGATGGCAAACATGTCTCAAAATCTAATGGTATATCCGATTAATCGTTACTTCGTATGTATTTGATTTTTGCATGGTTGATTGTCTAGCTCAAGGTAAAAAATTGCTCGAGTGTACGTAGGAGTAATACCCTACCTTTTAATTTTGTGACGAATTAATTACAAAAGTAAAATGTCAAATATAATCAAAGCCTTACCGTACGTATGGTATATTATATATCTGATATACAAAATAAAATGTTCTTTATCTTAGGCTAGCTTTCCAATTGATCACCATACCTCACTTGCTCGCTTCATATTTTGATAATTGTTTTTATTTGGTGTGAAAAGTTTTTTTTTTTTCGTTAAATAAATACAAGCGACAAAGACTCAAAGAGAATAGAAAATGGATCAAAATGGAACCCAAGAATATAATTATAATTAATTATAAGAGATATTGACAGAAATTATTTAATACAACTTCTTTCAAGCATTTTCTGAATCTTCATTGCAAATACGCATAATTGATTAAGAAGATCGAGAGATAACATCATATCCCATACTGATAGTGATATACATAAAATACTTAATTTGTCAGCTTTTACTTTTATACGTTATATAGTTCTAGCCATGCCAAGTTCCCCAAGCTTCACTTCTCTTTGAGATCGAGTTTGATTTTTCCAACATTGGGTCATAGGAGGCTTCTCCATAGTTTCATAGCTTAGCCTACGGTCAGTTGAGATTTTTGGGATGACTTGCCAGCACCCTGCCAAAAGGGAAAAGCAAAATATGAGATCAAAACCCTAGTGTAGTGTAGTGTAGTGAAGTGCCATATTCATTCAAAAGCAACTGCTTGTCATCACAGAAACCGTATTTAGTATTATATATCACTGTGAACTTGTGAAGTTGTCTAGATATCGAAGTTGGTAGAACATAATCAACCGTTTAATTAACTGTTTGGTAGCCAACTAGCATTTAGTTTAGTGGTATAATCATTTCCTTCAATAAAAGTGTTGGCAGAAGTCTTAAGTTTCTTCCTCTTCCATTAATAAAAAAGAAAATAGCTGTTTTGATGCGGTTGATTAACTAAATAATTTCTAAATTAATAAAATTTGTACAAAAATTAGTTTCAATTTGTGTTGCCGGATGGAAAATATGAGAGAAATTTAGATGGCTTAGTCCCTAATTCGGTCTTCAGATATTCTTGGGCTTCCATTACGAGTGGCCTTTTTAGTTTAAATATAAAAGTGGGCTTAAGATTGGCTTCGTTGTCCTCAGCTTAATTTGGAAATGCTTCATGGAATGATAGAATCATGGGCAGTTCCACAAGTTGATTTTTGGTTTTTAGAATAGCACCAAAAACGGATTCTATCTTAAAACATACGTGCCATGAACGATAGTATGTAAATATCAATGATTTGTACCAATGGATCAAACTGAAGGTACCAATGTATTGCACTAAAATATTCATTTATTACTAGAAGTAGAACAATGTTATATTCTAAAAGAAAAAAAAAGACATTAAAAAAAACAAATAAAAAATTTAAAATAGAATCACCTTTTGCCAATGAATAAGTCGTCAGCAAACGTAATTCCAAAAGTATTATTATTATTATTATTTTTAAATGAGAAAATAAAGAAATCGAAAGAGATGATTAGATTTCTATATGGGGCTCTTGGATCGATATATATTCTAACAAATTACAATATACACTGGGAAATAAAGTTGCGTGAACGAAAGAAATAAAAATTGCTTGTTTTTGCAGTCTTTTGACCAAATTATAACTTTCAAAAATTTGTGAGAATTTAACAATGCTTGTATAGATGTTAGATTCCAAAAAAAAAAGGCATTAAAATTCGAGTGCCTGAAGCATGTGTTATAATTAAAAAGCATGTATTAGATTTTTATCCGGGGCTCTTGGGTTGGTATTCGAACAAATTACAACCAAAAAGAGTCATTAGATTGCTATATGGAGCTTTTGGGTTGGTATTCCAACGAATTACAATATATATTGGGCGTCAGAAATAAACTTGCTTGAGCAAAGGAAAGAAAAATTATTGGTTATTGCACAAAGTTTTTTTACTAAATTTTAACTTTTAAAAATATGTGAGAATTTGAGTACCGGTAGCGATGTTAATCATTTGAACGCCTGAAACATTTTTTATACTTCAAAAAAATAAAAATAATGTGACCACCTTTGCCGGCGATAATGTTGTCAACAAAGATGATTAGTTGATTACTAATTATTAGTAGTATTATTATTATTATTATTTTTAAATCTCTCTTCCGTTGGTGCTTCACTGCACTCATGTAGTCATGAGTAGCAATGCCTCATTATTATTTTTTTTGTTGGAAATTTACTTTGTTTAAGATACCAATGATTTGTACCAATGGATCAAATTGAAGGTACCAATGTATTGCATTAAAATATTCATTTATTACTCAAAGTAGTATTAGAACTTCCCACACGTGGTGGTCCCGGACCACCTAATAATTTCTCCACAATACAAATACATACATTCATGATTCATCGATCGATTCACAATCACAAACATTATTTAACAAGATCGAGTTTAAGTTGCCCACACGATTACAACATATGATTAAATAAGTATTGCTGAATTCACAAATACGATGACAGTACGTCGCCATATCAAATCTCTTATTCCATACGCAACCGAATTCAACTAAGTAGTGCGGCACATGCGCATGAAGATCATAAGCCTTGTGCATGAGTTACTATTATGCCTGGGCAGTAAGGTGAGCATCAATGTCTTTAGAGACGTCAACTGTAAACTGGAGCAGTGTATGCGGGTCGGAAATATCTCCGTGATGCTTCTCGTACTCCAGAGTCCAGTGCACGGAGCAGCCCTCGCCTTTCGGAGTGGCTTGAATGGTGATCACGAAGCTCTTGTAATGCTCCATAAGGTCTCCCTCAATCACTCTGAAAGTCACCGAGTTGTTTTCCGCGTCTATGGCTTCAATTATCTCCTTGGCAACGCTAGGTTTTCCATCTGCATAATCATATATATATATATATACATATATATATATATATGCGCACCATGTATATGTAAGAATGAATCACATGGTCAAAGGTTGATTAGTATTTGAACAAGCTAGCTAACTAGATACTTACCATGGAAATAATTCCAGTAGACGATAGTACCGACTGTTCCCCAGTCCCCTTCATGTAACTCACAGCCTTGAATGTTGTTGGAGCTGGCATTGGAAATATGGTGTGGTTTGTGGGTGAACATTTCGTGGAACTTGGCAGCAGAAGCCTTGATTTCAACATCCGTCTCCAGCTTACCGGTTAAAGCCATTTTCACTAAAAACCCGCTTTTGAACCGAAAGAAACAATCAAATATATAGCTGGTTATAGCTAGGAACGTAGCAGTAGTTATAGTGTGTTGAAGAAAACTTCTTGGCCCATACAGCACTTATATAGAAGAAAGATAGAGGGCGTGAGTCATATTATTTAACTTTATTTATCACTGATTGATGCACATGAATCTCGCTTTCCATTAATTATCTATACTATTATTAAAAGAAGAGGACTTGCTCATAATAACCAAATTTTTTTTATGGATATAGGCTTCAAATATTAAAAAGCTTTGAAATAGAATTAATTAATAGAGACAATCAAGTCAATTCACAAAATTAAAAATATAAAAAAATAAATAAAGTGCAGAGAGATAAAAAACCATCTACTAATTCTCAAGAAAAAATTGATTCACCCACTATTTTTTAGAAAGAAAAAAACTGATTTGCACATACATAGCATGTATATAAAAAACTAGTTAGTAAATTATACTTAGAGAGGAGTACGTCCGCTCTCAACTACTCTTATTAAATTCCTATCGAAAAAAAAAACTTAATTACTCTTATTAAACAACAAGCATTTTAATAAGGTTGAATATTGATGAGCTCTAATTTGGTTGTTTATTAATCTACTACGTACTGTCTTGGTTAATTAATAGCTTAATTGAGCTCTCTTTCATGTATAGGGTGTAGTCCAATTGAATAAGGTAGTGGTATGTCCAGCACATACCCGGGTTCGAATCTCACCCTCCCCACATTTCTCAAATTTTGAAAACGCATTCCCCTCTCTGACAAAAAATAAAAGAAAAAAAGAAGGCATCTCTAAATTAATATATAGTTGAAGTTCAATTAACCAGATTGATTATATAAAACATCGATCAGTCTTGCATGTACTACTGAATTTCTTGTTGTTGTTAGAGAGGCCGGACGTCTGAAGTTTAAGTTTCACATTCTTCTGTTAGAGTTTGAAATGTTTTCTCCCACTGAAAAACTAAACGCAACTTATGAGCTCTCCATTATTATTTTTGAATGGAATTTCGATCACTGGGATCCAGCTTCCCTAGCCTGCACATTGAAAGACATATTTGAAAATTAAATGCTGGATAACATAATTTATCAAAATGATTGAAGTGGGGGGAGACAGCAATTGACAGCCCAACAACCCGATCTCAATATCGATCCCCGGCCTTGAATTTTATAAATAAAATACAACACATGCATGATGGGATATGAAATATACACTTCGATCATTCATATCCCAGTTCATTTAATTAACAACTTGCGTCACACAAATGGGACATGTTGGGGTATGGAGTATTTATTGCCTTAGAAGATATGAAATTTTAAATCCAGCTGATACGGTATGGAATGGACCAGCTGGGGCTGGGCGTTGAGATTCCATCCCTCAACTAATATCTAACTTGCTGCGCGCGTTTTCAATTACAGCATGATATACGTGATTATTATTAATTGACAATTAAGCTAATCATTTCTCATATATAGAATTGGGCAATTGGTCTATCTACTAATAGAGGTCAGACTATCTGAAAGATCGAATAAACTGCGCCCTGGCAGATAGGTGATCGAATAAGAACTTCTTCCCTCTTTCGTGCAAGTTTTCATGGTGATGCTGCTTTGCATCATAATCTTTGACAATTTCCTGGAAAATATATATTTGAGTTTTTCATTAATTTTATATTTACCAATAATTAAGGAAAGGATCATGTTGGGGTGGGTGGGCAAATAAGTCAGATTTGCGACATACATAATAATAGATGATGTACTTTAACAACAATTTATGAGTTGACGAAGTGATAATTGATTTACTCATTTCATTTCATCCACTCTAAAAGTGGTAGATGTATGACATATATGCATGTATATATTAATATATAATTATATATAGAAGAAAAATCTCATATTCAAAACATAATATTTTCTGCGAGAATATTTTCATGTTGGGTATTTCCATATATATATATATATATTATATTACTTATTTTGCAACATAAAAGGTATAGAACTAGTGCTCATTTGTTTTCTGTGGAATTCATGAAGCTCGTTTTTCCTTTTGATGTTTTCTAGATCTGGACATAATCATAAGGAGGTACATGGATGCAACTAAATATGAGTTCTATTATGACTTGAAGATCATGTAGGTGTAAGAACTCAGAGATGTAATGGAGACTCCTAATTTTTGGGATGTTTTCTCTATGCTTATTGTTATGGGATTCATGTTTTATATTCTCCTTTATATTTGATGTTTCATTAATCAATCGATGAGGGCAGCACCTCAAAAAAAAAAATGCGGAGATGTACATCCAAACAGAAAATATGTGTTTCCCACTTTTTGGTTGTATATATGCATATATCTTATGATCAGTACGGTGTACTCGATCACCTTTTGTTAGTAATCAAAATAATTAGTCATTTTTTATGATGATGTATTATTAGACACTGGTTAAGTTGGGAATACCCTACACCAAGAAATTTTTGAACGAGGGCCACCGTCCAACCCTGATTTACTTTGTAATCTTCTTCAATTATCTTGATGAAATTTCTTATTCGATAAATAAAAATTAAACTTTCAAAATTTATTAAGAAATTTTGCAAATGAAATAATTTGTGGGAATAACACAGTTGCTACTTCTTTGAGTCTTTTCTATGGTACTCAACACTAAATTAACCTCCCTAGCTAGCTGGACAAATTAACCAAAACTCTTTTAACTTTTTTCCTTTTTCTTTTTGAAGCTCATTCTCTGGAAATTCTACTCTTTTAGATAATTAACTCTTTGATATCAACTTGTGTTATTGTCATAAAATCCTATATTATCAAGTGATCGATCTTATTACTTTGATTGTTGTTTTGAAGCTTGTTGTCCGAGTAAAAGGCTAATCTAATTAATTTAAATACACACATATATACACATAACAGAATTGAAGCAAAATAATTAAGCTGGTAGATTAATAAAAGCTTCAGGAAGCTCGATCACACAGATTACATACAAGTACAAGCATGACTCACAATCAAACATGGCTGTGACACTGGTCTGGCCAGTCTCCAGATCTTTTATTTATACGTACTCACAGGAGAGTAGTAATTAACTGCAGCGCGCGCGCGCACACACACACACATATAGCAGTACGTCTTCCTTAATTAGGTGCTTAGGTGAGAACCAATGTCTGCGGAGAGATCAACTGCCAACTGGAGCAATGTGTGTGGGTCTTCAACATCGCCATGCACCTTCTCATACTCAAAAGTCCAATGCACCGAGCAGCCCTCGCCTTTTGGAGAGGCTTGAATGGTGATCTTGAAGCTCTTGTAATGCTCCAGAAGGTCTCCTTCAACCACTCTCAGAGTTATCGAGTTGTTCTCGTCGTCTATGGCCTCAAACAGCTCCTTGGCAACTTTAGCTTTTCCATCTGCATGAATCATACGTGCTTTATCAATAGATGAATCAATTCGATAATTTCAACAGATAAAACATAATACATATGGTCAAATTAAAACCCCAAACATTAATAATATTTACCATGAACATAATTCCAGTGGACGATAGAACCCACAGTTCCCCAATCACCTTCATGTAGATTACAATCCTTGATTTTATCAGAGCTGATGGTGCTCAGATGGTGTGGTCTTTTAGTGAAGAATTCGTGGAATTTGGAAGCAGAAGCCTTGAGTTCAACATCTGTCTCAACCTTTCCATAATCAGAAGACATTTTTCACAAAATTAACTGAAAGTACAACAACTAATTGAATATAAAGATTAAGGAGGAAGTGTACGTGGTGCAAGCTAGTGCTGAGGAAAACTAGCTACTTCGGTCCTTACACCCTTATATAGAAGAGAGGGTGGATCATATTATGAACTAATGTATGCATGACCTACTTTCTCCTCACTTACAAGGCATCGTCGGCCTGGCTTGCATGGCCTACTTTGGTTTCGCTTACATTGCCATCTTTGGCCTCACTTGCGTGGCATAGTTTGGACTTGGTTATTTGGGTCTCGATCGTTGGCCCTAGTTTTAAGGGCATCGTTGGTCTCGCTTGCATGGTCATTGCTGGGCTCGCTTGTATGACCTATACTGACTTTGTTTGTATTGTCATCTTTGGCCTCGTTTGCGTTCCTTATTTTGGCCCCAGTTATTAATTTGAGTTATGATTTTTATAGTTTTCCAACTTTGAAAAATCATAACTCATAACCGCGTCGAGTTTTTCGAGTACCTTCAATTGGCCTAATAAATATTAATTTTCTTCAAGAAAGGAGAGGTTAGGGTGGGTGAGTGGGCGGGCCGGCCAGTCGATTAATCGAGGGCGAAAGGTACGTTTTTGTTTAGATGAGACAAATTAAATCAAAGATTGATCTACGTACCTACTCCACTAATTAGCAACCTACAGTACGTATATATGATAATCTTCTTAAATCTCAGTCTTTCTTTTATTAATTCAATCTGGAAATCACATGTCTTATAGTACAATTTTTCCTTTTGTTTCTTTGTTTTTTTCACTCCATATGCAGGACAATAATGGAGTTGGAAATTATACATATCATATATTAATTTCATGGTTAATACTTAATACATAGAAGTACGTAGTTGGAAACCCTTAAAGCTTCCCAGCTTTTATTATACATATTATACCAGTGCCACATGCAGGAGGCTGGGATGATCGATTATGCATTATTGAGAAGGTAGGCATCAACATTTTTAGTGAGAATGAGAACAAAGTCCAGGTACTTGTTGGGAGGTGGGCAATCCTCGTCCAGCTTCTCGTATTCTATACTCCATTTCACCGAGCTGCATCCAGTAGTACCACCCTTTGCTGTAACCTGAACCGTGCTCTTCACACTCTTGTAGACTTTAAGGAGAGCTCCATCCACCGCCTTGAAAGTGATTGATTTCGTTTTCTCATCCATGGCTTCGACCGTCTCATTTGCAGTCTCAGAATTACCTACATGCATAGTTAATTTAGATCAGGAATTGAATCAAGGTGGATTCACAATAATCATTGATTTGTCCAATGTAAAGAATTGAGAATCAATTATTTGAGGGTATATACTTGACGGTTTAGGATTTAGCTCTTCAATGTTAATGGCGTGTAAAATATGAGAGCTAGCTAAACCCAAATCTTAAACTCTATCTAACCAATGAATCAGATTAAAAATATATATATATATATATATATTACTATTTAGTATGTATTTACATATCATCAAAAATCAATTTGTTAAGTATTCCATTGAACATAGCCACACAGTATTCGATATGTAAAATACTATTAATAATTTCACATAGCTGATTTTTGAGTAGATAGATGTAGAAATATGAATAATTTGGATTATTGAACTAAAATTGCATAGTAGTTTGACTAATTTCTATGCAATCCCTTAAATTGCATACATCGATAGATAATTAATTTATAAAAATAAATTGTGCAAAATTTGTGCGTGTATGGTATATAGTACGTACTAGTGTATCGTACCTGCAGCAACGTAAGTCCACTGCTTGACTGAGCCCACAGTGCCCCAGCCACCTTTCAGTACCCGCAGGTCTTTTATCATGTTAGGGCAGATCTTGGGAAGCAAGTACCCTTTGCTAGAGAAGACTTCGTAGAACTTTGCAGCACTGGCTTTAATCTCAGCTTCAACTTCCATCTTTGCTATTTGAGCCATGGCGTTTGATAGTACTGGATTGATTTCTTATCAAGCTACTAGCTGCTTTGTTATATGCATGTATGGGAGTCTGGAGGAAAATCTAGGTACGTACTTATAGAGATGCAAACTGAAAGTTATCAGCTTTAATTACTAATTAACGAAATAATTAATATTCCAGGGCCTGGTCATTGTGGTCTCAGAATGGCTAGCTAGCTGTACTTTCGACCGATATATTGCTTCTGGATCAGACTTGGGAGCTGAGTGGGTTCTCTGCAGAATCTATATATGTAGTTTTCTGGTCCCTCGTGCAAGAAACTATATGCTCTTTCTATACGTATCCATGCTTTTTCCCCTCCCAGTTTTTACTTTACCTATAATTTCCGCAAAAGCTAGCTGGGTCCAACGAATTGGGAGACGTTCATGTACTTATACCAGAAAAGGAAAATGTCTGATTGCTTTACATGTAGAACCAAGATTTGTTGGATAAAATGCTTTTGATTCCAGATAACTTTGGATGATCAAACAAAAATATGCCTTAACTTTTCTTCCCACTGAAAGCCTACTTTTCTTTCTATGCTTGTCATGATACTCGACTTGGCTATTATCATCCCATTGCAATAATAAGTTATTATAGGGTCCCTATTGATAATGGTTGGAAAGGCCAAAATTCTTATAAATTTACAAGGTTTTTATTTTCCAATGTGAAACAACACTCCACATTCTTACAGTGGTGCTCGTCACGGAGGATCTTGTACCGATTATCAGCTGAAAATTTGATCTCTACCATGCAACTCCTCCAGAATCTCCAGCTGGTTTTTATGATCATTGGGGCCACTAGTAGTACTTGAAGCCATGTCTCGATCTCATTTACTAAACTACTCGTTAAAACCCTATTACATTATAGGAATAAATTCTTGTTACTATTCTGAATTTTGGGGTTAAAATCAATTCAGTCTCTGCATTTATAATTTCATTACAAGTTCACAACAGCCTATGAACTTTCAATTCAAACTCAATAGGTCATTTCATCACACTCTCCGTCCAATTTGGACGTTAACGCTGACGTGACACACCAAATAGTAACAAGAATTTAGTCTTATATTATATACTCATAACACATGATTTTTTGGCCAAAATTGTATGTTCTTATTTTCACATCAAAATCTTTACACACTTAAGTTGACAAAATGCAAAAATATCAATTCGTATATTTTTTTTACAATTTTTCAAAGTCAAAAAACTATAAAATTCATAAAAAAAAAACGATTTGAGATTTTTGAGCACTATCATTTAGAACACCTTTTACACTTTGATGAGTACATCATTTACCGACGAATTGTTCGTTGGCAAAAGTCTCCATATAGCCTTGTTTGACAATTTTCTTGAGCTCATCTCAAAACTATATATGTGTGACATTGTAAACGATTTTGCTTACATGACATGTTCATTTTAAGTGAAATTCAAACAACTTAATTTATTATGTTCCAAAATTTTGAGTTTCTACTTGGCTATCTCTTAAAAGCCAATTATTTGAACTTGAACTTTTTAATTTCTTTTCTTATGTGTTTTGTTTTCATTACACTATTAGTTTATATATAAGGATTATAAATGATTGATGTGGTCGGACTGTTGGAGATCGATTATGATTTTGAAATGGATCGAGACAAGACAAGTCTCACAGGCAGCTAGCTAGTACTCATCACGTGCCACATGCAGGGAAATAAAAACATCACACACGTTTTGGGCATGGGTACTGCATACATGTCAATGAAAACTTATGGCCGGTTATTAATTGGTTGCCTGCACTATATTTATATCTGCATAATTTGTCTTAAACAAGCGGGTCATATGCAGAATTTGCATGCTAGCTGTAGAACGATGCATCAATAATTTGAGGCACTCTGAAACTCAGCTAAGATATTTGGAAGATGTTCCAATTGTTGAAAATATATTCATGAGATAAATAATTGATTTTTACTTGTAGGAAAACTATCCCTAGATTTAGTAAAAAACTATGTCCATAGAGCAAAAGACAAAGCCCTCGAGACTGTATTGCAAGTCATTTTAATGCCAAAATCAGATTTGTGTGATAATGAGGTTCTAAAGTGTTACATAATTAATACTTATTACTGGATAAAAACTGAATTCCTACTTTTTGACAAAAGCATTCTAATTTTAAAAAGAGTCACTCCTATTTTCCTTGACAAAATTTAAACTACGAATTTAAAGTCTCAAATGATATATCTTTTTGAGAAGAAAAAAAGAGTGTGAATAGGCCGGTTAAGATTGATTGTTCCCATGAATAATTTAGACACAAAACAGCTCAAACTCTAAACATATGTCAAATCCTATTGAACCGACTACATTAGCTAGCTATACAACAATTCCTCATAAAATGAGACATGCAAATTGAGAAAAAAAAAATATGTTCTTACTTTTAGTTAAAATGATTCCTACACGTACTCGTCCAATTAATATATTGGGGTACTTTACCGGCCAGCTCCTAGTTTTGGTTGATATTTGTATAAGAATTTAGGGTTGATTACAATTTTTTGTAATTTATGTAACATAATTGCTGAATCTAGGTCGATATATGTATATATAATCGTTAATTAAGTCATAGACTAATTAGCTAAGAAATTAGAACTGGACTTCACATTAATTTATTTGATATATAAATATGATACCATATATAGTTGGTAGTTGAATACATGATACATCACAATTAGAGCTGTCAATTCCGACACGACCCGATAACACGACTCGAAACCCGGACGAAATAAAGCGGGTTGAACCCGCACGATTAAAAAACGGGTCATTTGCGGGTCAACCCGCCAAAACCCGTTTAATAAATGGGTCATTTGCGGGTCAACCCGCTAACACGAAATAAACCCGTGTAACCCGTTTATTAAATGGGTTGGGTTGGGTTATATATAACCCGAGTACACGACCCATTAAAAGTAAGTAATAATAATTATATATTTGGGCTGAATAAGTCTTTTTTCACTTTTAGGGTTAGCAGTTTTGCACTTAAAAAATTAATATTATAAAATCTACGTCTTAGTTGTGAATTAATTGATAGCCCTACACAAACCCTAAGCCTCCTTATCTTGGCATCGGCGTCAAAACCTTTTCTCCCGTTTTGATTCTTTTTCAAGGTATATAGTAATACCTAGAAGTCAATTTGTGGTACATAGAAGCACCATCGGTGAACTTCTTTAGTACTATATTTGATGTACTTTGATCTATTCCAATTAAATGTTTGCTATGCATGCTTTAATCAATATGTGTGGGGATTGAATCGTTTTATTTCATATTATTAATATTGGGAGTACTTGAATGTCTAAGAATTTTTGTGTGACTTGGAATATTTTTTTTTTGCAATTGAATTTATTTACTTATGTTTTATTTATGAATCATATTTTTTTTCTTCTTATGATGTGAAGCATGGTGAAGTAATTAATATTACTTTCAAGATTTTAATATATTTTTTTAGTTAAATGGGTCATAATGTTAACCCGTTAAATAGTGTAAATGAGTCATTAAACTCAACACGACACGACCCATATATTAAACGGGTTACCCGTTTATTAAATGGGTTGGGTTTGGGTTTGTATTTTTGACACGATTATTTAATGGGTTGGGTTTGGGTTTACCTTTTTGACACGATAAAAACCTTGACACGACCCGAACTCAACACGACACGACCCATTGACAGCCCTAATCACAATATATCAGATCCTTTCACACTTTTATTACACTGACGGTATTAGTGCATAACAAGACATTAAAACGAAGTAACCAAACAAAGCATGCATTACAACGTACACATGATTATCTTTAAACTTATAAACCAGCAGTAGATAGTGGCTAGCTCTCTTTTCATCGTGTTTCATATGCTTGATTTATTATAATATCCCTTTTATGCCTTGATGAAGTGGGCATCAAGATCCTTGACGATATTAGTCATCAAGCGAATGTACTTATTTGGATCTGCAACTTCCTCACTCAGTTTCTCATATTCAATGGACACTTTGGCAATGCTGCTGCAATCATTCTTTTGAGTGAATTGATAGACGGGCTTGAAGCTCTTGTAATACTGGAACACATCTCCTTCCAACCCATTCAGAATTATTGCCTTGTTCACGTCGTCTAGCTCTACTTTCTCCTTGAATGTTCCCACTTCGCCCTCTATATTTGAAAGAAAATAATCACTGAAACAATTATAAACAGAAAATCTGTACTTGCGTGCCCTAATATATATTGTAGTGATTCAAAGCCAGCTTTGGTTCATCTAAATTAACAATCTAACAACATAATGGCTTACCTATTGCATAATTCCAAATCTTAATGGAGCCATCAGTTTCCCAGTCTCCTTCATGCACCGCAACTCCGGTTATGGTGCCAGTTTGAGAAGTTTTGGGGACGTGGTGAGCCTCACTCTTGAAGAGGTTGTAGAACTTGTCAGCAGGTGCTGAGATTTCAATGTCAGCCTCCACCTTACCTTGAAGAACCATGTTTAATTATCAGTACTTGTGATCGATATTGATACTGATCAGAACCCTAAGTACATATATATGATCGATCGATCAGCTAGCTATGTGGGTATGTTATATATAGGGCAGAACTTAGAAAAGGTTAAATTCACTACAGTTTCAGCTCAATTATTAGGTAATATTTTAATTTCAGAAAACATATATAGGATACATACCTCTCAATTAAATAAAGATGATCGATCGACAAGCCGAATCCTATTATTGATAGATCTCAGCAACATTGGCCCTACGTACTCTTCAATTGAAAGATGTTAATTAACCTGCAAATTAAGTAAGCAACGATCTTATACATTTTCTCCTTTTGGATATATAAATCAAATAGCTATGGCGTTAATTTGTTGTTTCTTAAGAAGTCATCACCAGCTCCAATACGTACCCTTTTTTTAAACTGTATTATGAAAAAAAGATAATAACGCCAGCTTAGGCAATTCATTGCAAGAAAATCATCTGAGATGTGATGGCTGTAGATCATGAATGATCCAATTAGACGTACGTTATTAATATATATATATATATATATATTAGAAATCAATAAATCATTGAGAGTTTGGTTAAGGCGTGTACGTACAAAATCAATATTAATATTTATTAATTTGTCAAGTTTTTTTTTTTTTACCTTAGTCAGGGTATTTCAAAGGTTTTCTAATCCAAAGAATAATTCATGCAACGCATGTGAAATGCTCCAATTGTGCATTGCAGCACAATGCCGGACCATTTTGATAGCTTGGTGAATCGAACGCAGGTAGAGGAGTTCCCAACTTAGACGCTGATCCACTAGGCACTTACAATGGTTAATTTGTCAAATTGTATTGGTTCGTCACGGTTTGAAACTTAAGTTGTTAAGAGTCAATAATTCAATATATTGTTTGAAACAACTTGGCAATAAGAAAGAAAGATTTTCCAACTGATCGAGCTTTCCTTGATCGGCTCATAATTCGACTGAGGATATCTCCTCTTACCGCCTAGAGGCAAAGGGAGCTAGGGCGCTTAGTACGTTGTAGGGTTGCTTAACACGTTTCAAACGAATTAATTTGAACTTAATGAACTATATATAATTCTAGGGGTTTATTTTGAACAATTTTAATTTCTTTTTATGATCTTTCAAATCAATAAGATCAGGTAGATATTTGATTAGTACACGGTACACCATCCCTTTAATATCATTTTATAATCATAAATGGCAGTAACAAAGATAATGATAAGAATTATATATAGGGACTAGGGAGGTCCACAATATGTATAATTTTTCTTCTCTTTCTTTAATTAGATGGTCATCACCGACTCAAACATCCACCAGATTCGGAAAGGCTGATCTCTTTATTCGTAGTTGTTGATATGCATGTCATAGTAATGTGATCCAGGATGGAGTACATAATTGAAGGTTCAGTGTGGGCTGCTTTCCCTATCTCAACGGCAAAGGACGGTGGCTTTGATTAGGGATAATTGGTGAGATTTGGGATTTTGGGTTGATTAATGGAGCGGCATTTTGGGTTTGGAAATGGAGATGGAAGACGAAAACTGCATGTGCAGCAGACCATGATCATGTTGGCCAAGGTTGAGAAACGATTTGATAAAGAAGAATCACTATGTTTCGACTTTCGAATGACCAAGTAAGTTTCTCTTACGGTAATAAATGATGACACCTTACAATCATATGCATACAAATACAATTGTGAATGGAGTTCATATTATTGTAGAGTAATTGTTGATACGTACACATGCAACTATACAAAGCTCAGAGGCCTGAACCTCCATTACCTATCCTAAATCGAGAATCGGATTATAAGCTACATAATTACAAGGAGAAGTTACATTAATGTGACAACAGAATCACCATTAGAGTTAGTTACTTATCATCTGGAGCTCACAATAGCCGGAGATCGATCATATAATATATTGCTCACTTAGTTACTTATTTCGCAGATTAGGAATATCCTTTCTGGAACTGACTATAACTGGCGAGGCAGATAAGCCATTGTGTTTATCAGAAACCACTGGGATATTGAGTTTATTAGCATCCATTTCATCTTTGGAAGGCTTTGCGGGAGATGTTGATCCAAATATCTGCACTGTTAAGCTTCCACCTGCAGAGAAACAAGAACCAAACATGGAGAATGCATTAATATGAAGCAAAAATTAGTCTTCCTTTTTATTATTAAGCTTCCACATAAATAATTGTATAAGCAACAAAAATCTTCTACCCCAGAAAGTGATTAGAAGAATAGCAGCTGATGTAATATGTCATATAGCATGGAAGAAGATACCAGACCAAAAAAAAAAGTATGGAAGTAGATAGCCCTTTGCTGCTGACAGCACAAGTCTAATAACAAAAGCTAGTGATAACTAAATATTTTTAGATGAAATTTGTTTCTATCTTAAGTTGATGAAAATAAAGAGTACTTTACCTAGCACAAGAGCAGCACCAATCCAACCAGTAGAACCCCATCTTTCCCCAAGGAGAAACCATGCGAAACCAGCACCCCAGACAGGCTCCAAGCCATAAATTATTGCTGTTTCTGTGGCTGATACATCACGCATTGCTGCCATCTGTTAAATATAATCTTCTGTTTAAAAAATTGAGCTAAAAAGGTGCATTTAAAATGAAATTATGTTTCACGGCACCACTACAAGGAGTGTCCTCAACCAGATATTCTATAATTCACAGATCTTCATTTTCTTATTGTAGATAAGCACGGTATCCCAACTTGTTCCAAGAAACAGAGCAATGCAAGAGCAAATGATTCATACTCTGAGTGGAGCTTTTGCACATACCTCTACCCATAAGCATAAAACAGTTGAGAGTATGCCTGTGTACAGTGCAGGTATCCATGGAAACACAACCATCCACTCCCAGAACATCTCCCATGTCCACAATGATGGGTTAAAGTCGTGGAGGCCACCACCAGACCATGCTCCAATGAGGTACCATAGGGTCGATAAGAAAGCAACAACGCATACCTGAATAGAACCTCAGAACCTTAGAAGTGTGCACATTGCACTAATTCCATATCTATCTACATGGGTAAAAAAGACAAAATATACTAACCTCATATCCAAGCAGAGGTAAGAAATTTTCCTTTTTTGTGTTTCTTGATATGTGTTCTGTTCTAAGCATATGAACACCAAAAAACACCGCACTCAAGAAGTTCAGCAAATCTCCAACCTGAAAAAGTTTTGATAAAAATTAACTAAAATATATATAATGCAGAGAAAGAGAGATTTCTCTCGGCAACCCTGTTTTGTCACTTCACTAGTTACTGTACATATTGAATAGGTTGATCTTATCTCCAGAAGTGGCATTGTTTTGGCACTTGAACACTTACTTGACTCACATAGGGGTAAACAGAACCAGGGTTTTTTTTTTTGGAATTGAATGGTCAAGTATTTAGAATTCCATATTCTATGAAACTGATTATCTCATGTACAAAACTAGCATTCCTCAGTAGTCAGTACCCTATATGCAAACATAAGATCACCAGAAATTTTAAGCTAGAGGATAGAAGATTCTGTGTATCTGAACAGGCCACAAGGAAAACTTGGTCCTCTACAAGTTATTCATCACCAATTATACAAAAAAAAAATACAGATGGATCTATAAAGATCTTAAAGAGTAAAACAACTTACACTTGGGGGAGATCCACTGGATTCCAACATCCCAACTCCTACAATAGACATGAGAGCTCCGAACCAGGTACGAGCAGGGACTATTGCTCCTAACATACCATCAAGCAAGGGAACGATAATCACCTGTTAAATTCACCAAAAATATGCCAACAAGTACCTTCAGGTCTCCCCAAAAAATAATCTTTAATATATATGCCTAGAAGGATAGTTCAGAGACTTACAGTGAACATAGATAGAAAGGATGCACGACCAGCATCTGATGTTAGCAGTCCTAGTGCCTGCATAAGGTACCCTAGACTAACCCAGAAACCCAATTCAATTCCTGCATTGCGAGTGTGAACATCATCGCGTGCTCGGAAAACAAATGGGATAAATGGAACAGCCGACATAGCAAACCGCACAACAGTAAAGGCTGCAGGGTCCATGACAGCTTCCACCTCTTTCACAATCGAGAAATTACTAGCTACAACAAGATTAGGGGATTCAATTTCAAATTGTGACCAACGCACTCTCAATCCACCATACCAAGCTTTAACTTTATACATAAAACCATTACCTTCCCCAAGTTCAAAAGCTGCATTTGGCCTTTTATCTTCATTATAGATTAATAATTGAATGTCTTGAATAATATAGAGTAAGTTCTGCCCACTCAATACACAACCATGATAAGCACTTACTTCAATCATAAGTTAGCACAAAGACATCTCTCATTTTCGCTTCTGATTAAAGAACTAATCCCTACAGTAACTTATTTCTCAAATAATTAAGAGAGCTATAATTGCATTACATGTAATTTATAAAACATTTAACAAATAATAAACTTCAGTAGGAAAACGAAAAATGAAGAAGCTTTTTACCATAGACTACGGTGATGACATTGAGCAGAAGGATGCTCCTGACTTTCTTGGAGGCGAAGAATATCCTTCGCCATAGAGATCGTCTCCCAAACAAGGACTTGAAGCTCAGGGTCGTTACCCTCCTTTCAATTTGGGATCCATTTCCCTTTGAAATTTTAACTAATGCGCTTGGATTCGGAACAGTAGTCTCCAATTTCGCCGACTTTCTCTGCTCCTGTTTGGCATTAGAGCTACCGGAAGATTTAGAAGAAGAAGAAGAAGAAGAAGAAGCGGTGAAACGAGGTCGTTTACGGGGAGTTGTATAGAAGGAGGAGAGATTCGATGAGTTAGAAGAGCATTTAATCGTGGCGGTGGTGTACGATGATGAGTTCCATGACCACCCACAAGGTGATTGGGCAGCCATGGCCGAGGACTGAGCAGAGAGAGACTGCTTGCTGTGGCCGAGAGCCAGCAATTTACCGGTCGGAGTCGAAATCACTTAAATGCCCTCAACGGTCAGTGTCCGGTTCGAGTCGAAATCACTTGAATGCCCTCAACGGTAAGGGTCCGGCGGTCAGAGTCGAAATTACTTGAATGCCCTCAGTGGTAAGTGTCCGGTCAGAGTCGAAATTACTTGAATACCATTCATAGTTAGATATCTATCTTGGACCGGTCTGAAACGACAGCCTTCGTTCCCGGTTGGGCTTGGGAAATTTTTGAAAAGACTAATGCAAGAAGCATGCTTTCGAGAAGCCATTCCATTATCGGCAGAACCAAGCTTTGCTTAGCTCTCTCGCTACACCCAGTTGCTCCTATTTTCCAGTTCTCCTCTGTCATTGAATTGGACCAAACCCAAAAACCCTCTGAACCACAACCAATTCCTCTGACCATTACCAAGCAAGCCTTCACCACCCTGTTGCAATCATGCTCTTCATGCCCAAACCAGCTCAGACAA
This sequence comes from Rubus idaeus, assembly GCA_030142095.1. Taxonomy (NCBI): domain Eukaryota; kingdom Viridiplantae; phylum Streptophyta; class Magnoliopsida; order Rosales; family Rosaceae; genus Rubus; species Rubus idaeus. The sequence continues at coordinate 33,214,207 of CM057968.1, read as the reverse complement.
ATTCACGCCGTCATCCTCACCACTGGCATCTCCATCAAGAACAGCCTTCTCACCCATCTCATCAACAGTTTCATACTCTTAGGGGACATTTCCTATGCCCGCCAGTTGTTCGACCAAATGCACAAGCCACGAGTTTTTCTATGGAACACCATTATCAAAGCGTATGTCAAGTATCAAAACTTCAAAGAGGCTGCGTTTGTTTATAGACAAATGCACCATCTGGGTGTTCGTCCTGACCAGTTTACGTACACGTTTGTGGTCAAGGCATTTGCTCAACTTCCTGAACTATGGGCTGGATCAGCTGTCGTTGCCCATGCCGTGAAATATGGGTTGGAGTTTGTTTCTGAAGTGAGGACTGAGTTGATGATAATGTGTGTGAAATCAGGGGAATTGGGTTTAGCGGATTTCCTATCTGAAACTATGGTTGAGAGAGATTTAGTTGCTTGGAATGCTTTCATTGTTGCTTGTGTGCAAAATGGACATGCTGCCAAGGCTCTTGCTTTGTTTCGCAAGATGGGCGTGGCTGGAATAAAGCCTGATGCTGTTACTATTGCGAGTGCTTTTTCAGCTTGTGGTCAATTAGGATGTTTGGAGACTGGGGAAGAAATCTATGGGATTATGAGACAATGTGGGATTGTTTGCAATACAATTGTTGCCAATGCGCGGCTTGATATGTATGTCAAATGTGGTAGCATAGACATGGCTGAGACTTTGTTTGAGGATATGCCTCAGAGAAATGTTATTTCCTGGAGCACTATGATATTAGGGTATGCCATTAATGGTGAGAGCCAAAAGGCATTGGATATGTTTTCGAGGATGCAAAAGCAAGGAGTTGCACCCAACCATGTCACCTATCTAGGAGTTCTATCTGCATGCAGTCATGCTGGGCTAGTAAATGAAGGCAAGGCTTACTTTAGGCGCATGGTTCAATCTGGTGACAAGAATATTCAACCGAAAATAGAGCACTATGCTTGTATGGTTGACCTTCTTGGCCGGTCAGGACATCTAGAGGAGGCTTATAGTTTCATAACAAGTATGACAATTAAACCGGATTCTGGGGTGTGGGGAGCTTTGTTGGGAGCCTGTGCAATCCACCAAAATGTTGAACTGGGCCAGCATGCAGCTGATTTGCTTTTTGAATTAGCTCCTGATAATGGTTCATATCGTGTCTTAATGTCAAACATGTACGCGGCTGCTGGAAGGTGGGATTCTGTTGATAAGGTGAGGCTCAAAATGAGAAAAAGAGGTGTTAAGAAAATAGCTGCCTATAGCTCAGTAGAATTCAATGGAAAAATCCATATTTTCTATGGTGGAAACAGATTGCACCCAGAATCATCAGAAATATATGAAAAGTTGGAGGATTTATTAAGACAAGTGAAGAGTATAGGTTACATTCCAAATACCACCTCTGTATTTCATGATGTGGGCGCGGAGGAAAAGGAAGCCACGCTCAGTCATCACAGTGAAAAGCTTGCCATTGCATTTAGTCTTATGAATCTACGGCCTGAATGCCCCATTAGAGTGGTGAAGAATTTACGGATATGTGATGACTGCCACAGTTTCTGTAAATTTGTCTCTGAAGCGACCAAAAGGGAAATTATCATGAGAGATAAAATCCGTTTTCATCATTTTAGAAATGGCGAGTGTTCTTGCAACAACTTTTGGTGATCGATAATGACGACAGGAAATGATAAAAAGATAAAGAGATATGTTGTTGTTCCATTTATCTTATTCTTGAGGTGTGATTGGAGAACCATCAATGAGCTCATAATGGATGAAGTATTGAATTGTGCCTACTAGGGACAACTGTCTAAGATATATTGCAGATGCTATGCGTAGTTGCTCCAGCATTGGCATATCTCCTATTCCCCATCATGATTATCCACCATCCAAACTCTTGGGAAAGGGGGCATCTACAATACTAACCCAAGAGGCCAAGACTCTTCGGTGCGTGTGTGTGTACATATCTCACAATGTGACATTCCTAATCTACGTTTTTTAGTTCATTTATTATTTATTTCACCGTAGAAAGATATCAAATGTTACAATTTGTTAGACTATGTATCTTGGCACCTTTTCTTCAGAGGTTGGTAGAGAGTGCTGGGGAGATATTGCATAATGTTACAGGAAATTTTGACTAGCTAGTGCAAACTGAGTTTGAGGCATTTCATGGTTCAGTAGTTAAGTTGTGGACACACATTTTCTAGGCACGCTTGATAAATAAAATTCTGTGCTGAATGGGAATTTCCTAACCATGGAGTGTCTCCCAGAGTCATCTGCGGAGAGGATTGATCTGAAATATGCAGCACCACAACTTGAGAATATTACATGCATTGTTTGGATTATGTTCCTACATGCATTATTACCTCTCCTCTGCTATGAAATCCTCTCTCTTCTTTATCAGAATTAATTCCTCCCCCAAGTCCTACCATCTCAGTTTCTGCCCCTTTTTTCCTTTTTCATTTTCGACTAGGGATCCTAGCATAGACATATATACATCGTTAGTTAACCTCGCTAGCGTAGGCATCGTTAGTTCGCCTCGCTAACATGGACATCGTTTGAAGTGTCTAGGGCTTCTCAGGAAACCTCCTTGTCAACTGTATTTTTTACTTCAATTTTATTTACGTCAAAACTTCACCATTGGTAAAACTTTACTTTGAAAAGGTGTACCAACTAACTTTACTCGAAAAACTCAACTTGTTTGTGAGTTACGATTTTTTTAAGTTTCTAACTTTGAAAAATCATAACTCACAAACGACTCTAGTTTTTCAAGCAAAGTAAGTTGAAAAGGTTTTAAAATTATATTTTAACGTTGGTGAAGTCTTTTTAAGAACATAATTGCAGGGAAAAAGTAGTTGACATGGTTTGGCACATTTGAAGGTGTCACGGGATGCCCTGGCATGCCAAACTTTGGCAACCTCATTTGTCCAATAACTTTTCTTGTGCCAAAACTTCATAATTGGTAAGACATGATTTTTAAAAGATGTTTCAACTAACTTTGCTATAAAATCTCGAATTGTTTATTTTTTTTAATGAATTTATAGTTTTCCGACTTTGAAAAATCGTAAAAAATAAACGAGTCGATATTTTTACATTCGGTCAACTCGAAAAGTCCTTAAAAGCATGATTTGAGTGTGGAAAGATTTTTGTGTGAAAATTAGAACATGCAATTTCTGCCCAAAAATCGTGTGTTATTACCCACGGTTTTGGGTGGAAACCATGATTTCGGGAAGAAAAAAAATGTTCAAAATTTCATCATTGGTAAAACATGTTTTTTTTTTTCAAAAGATGTTCCAACTGACAGAACATGAAAATCTTGAATCGTTTTTTTTTTTATGAATTTTTTTCTAATCAATAATTAAGTAAAGTTTGATTATTTTTTTTGGAGGATATGTGTTGTTAATATGAATTTAAGTATTTACTAATTCAAAATTTAGATCATCCATACATTATATTTCAAACGCACTTTATGTGCATCATTCATACATGAGAAAATACATCGGTGACATTGGATTCAACCTCTCATTTCGATGAGAGTCAAAGAGAAAAAGATATAAAAGAAGAGGATATAAGCAAAACAAAAAATAAAAAAAATGAGAAAATATCATAAAATCCTTGAAAAATATCTCACATGTGCCACATGTGATCTCATTTAACTGAGTTATAACGAAAAATTGACAAAGGTACCTCGATGATGTGTTTTTAGAAGTTCAGGTAGATTTATTGATCTCTTTTGAAAGTTGAGATATGTTAAATGATTAATATGCCGTCATAATTAACGGTCAAGTAAAGGAAAATAGACGGAGGTATTCCGATGATGTGTTTTTGAAAGTTCATGTACCTTCTTTTGGAGAGCTTCTTGGGTACTCCTGGAGCATGTGCTCCACACCATTTTTTGGGCGCGTGAGTAGCATGTTTTGGACCTTTTGTTTTTTTCCTCTCCCTCTTCTTCTCCTCTCTCTCTCCCCGTGAACTCTCTCTCTCTCTCTCTCTCTCTCTCTCATCGGCACCGCCGTCAACCGCTTCCAAACACCACAAAGTTTATATCAACGTGTAGACCACAACTTAAGGATCACGTTTAGTATCTATATTGAGGTCCAATTCGAAGTGGATCGGAAAATATCGACGACGGAAGTTTGAAAACTCAAAAAATCAACAATTCGAAACTTCTTCAATGGTAGTTTTCGGGCTGAACTAAGGTCATGAGAAGCTTCTTGTGATGTAGAGGAGTCGAAAGAGACCATTTTGAGGTCGTGAGGTGGCCGGAGTTGGCAGGATGGAGGATGTGAAAATCTTTGTATTTCCGGCGAAGTGTACGGCTGAGGTCGAGACCGATTGGGGTCGAGACCGCCTGGGCTGAGTTTTCCGGCCTCCTTTGCTTCCCTTGGTGAGGGCGGTGACGCGTAAAGGGGACCAGAGCAAGTGATGCTCGACGGACACAGGGAGGAAGAAATGGAGGTTGTGCGGGAGGGAGAGAGAGATAGAGCCATAGAGGAGAGAGAAGGGAGAAGACAAAAAGAAAATATAACAAACAGTGAGGGTAAAACCGTCATTTTGTATAGGTAGAGCACTTACTCCTGGAGCACACCAGAAGTTTCCCTTCTTTTGAAAGTTAGTATATTTATGTCTGATACACCAAAATTTAGACCATGCTAATAATAAAAACCTTATTCAATTGCAATGAAGAGAATGCTCTAGCTAGGATATACTTACTTTTGGCTCGACTATAAGAATGTTTACATATATGACTGCCTGAACTCACATTAGCATAAACTGATTCTTCATTAGCACCCAACTGGGTTCACATGAGTGGAAGCTAGCTAGCAATGAGTACATTGACAGTGATGACAGATTGATTAATCGGCAAAAACGTACTTGTTCTGGTTCTGCAAAAAAAAAAAGGGGGCTTTTCAAGGACTTTAATGAGACTAAAAGCCTAGTTATACAGTTATACTACTTCTTAAGTTCTTATAAAGTGAAGCCTAAAAGGCTAAAAGGGCTCGGGTTGCAACCTCTTCTGTACGTTTCAGAGTTCCACCATATTATAATTACGCATCTGAGAAAAAAGATGAACTTGTACTTTAATTATAGACTCCATGCAGTGGTCAAGAGTCAAGACTCAAGTGGATGCAGTTACTGTTTTTAAGGGATATTTAAAGTCTTGATTAAAATTTAAAAGATACTGAAGTCAATAAAGCACGGGTATTAATTTTGTTCTTCTGTTTTGGATGCATGATTATAGAAGTGGGATTAGATGTACGTTCTTCTATGCTAAATAAGAAGAATATAATAATAAATCAAGAAGAAAGATAAAGAAAAACTGATAATAAGCATTGCATTGAGAATCATTAATTAATGAAAACTAGAAACTTTGAAACACAAGCCTCTCCGAGTCTCCGATCCTCTTCTGCCATTCCACTGATTCCAGACTCTGTCAAAACTCAAGTGATATATATATCCTAGCCTTCTCTTTCCATCAACTCAATTGTGACCGATAAGGTCCGGATCCACAAATTTGTCATTTTATATTGAGCAAGTAACATAGTTGAAGGGTAAGGGGAGAAAATGCCCAGCTGATGCTGATCGATACCATTGTTCCAAGAAAACATGTTTTTGTCGTCCACCAAAAGAAGAAAGAAAATTAACCTGCATAATCTGCATTTGGTCAATCAATTTCTCTCAGTTTATGACTCCCAAGGCCTGTATATTTATGCCTTTCCCTCCTTCCATTGTTTCGTATATATATATAATCCCATTTGTTTGTTAGTGCATTATTATATTAGTGTGCAGCTACTTGGCTCTAACTCTGAGACCAAGAAAAACATGTGGACATGTTAAAACATTAATTAAACCCCTCTGGTGTCTTGTAATTTTGTTGGTATATATGCTCCCCTAAATATCTCTGTACGTGTTCACCAAACTTCTGCTTGCAAGCCTCATCAATCATCCTTGACCTTAACAATGAAAATCCTTTGATGGTTGTATCAATTATTTACTTTACTGATCGATCGAGGATTGAATTTAGAAGGTCCGGTTTGTAGGATATCATCAAACTTTGAAATCAACCCTGTCATCTAGTTGTATATTCATGATGATGAATGAGACCTAGCTACATTCATAACATTAATGCATTTATACATGTATTATATATATGTAGCTAGAGCAAAAGATGTACTGCTCCGATGAGTGAATTGCATTATGGGTTGATTGAAATGAGGGGATGTCCTCTGTTGAATGATACTCTATATCATATATATATTCTCATAATCCAAATTTATAGATTACTTTTTAAAGATCATCTTACAAAAAAAAATTTGCTCCTAGCTACTTGTCAACCAGCGTGTGACCAGATATTAAACCTTCTCTTTGTCATGGGTTCCACATTGGATTATTGGAAATAAAAGATGACAATCGATAATGATTCATTAATGAAGATGTTGAAGGAAGGAAGGAACCAGAAATTTAAAATTTGAAAAAAGCAAAAAATTAAGAAGAACCAGCTAGCTAGCAATAGATGGAATGCAAAGATCTTGGGGTGGGTGGAAGCAATAAACAGGTTTTATGGGAGTTGACGTAGGCGAGAGATGAGGTAGTTGCATTTCCATCAGACCTGACCTCTTTATTAACTCACACATTTATGAATGATTCCAAGCAAACATTCATCTCGCGGGCTCGCTAGCTAGCTCATGCTCGATCAAAATAATAATAACCTTAGTTAATTAATTGACATCTTTTCTTGAGTACGTAGAATCTTAATTTTAATTTGTGTGTTGATTTTTGAACTAATCAAAATCTTAGATTAGAAGAAATTTTTTTTTCTTTCTGTTCTCGATCTAGACAGTATTTGGGTTAGTGCCATTTTATTTTTATGGGATTCACCAAACTTTGTTTACACAACTCATTCCAAGGAAGTTTCTATCGGCTTTGTTTAATTGTGGATCTAACCTTGAGAGTTTGAACTTTGTTTTGTCCATATATAGGTAACCATTGACAACTTTGAGAGCACCAGTCATATTATATATAGCATATCAGTGCACGTAAGTTAAAAAATGCTTACAAATTGTACCTGTATCGATCTGTATGTGGTTCTTTTTAGGTTTTTTTTTCGTTCGGATACTAGAAGTTTGAAAATAGAGATAGGTTTCTGCTAATAATTAAGTGCAGTTTTGAAAGGAGTAATTAAGTTCCAATTAACTGCATGTATGTGGGAAAAAAAATGAAGAAAACTTAATCCTTCCAACTTTCTTGAATTTACTTAATTTTTCTTTTTTCTAGATCTTACGGAAAATTACAATTTCGTTTTATCCATATATGAATAGTTTTTGGAACTACTTCCGGTTTCGTTTAGGGAGATTTGGCACCGTCATTCAGTCTTAGTTTTTACAATCAAGAATGAGTCTTCTTTGTTTCTACTTCCGTTACTCTTGTTTGTTTATGAGACTATATTTTTTCTTTTCATTAATTTGAAATATATCGATCTATAGAACTCGATCGATCTCCTCACATTGCCCGGCCAGGTTCATCAAAAACAGGGAGGAAAGGAATAGTACGTGCATTAATTCTCATGAATAATGTAGTAAAAGAACAGAAGGGAGAGCCCGGACGAGTACTACTCCATGCAAAAATGTTGAGCCCCATTAATATGGTGTTGGGGAAATAGGATCCTAAATCCTGAGGAAGAGTATTTGCCCATAGACACAGGCATCCTCTTTGAGAAAGAAAAAAACAAATAAAATGGCGGAATGCATTTAAGTCAAAATACAGATAGGACTTCTAGGAACAATCTATGAATGAATGAATTAATTAATATAGTCCCACACACCCAGCCAATATTTAAAGCCAATGAGCTAGAATGCGCACCTAGCTTTACATCCACAAAGACCATATTTTCCCACGCGGCAAATTACTAGGCGTTGATATCTGCCCCAGTAAGCAGTTTTAGACGTACCAATGGTCAGCTCATTGCATTGAATCATTGCTGGGTGATTAGTTAGCTATAGCTAGCTAGGTCTAAATGTCTAATTATATCGCAAGCAGCTACTAGCTAGTTCGATCATAATATACAATCAGTCAATCATAGAGAAGAGCATTAATTGAATGGTCGGATTTTGGCTAATACAGTAGGATTTACTATACATTCTCGAACCTGTGGCTAGCCTACACCTAAAATAGAGGTGTGTGTATATACATATATATAAGAACCCTAATCGATCTGGTGATACCACAATGTTATCACCTTTTTTTTTTCCTTCAATTTGTTTTCTTTTTCGGGTACGGAATCCCGTGTGTTCAAAAATACAATTAGTTAACACGTACTGTTAAATCTGAATGTACCTTTTAGATTATCAGTTTCTGCTATAGATCGAGCAGAAACTTAGAAGATTTGGCTAGCCAGAAACATATATAGTTAGAGAAAGAAACCGGAAACCCTAATTAATCCCAGAAGGCTCTGTGATCTGGAGGGTGACAAAATGACAATAATGGATAGGTGGGTAGATGAAGAAGGAATTAATAACCACAGCAATCAATTCAACCCACAATGAATTTTTGAACAGAAACTAGGTACAGAAAGAAAAGTAAGAACATGCATATAATTAATAACTATGACTGCAAAAAGAAACAAGAGCAATAACACTAGCCCCCTCGATATCACATCCCCATTTTACCGTTCTCAGCTGTCATAATATCCTACAATGCCCATCACCCCACATCAAACCTTACTGAAAAGGCTAAAGCCATGCTCTCATTCTTTCTTCTACCTAATTCAAAATTCAAAAAGACCAAACGTACAAAATGGACAAATTAAGAAGAAGAAAAAAATAAAATGATGATGGACGTACAACAGGAAGACATTACAGTCATTTTTTCACTACAGTAGCAATTTACCGAAATACCCCATACAGCTGACATTATTTTCACTAGTTGTGAAGGGGATTTGGACCTGTGTGAACTATTCTCTTGTCTTCTCCGTATAGCTTGTCGGCGGGGTCGCCGCCGCCGTGGATGCCTGCAAAAAATTCGCGAGATGGAGTACTCAACGGCGCATGAAACGAAACTCTGTGGTGAAAAGGTGCCTTCCTCGGCGGCGAACTAATTAACCGACCAGTCGACTCATGACCACTATTATGACTTCCAAAAACCGAAGTTGTGGTTTGAGCAAGAAGTAGGATGACCCACAGCAACAAAATTAGACCTTCTGTAGCTGATGATCTCATTGCGCGCAAAGAATAGTAGCAGGCAGCGAAGAGAAAACCATAAAAGCCTTGAAGCTCACACGCACGATGCAGTAACTGGAATGAAGTTTTTGTTTGGAGTGAAGGAGCTAGAGCTAGCTAGCTTGAGAGGCTAGGTTTTGATTTATTTGTTGGTGCTGCAGCTAGCTTGCTTCAATTCCTTGTCTGGTGGGTCTAGGCACATGACATAGATATCTTGATTCCTGGAACCTTCTTAGATTTCTTATTTCACTAGCTTCTCTGAAACTTTGGACTCTGCACCGTCTGCTTGTTTTCTAATTTGCTTCTGCTTTAGTTTTCGGTATCTGTTTGGTTTTTGTGAGTTTCTTTTTGGAGACTTTGGAGTTAGGGATGGAGGAGGGTGTGGGGTTGTCCAGTATTAATAGCCGTTGTCTCCGGAACACGTATATAATCAAACATTACTTGCTAGCTATATGTAAAAATATGGAGATTAATTCATTTTTGATAAAAATAAACTCGGTGGTGGTCGTAGGTTACAACCTTTTTGCTCAATTGTCACACCAACTTCTTTTTAGCTAGGGAATATTTGCCATTAATTACACACTTTCTCATGTTTTAACTGATTTGCCCCCTTTTTTTTTGTGCTTCGTTCCAATCCATCATGTGTCCTCATCTAATTAAGTACCCTCATTCCTAGCTTAGTCGATAGTAGAGTTACTCTTTTTAATTAGTCCATTAGACTTCTTCATTTGGCAACCAATAGAGGATTGGATTAACTCTAAACGTTAGATTAGACCGATTAAATTAGATTGTTGCATGCATGCTATGTTGTGCTTGGTGTAACATGAAATTGAGTAGCTGATTTTTTTTTTTTCAATATTAATTGAGGAGCGCTGCATTACTCACATAAGTAAATATGATTTCTAATGAAATCGAATGGTCGTCAAAGATGCCCAACAAAATCCAATCTAGTAGTTTACCCTAGAAAACAAACGCGAACTTAATGTACCAATTTATTGATATACTCTGAATCCTTTTTCACATAAACATATTTCTCAATCACTCAAATAGGCTTGTAATTAATAATTTTGAAGTCTCATAATAAAAGATGTATTTCCTTATCTCAGTCATGATTGGGTCCTTGCGATATATTATTACATTAATTAATTCATGATGACTAGGCAGAAGTAGAGAAATGTTGACCAGCACAGCTAAGATGGTAATGACAATTTGGGAAGCGCAGCTCAAGCAGTAGGGCTCTACGTACTCAAGTCAGGACTCGAGAGTCCCCAGTCAAATGATATTGATTGATATATAAAATTAATCACCAATAATGGGGAGTCAAAGCAGCAACTGCATTCAGATGGTTCTTCATCTGACTACTAGTTTTTTTTTTGTCTGGAAATACTTTGATTAAAGCTCAAAAGAGCAAAAGAGGACAAGATCGAGAACATAGCTAGTACTTACAGTTTGAAGCCCAACGGGCCTAGTGACCAGCTGAAATGAGTCCAAACTAAAATTTCCCGTGCTAGATTTGCAATTCCTCTTCTCTTTTAGGCCAAGATTTGCAAATTGCAAACCCCTTTAAAGATTAAGAAATGTTATGCACTTTTTTTTTTGTTACAAAAAATTTATGTGAGAGTTTGGTTACGCTACACCACTATCGTCAGGGCAAGCCTACAACCTAAGCTCGGAAGGATTGATGATGTGACACGTACCTGTCACACTGCCCCCCAAGTATGGATTTCCGCATGAGACTTATAGCTCGCGAACCAAACGATGTCTGTTGGTAGCGGGGATCGAACCTGTGTGGGTGATACACCTCAGGCTCGCCCTTGCCAACTGAGCCAAACCTCGTTGGTAGAAATGTTATGCACTTTACTAACCACATAGCTGACCACTTCGTAAGTTTGCATATAATAAGCAAAATTGTTCTTTCTTAAAGAATTTTTTAACTTACAAGGTCAAATGGAAATAAATTTTTAAATTTACACATAAAAAAACATAAGAGTTCTCATTTAATAGTGAGAGTTTCAACTGTATGATGTTTATGGTGTAGTTTTTCTAAGTATTTATGCCCTATTTTATCGAAATGAAAACAAATGACAACCAATAATTACAGAGAAAGTTCACATGGTTAAGAGGTGATTTTTTTTTTCCGATTGAGATGGTTAAGAGGTGATTGAAATCTTTTAATTCATACCAATGGTGGAGATTGAATAGAGGTTTGTGAATTGTGACAAAGAATAAAACATTGCAATCTTGACTTGTCCACGGCTTTTAGGAGCTAGATGGGTCTCTTACTTATGGCACATTTTGAGACGAAATGGAATATGCGCACGAACAGTATGAGGAAGATTCGTGATTCATGCGCATCTCTCCGGGTTTTCTCTTTCTCCGACTAAACTGAAATAAGTTCAAATAACCAACCTTTCTCTCTCTGCTTATATCTATATATAGGATTGTTCTACAATAAACGGCTCCGAAATATCCCTGACACACAACCCAACTCATCCTCTCCTTTCCTCAGGTTATTCCCCTCTCTCTCTCTCTCTCCTTTTGAATTGTACAGAATGTTTGTATGTTTCAATGTGAATGTTGGTTGCTTGCTCTGCATTTGATATTTAAGACCCATGTGGATTGAATTTAGTCCTGAGTGTTATTTGTTAACGATGAGATTATTATTAGGATGTTGAAGAAAATCAAACAATGGGTTTCTGTTAATGTATATAACATGTTTGATAAAAGCACTATTTCTGGTTCTGGGTCGTCTACTTACGCTGGGTTGTGGGTTTTTGCTTAATACACTGCATTTCTTAAATTTGAAGCCAAATTGTACCTTAAATTACAATTCTGCAAACTTCCGGTTGCCCAGTAGTGCTTCACATTGTCGAGTTTTATATTGAACGATCGAGTTTCCCTTGGCTGTAGAATTGACTCCTATATTGATATACCGACACTTTTGTATAAAGTACTGTACTTTGTCATTGATATCAGCCTCTCAGGTCTTCTGGCTCATTTAGCTTCTTCGGGTTGGGGGAGGGCTATACACGTTGAGATTGATATTAATTCCATCTGATTACATGCTTAAGCAAAAAACTTTAGATTCTGTCACCCTTGAAAAAATGCTTGTTCCTCTGCAATTTAAATACATAGCCATAAATTTTGAATCTTCCAAGTCCGGGGCTAATGAGTAGCCAAAGGGAGACTTGCCTTTTCTTAGCCAAAGAAGGCTCTTTGTAGTGACTGAAAGAATTAAAACCGTATAACAAATCATTTGCTCATCAGATAAAAAATTTCGTGATTGTCTTTTAATGCATGATTAAGTTGAACTTCAATGGATGCTCAACAGTATGATTTGTTGTGCTCTTGATTCGTAGAAATGTGGCTGCTGTTTTGTAGTGGTACATTTTTAAGCAATACATTGGCTCGCACTCAGCACGCTTCTTCTAGCTATTGCCAGCAAGTTTTTGCTGGCAATAAAGGTGTTTTGGTTTACTACTGAAAGATTTATGAGTCCCCAGAGTATATTGAATCCTAGTAGAGCCCTAGAGGGCGTGCATGGGGTACATGTGGTTCCTAGTTCATCGTTCAAATCAGAGGAGACTACTCAAGATGGGGGCTTTGCTCACTCAACTAGTGGAAGTTCAGCTATTGGAATAAATCTATCTATGCAGTGAGTGAAAAAACTAATTGATGAAATTTTTTTATCAGAATGTGCTAATATTGTTTGATGAGTAATTACCTTGGAAAATACAAGATTATGTGATGAATAATGTAGTTACAATGGTGGTTATGCATGTCCACAGTTTTGAAGTCATTTCCCATTCAATTATACATTGTTGAGGAAATTCAAGGAATTCCACTACAATTAACTTAGTCTGATGTTTTCCAGGCGAGTATGGCAGCATACACCACCATGTTTGAAGCCTATCAAGGGTTGCATTCACGGTATTATAAAAATAAATGTGTTTTTGTATATATGTTAGCTAGTTGGAATCCAATCTCTTGAATGATTAATACAAAGCTTCTGAACATTTGTTTTTTTCATTCCTTAGGCGATCGGAACCTTGCAGAAAGAGTTGTTAATGTGCTCACTTCACTTCCTTTCATAGTTCTTGGGATCCATGCCCCAAGGTGATACTTTAATGTAGGACTATTTGATAGACACAAAAGTAATCTTATCCATACATCAGGCCTAATGTTTTTCCTCCCTTGGGGAAACAGGAAGAATCTAAATACCAAGCTATATGCTAATTCATTAATTGGAGTTGGAGTTGCCTCAAGTTTATATCATTCTTCAAGAGGAAAACTACGGAAATACTTGAGATGGGCCGACTATACAATGATAGCCACAGCAACAGTAGTAAGTCCGAAAAAATCCTTGAATAAATTATAGCTGGCAACTCACTCTTTTTATCAACATCCATGCACTTGTTGCTGAATGATGGATATTGGTCTAGTCAATACTAAATTCATAAAAAAGATTATTGTAATGGTGATGTTGTTCTCAAACTTCGATGATGAATCATGTACTAAATAGAAGTTATAGAGTATAGAAGCTTTGTCATTAATATATAGTTCTCTGACCACGACTTGCTTGATAGGAGTAACTGGATTTCAGAAGTTCTCACAACCATTTTGTTTAATGCATTACTTACAATAATGTTATATTGCAAGACATTTTCAGTTCGCCTCCTGCTATGAATTTTGTCAAAAGTGAATTTATCTATGATCAATAGGTATGGTGATGTCAGTTCTTTTTGTGATATATAAAATCAGACAAATATTAACTTTTTATTTGATGAGCACGTGTTTACACATTCACTCGAACTCATCTTTGGCAAGTTTACATCGAATATGCCTTGTTGGTATAGAATGAATCTTCTACACAAAAACTACTTACCATGGAAAACAAAGAAACCATACAGCATGATGCAATACAATCTCTTGGTACAGTTTTCTCTGTAGTTTTAGTTTATGACATATCTTCTTAAACAGCTTGTTTGTTCTATATCTGTTAATTTTATCTCTAAAGTTATTCAGTTTGCTGACTTAGGCATCATATTTTTGCAGTGTCTCTCAAGAGCCCTCAGAAATGAAAACCCAAAATTGCTGATGGCAGCTTCTGCAGTATTTCTACCCATCCAGCCTCTTATGGTTTCAGCTGTTCACACTGGAATGATGGAGGTAACATGATATATTTTTACCGCTGTGTTTCTTCAAGTTTATGATTTCCACCTTCCTTCTTTTATCCTTTGTATTAAATTGTTCTGTTGCTTTAGAAACCATGGTCACTCCAAAGGGTTGGTCACGCAATTATTTAGTGTTTCTAGCTAATATAATCCAGTACTTTTTTCATATACAAAAAAGCACATTTATTGCAAGTCTTTGCTCTCTGAGCTAATAGAGATGTACACCAAGTTGAGATGTTTTACCATCATCTACTTGCAGCAGGGATGAAAACATTAACCTGCTGGCAAGGTAGCCCATTTAAGTTGGTGGGAATGGGCCCGTGTCGAAATTTCTGGATGTATTTGGGCCTTTGGCCCTCTTTTGTTCCAAATAAACAACACAAAGACTTGATGTACTTATTGCAGTCTAGTGTGTACAAGACTACTACTCGACATTGTGGCTTAATTAAGCTTTCTTACTTTCGTTGGATCACTGCAAAGGCAATCATGTTAAAAATTAGGCAGAGGTAACCAAAAAAATTTGATGTTTAAAATTTGTTTACTGCAGGTAGCGTTCGCTAAAAGAGCATTGAAAGATCCAGAGCTAAGGATGGCACACAATGTACACAAGATGTCGTCATTATTGGGAGGTGTTTTTTTTATTGCAGATGATGTGTTTCCCAGAACTCCATATCTTCATGCTGCATGGCATCTTGCTGCAGCTGTTTGTGTTGGGACCTGCAATAAGCTTCTCGAGTAGAGTAGTTAATTACCAATGTACGTATCAAGTCATGTTGTTTATGTCAATCATTTATAACCAAGAAAAAAAAAATTAGTCATCTCAAGTTGTGCATTGATCCTTGTTCTCATTCCATAATCATAAACTATGATTACAATTAGTGAACAAAAGAGAAGAGATGAAGTTGTGATCTCAGAATCAATGATCGAGAACAATAGCTAGACTAAGGGAGGGTGTTAAGTATGTTCCTTAAAGTTACACTGTTAATGCATACGACCCCGTCCTAGAGCGATTGAGCGAGCATAATCGCTCTAGGAAAAGTGTGAATTTTACTATGTTTGGTTTTCCATGAAACGTAAGTAGGTTGAATATATGTACTAATATGGTACGTGGTAAGTGTTTGTTGTAGGGAATGAACTTGACCTAGCCTAATCTTTACATAATTCTTCATCATTTCATACCATTTAGACTAATCCTAAAAGCTTATGTTCTTTGCGAATTACATTGTAGCATTGCTATATAAAATGAACATTGATATTTCTTTTGAAGAGAGAGGAAGAAGAAGAAGAGCACATGTATTGTTCAATAAAATCAAAATGGAGTCAGAACATCATGACGTACCTCCATATATAATTTATTGACGCATGCAGAAATCAAATGAGTATCACACCTGCTTAATTTATTGGCTGAGAATCAAAATGAATGAGAGAATCAATGATACGATCCATGGTTTAGAATAATGTTAACATGCATGTGCTCTACGTTATTGCATTCACGGGGCTGGAATGGAAGAATTTTTTCTCATACACATTAATTAGCCCTAGCCTGTAACATATTTAATTTGGAAATTAATCGAGCTCGATCCTCAACTTAATCCAGATTCTCTCATCCAACTTCTGAGGAGAGAGGCAGCAGCTTGCAGAGAAGAAATTCAGATTCATTGAAGAAGATGGAAGAAAGTAGAGAGAGATGAGGACTGAGGAGGCGGAGGCGGAGGAGGAGCCGGCCAAGCCCGGCCCAGCTGCGCACATGCATATATGGACCTCCCAATCAATATTACTTTTTAAATTTATTCATATTTCATCGAGGCAAGCACAATTCAAGGCTCTGCGTAAGATTTATGATCGTTTGAGGATGCATGGGGTCTTTTTTTTTTTGTTAGACATGGGTTCATCTTTAAGATTCAAAACATGTACGTCAGTAAATTAAGTATTTTGTTCAGTCATACAGATAGTGATACATATTTATATATATATATATATATGTACGCACTGACTACGTACGTGGTGTGGTGGTCATCGCCTCCTTAATTCACCACCATATATATAAAAAAGAAACGTCTTCTGCATATTTATTGCCATAATCAATTCATGCTTATCTATATATATATATATATATTTTACTATGTATATATATGCTGCGCGCGCATTCTGTTAACAGTTTTACAGTTGTAATATATTGTTCGTACAATTAAGCTAGATACATGATTTCGATCTAGCTCTTTCTTCATATATATATATATATATAATTTTTCTTTATATATATTTTTAAAATATATAGTTCTAATATCAATTGTACGTCAAATTAAAAGTGGAAAAAGTATATATATATCATCAATCATTCATTTGATCGATCGATGATGTGATACCTAGAGAAAACCATAGGTACGTACGTATGTGCAAGTAATACATATAGACCTAATCAATACTAGCTAGGATTTCACGTACACAAAAATATATTAAACTCGAAGAAGTACGAACGTACTCCCTGCCCGTATATACACATACAAATATATATATATATAAAGTTGTTATTAACACAGTTTAAAGTGTTGTTAACACACTTTTTATTTGTCTTTGTTATATCAATTGTATATAATATCTTGAATTTATTATTGCATTGAGTACTTTATAGACTATTTATAATATAAAGACAAACAAAAAGTGTGTTAATAACAATTTGGAGTGTGTCAATAATAATTATATATATATATATATAATATGAGTAACAACACATGCTAGTAGTATATCATACACATACCAAATCAAAGAAATAAAATCGACGTATATCTATACTATTATAATGAGAACATATATTGATCAAAATATTTTTTTTACCAAAAAAATTATCAAATATTAAATAATTATATATTCATATATAGAATTTAATCATTAGGAATAAAAGAGTCAAAACCCAAATAAATAATTAATAAAAAAATAGTGTTTATCTAACTTTTCACTTTCATATAACCAGTAACTACTCACTCTTCCACATCAATAGAATGTGAGTATTTTCTATTATGCATAGTAAAATGATTTTGATATTTCACTTTACTACTTATATTATATTTTTAATTACATAAAAAAAATGTAAGTGATAAAATATATGGTAAAGTGATATGTTAAAATCATCATCTTATTACATTATATTTGAACATGTTTTTTTTCGGTCTTCATTCTTCAAATCTGCTGGATACTTTTGAACATGATGTACGTCATTCATGTCGTCAAGCGTACACGTCCACCCAATAATGATCTGCAAAGTAATCACCCATGTAAAGTAACTGAGGAACAACGGCTGACGTGGCTACTGGCCAGTGGCGAGGAAATATAAATCAATAAATGAGAATAAATTGGAGAAATTAATTATGAAAATACTAGGGACAGAAAAGTTATGGCAAAGTCTGCAGTATCTGCACGTACGTCGACGGTGTCTCTATATTACTTAATGGGGAAGCCCTTATTACTGATACATATTGATGAATGATAAGACGTTGATGCAATGATGCACACAACACAACGGGGTGGTCAGTGGTGGGTGTACAGTGTACTCTAATAATTATCATTATTATAATTAATTTATAGTCGCTATTTTACATAATTAATACGAACTATAATCAATATAATACACACTCAAACGGTATAAATATATGAGAATCCTCAATAGCGTCTATGTGTGCATCAAATTCAGTAGCACCTTTGTGTGCTATTCTCCTAGCCTCTGCCTTATTTCTATATTTTTTCTTACGCAAATCCTAGCGCCGTCAGTTATCGCTTGTGCGGCTTCCTATGGTGAGGACGGTCTTGACCTCTCTCACTCAAACGGTATAAATATAAACAGTTAATTGAAATATATATATAAAGTAGTATAGTGGATAGTTTAGTGTAGATAATTATTTTTTTTAATATTAATGACCTTATTACTTATTATTTTATATTTTAATATATTTTTTATATTTTGATTAATAATGTAAGTTCAATTTTTTTTTTAGGGAAATGAATAAATTCATTGATTGAAAAATCATACGACCCCATAATACATACTCCTACGCAAATGTCTAAACCACAAACGGTCTGACTCAGAGAAGACTCTAGTAAGTAAACGCTCATTAGAGCTTGGGTTACACACTTGACTCAAGTGACTAAAAAGAAAAGACCGTAGTCTATCTAATGGTACATGACTCAAACCAATTAAAGTAGTAGATTCGCCTAAGACCTCAAACGGGCGTACAAAACTGCTAGCAAAACCAAGAAGAGCCTGCCACAAATATACCATCCAAAAGACAAAGACAACCATTAGCCCACGACAGGCCCAAAGTACACAAAACAAATAAGTAGGCCAGGCTCCAAAGGCCCAAACCCAAAAACCACTTCCGTGTACCCGAACCCGGAAAGCCAACAACAGTGCGCCAAGGCCCAGAGGCCCAAGCCCATCCTCTTCCTCCCTGTCCTTGAGTTGATTGGAGACGAGATTCTAGGCAGCAAGAAAACCACCAAGCCGACCACATCTCCTCGGGCACACCAGGGGGCGAGCCACTATGCAGTAACAAAACCCACTACACATCGTCGATGGAGTCCCCGAATCCCGTCCAACGGATCGGAACCCTTGTCCCGAGGCCCCGACAAACGTCGGCAAACTCGAGATCCGCAACCAAACCCCGCCGATAACAAAAAAACTATGCAAGAAACCTCACCATATTGCTCCAGGAAGCTTTGCCTAAACCCGCAAGCGCCTAAACAACCTATAGGACTGAGCATGAAGACAACCACATGACCCCGCAACCACCCCCGCCATGCTTCTCCAGACACCCTGACAAAGGAACAAGTAGCCACCTTCATAGAATGATGGAGATCTGCCACAATCATGAAAAAGAAGACAATGGCTAGAGAAACCCTAGGGAGCCGCTCCTTCGGTGTTTGCATTCTGTTTTTGAGTAACACCTTGTTATAATGTAAGTTCTATTAAATATAATATAACTTAAAAAAATAAATAGCACGTACTCTCCTTAATTCCTAATAGTATGTGTAAATGTGAAACACAATAGTAAATAATTACATAACTACCAGCAGTATTCAATGAAAATTCCGACCATCATATGTATTATGGTGACTACTCTAGCTAGCCTAGCTCGCTACCCCAAAACGAGATGGATACGCAAAAAACATGCATATAGCTAGCTAGAGCCCCAAAATAAATAGCACTTTAGTTAGCTAGTACTGCCCAACCATATATAACAATAATAGCACTTTTATAAAAATGGTATATTTGCGTGTATGCATACCCACTTTATTTAAGGATATGGGAATTGTGATTTCATTTTATATCATTTTTTTCATACGTTTTTTCTATTTTTTATAAAACTATTTATGCTATTGTTAAGAGAAAACAGTCAAGACACTAATAGTTTGTAGTAATCTTCAAATATAAAAGTGTCAATGCAATTAACAATTAATTAAAAAAAAAACTAAAAATCAACAACAAAACCATTTTTAAACACTCATTCACTTCTATGGGTGTCGCTTTCTAGTATATTTGAAGAAAAGAAGTCTAAGACTATCCCTTCTCAATAACACCCTAAAAAACTTTATTTCACCTGTTTTATTAGTCGACGAAGGCCTCAATCAATATTTCTAGACTTCATACTCTATGAGCAATTAAAAGAAACAATAACCCACTAACTACTAGCTTGCTAATTAACTAGCAACCTCAGTAGTTGGTTAATTTTGAAACAAGTACGCTTAAACTTTTAAATATATGATGTATTACTTTTCATATTCTCAAGTGCATAACCTTGTGGCTGTAGTTTAGTGGTAAGAATTCCACGTTGTGGCCGTGGAGACCTGGGCTCGAATCCCAGCAGCCACATAGTTTTATTTTTTAAATCAATCCCCTTCTTTTTTTTTTCATGGGTTAGATGGAGGCCTAAAACCCTTTTATATTCCTTTTTCCCTTGTTTAATAAAAATTTAAAACATAATTGCTAATTAGATTTTCCTTTTTCATTTTAATATTTCCCACAATTCCCTCCCCTAGCCTTGAGCTACAAAGGCTTTGTATATAGGAATAAGAGGTTTGAATAATTATAAACTTACAAAACAAAAATTATATTGTTGATGAGAAGATATATACCACAACCCAGTCAACCAGTGTAAAATAATTCTTGCATGGTATCATTACCACAATTGCGGCAATAAATACAGCTTTAATTTTAGACCAATTCAAAAGTAAAAAAAACGCATTAATTCATGACAAACAAATACTTTTCCGAAACTTCAAATTTTTCATCACCCTTTTGTGTATGCACAATTGAAACAAAATGTATTCTTGTCAAAGATTGATTGATCGATATTTAAGTGAAAATCAAAGTATGGTCGACTACGTAAATATATATAATCCTTTTAAATAAAGTAAACGTTCATGAACAATGTACGTCAAAATAGATAAAAAAGGGCCTGTGGTGGTGTTTTTGTTTTACTACCCAGACAGGGTTTTGTTGAAGAGTAAATGCATGTGTCAGGAGGGGGTAGGAGCTGGTGCGACATGAAAGTACTTAATTCTGTCATTATTTCCCCTTCCTTTTCGTTTACGTAAGCTCAATGTCATCCTCAATTTTAAATGTATATTTCCACTGTTCCTACTTTGTTTGAACCTGAAAAGGTTAGTATAGCTACCATCATGCTCATGTATGTATATATATATACCCACTCTCTCCGGTCTCTTCTCAGCGTTGCTCAGTAGTCCAAACATTCCTTTGTCTAGTTAGTCTTGCTTTCCTGTTTGAATAAAAAATCATGTGGATGATGACGGGGTGTCGCAGCGGTGGTTGTGGAGAGCCTAACATTAACAATAGGGATATCCATGACTACTCGATCAAAGCTGCAAATCTTCAGCCCGCAGTAGTACTCACTCCAAAGCTTAGCGCTACTTCCAACATAACCCAAAATTCTGTGTTACCATTCAACCACCATCACCATCACCATCACCATCAGGGTACGTACATACGTAAACACACATATATATATATAATATAGATCACACATATCGACCTTAGTTTGATGGTCTATTCTGTACGTGGGTTGGTAATAGACTAATAGTTCATATATAATTATACATATGCAGTGAATCCTGTCACGCCGTCTGAGCAAGGAAGAAGTGGTAGTGATTATTTTTATAATGATCAACAACCAGCTGCTGCTGCTGTAGCTCCTCCGCGGAGTTCCCGATGGAATCCAACGCCAGAGCAGCTACTGGCCCTGGAAGAGCTGTACCGACGTGGCATCAAGACACCAACGGCCCAGCAAATCCGACAAGTGACGGCGCTGCTTCGACACTTTGGAAAGATTGAAGGCAAGAATGTCTTCTACTGGTTTCAGAACCACCGCGCGAGGGAAAGGCAGAAGAGACGACGTGAACTCATGTCATCCATGTCTCAGTCTCACTCTAAAGAACAACGACAACAATCTTGGACTAACAACCTAATCAGCAGTATCCAGAACAAAGAATCTGCAGGAGGTACTAATTGAGTCGCATAAGTTTCTTATTAATATATACATATATATATATATATCCATGCACTCTATACATATGCATACCTAACCTACTGCCATATTTTTTAACAGCGTAATTAATTAAGCTTTTAGTGTCCGTGATTATCTCTCATGGTACTAATTAAAGTTTTGTTTGCAGAAGGTCTCCGTCTTATTAGTACTGTATATCAAATATGTTTTCGTCTCTCCCTCCATGTGTGTTACTCTCCACCTGTAGCTTCGGGGTTTTTTAACTCAATTGATTTCAATCAATATTTTTGGAAAACCACCTAATAGATTAAGTTTAGCATACACGTACTTGGGGGGAACTAGGGCTCAACTCTAGGTGAGGCCACCTGGTCCTTTAGGTCACCTACGCTCAATAACTCTACACCGTATTAAATTTCTTGTTATAAGGAGGGGAGAGACTCAATGGTTGTGTTAATAATAATTTAGTCTTACAATTAATATACCTGGGACTAGCGGGCACCAGGAAAGATAGCAAACCCTAGCTAAGAGCAGGACAGCTTGATTAATTGATTGAGCACTCGATCGAGTACATGAACTTGTAAATTTGTTTCTATATGAGTTAATTTCATGATTGATCAGGTGCAAAAGCTGATTAACACATATATCACGGCCCTATATCACGTACAACTGTGCTGTTGTGTCTTCAGACATTGATTAACCGATATATCACAACTGTCCTTTTCAGGATTGAAAAACTTAAGCCTTGAAGGTGAGCAGCAGAACAAGTGGACTCTATCAAACTGTATTTCTGATCAGGTATACGCGTACTATATCTATCATTTTCTTAACGTACGTAGTTTTAAGACTTAACTATATCTAACCAAAAGCTCAAGAAAAGATAGAAATGAATTAATTGAAAGTTAAGAATTTTACAGTTTTACTCTCTCTCTCTCTCTCATATTTGTATGTATATGTACTTAATTTGTTAATTAGTTACTGTACGTCCGCAGGAATCATCTTCAGTGCTGCAAGAGAGGATGAGCATGGTGGAAAGCAATTCCTCCAAGCAACCGGTGGATCAGTCCTATTCGGCTACACAGATCTCACAACCACCATGCGCAAACCCAACAGTTGCCTTAATAGACACAAAGCCCTTGGACTATCATCACTATTATGATTATGATTATGGTATGGTATTGACTGCACCCCATATCTGCAAAGGCGAAGAAACCAGAGAAACTCGAACTCTGGAGCTCTTTCCACTCGAGAGCGACAATCTCAAGGGGGTTAAGGATTCCACATTACCACAAACAAAAAAAGATACTACTGCCGACTTCGTGGCTGACCAATATTTTCAGTTTCTTTGAAGAATTTAAGGGAGCAGCATTCACATAGCTAGAAATTAATCTCCTTTAGAAGGGTTTTTCAATCTATCGATCTATTTAATAAATAATTATGGATTAATTAATATGCATGCGTGTCTTCTCTTTGATGGAAATGATAGGTAGGGTACATCCTTATCAGGCTCTGTTTTTGGTTCTTTCCACTTTTATTTCTTCTTATTGTTTAAATGCAGTTCAATTTGTAAGGACGGGTAAGGTTGATTGATGTCCCCCTTTCTCGTTCATTAGGTTCTTTCTGTGTCTCTTTCTTTCTAGTGTTGAGGGATATCTAGTTATATATCCTGTCGCTAGCTAGGTGTACCGTACCTTTATCTTTTTCTGTAAATAAAACTCCATCGATTTCATGGCAGACCAATATATATTTTCAATTTCTTTGAAGAATTTAAGGGTTTGTCAATTTCTCTATATAATATAAAGTATATATATATATATGTGCATGTGTTGAAAACTGTAAGAGAAACTTGAAGAACAAGAAGGGATGTATTTGATATATGAAATTTGTCACAACTAACAGAGATCGAGAAACGAGCTGCAGGCAGCGCTATATATACAGAAATAAGCCACGTGTCCTCCAGCTGTAGGCAACTATCCTAACAGACCGTAACAAACCCCTAGCTTGGTCATGAGATAAGCACGAGCTATAATAAACAAACTATGTAAACCTAGCTAAACTTAGTTAATTAACAAACTAACTAATCAGGAACTAATTGCTGACTTAGATACTTCATCATAACATGTGTGTCTTCTTCTTGGTGGAATGGCATGCATGGGGTCAGATTCTGTTTTGGTTTCTCACTTTTGTTTGAATGCAGATTAATTTGTTTGGAAAGGTAGGGTTGATTGTGTCTCCCTTTCTCTTTATAAGTTTTTGGTGGTCTTAGAAACTTGCAAGTGTTGTGTGTGTGTCTATATAATCATTCTCAGATACGTACGGAGTTTATTATTTTTTTATGGTGCGGAGTTTTGATATCAACCGTCATATATATTTGTTTTAAATGATTTGATATGACAGCTGATATCAAAACTCTGTAGTATAAAAAATAAAGATCTCTTTAACAGAGAATGTTTGTATATATATATTGTCCCCGAGTAGTGCATAACCCTCTCGCTAGGTTATTTTTATAAAATTTTCTGTTATTAAACTTGATCCATCGCATTGTCCAGGTCCATGAAACAAAGAAATTACAAATGTGTAGCAATTAAGCTCTCATATAGTGATATAGACATATAGTCAAATGTCTCGAACCAAAAAAAAAAACTCTCATATCAGTATTCAGACCAGCTGGCCTGGTCCTGCATTTTCTGTTTGCGTCATGCATGCGACAGAAGATACAGTTGAATAACTAGAATATGTGATTCTGTGGAATAATATTGCGTCACACTGCATTCGTTATACATGTTTGTGCGTCATACTGAATTTATGTATATCTAGGAAAATTCTGGTAAACACCGGTGAGTATTAAACACCGGGCTGAATATCAGCCATTCATTGTTTGTTATATCCACACGATTACCAATGTAGCTTCTAAAAAATAAAAGTTTGTTCTGTTTTTGCCCTTCCATTACCCCCCGTATGAAGTATGAACATAGCCAGTCTTCCAACTCTATCATATAACCAAGGGAAATTCTGCCATGCATGTTCTAATCAGAAATTTTCAGCCACCTTCATTCTTCCCCTTTTTCTTTGCAAAAACCTTCACCGTTTTTACCTTGTCGCCTTGGCTAAGTGCCCAGTAGAACCAAAACCCAAAAGGGAGGGAGCTCAATCTCCCCCCAACTGAAAAAAGATAAACATAAAAAGAGATCGGATGGCAAAGAAGTTGAAGCATAAGAGAGAGAAAAGTGAGAGGGCAAAAACGGAATTCGTCCTCAGCTGACCATGATATCTCCTTCCTTTATGTACCATAAAGTAAATACATTATCCACAATGGCATCGATCGATCTAAAAGATATAGATGATTGAGTCTCCATTGATAATTTAATACGCATACATTAATTTATATGAGCTACAGAGAAAGAGAGGCTAGGGAGAGAGCTATTAATTAGCTACAGACTTTAATTACCTCAAAGTAGTTGAGTAGTGCAATCGATCATTGATCTGTAAATTGCTTTTTAATGTTTAATTTATTATTAATTACCAATCAAGATCATTGAAGCAATTACTGCCTTCAACTAATTAAATCAACCAAGTCTACAGCCCTTAATTGTCTTGGAAAAGGAAAACTTTAGTTGAAGTCGAATCCTTAAATTTTAACTTTAATTAAGGATAGGGCAAATCCAAATCCGCTCAATCCCCATATATAGACTTAAATTTGCACTGAATTTCCATATCCTTTTTTCCGGCCTTGTTCCGAATTCCGATCAGAATAGAGTTGCTTACTTCACACACACACACACACATTTTATATATATATATATAAATATCAGGGATAACGTACAATTCTTGATCTATACTGTATTCAGAGAGCAATCTCTCCCATTTCTCTACAATGAGCCATATCGATCTGCATGCATGTATCATGTATGTGTTATTTCATTTCTTCTGGCATGGTCGATCAATAGTAACGCAATTAGCTTGGATCATGTATCTGTGTTCTTGATCGATGAACCCGCGAGCAAGCGCTAGCACACATTGGGTTCTCAAATTGCAAAGTAAATGTATTGGTACATGTGCTCTCTGAAATATAGAGGCAACCATGCATATTATTTACTTAGGACATTATCAGAATATTTACTTAATTATTTACTAAAAAAATGAATAATGTACGTCTGTCGATAGTCTCTCGGTAATATCGTTCCAAAGAAAGTAAAAGCTCAAAACTCAATAAGTACGTCAATAAATTTAATAGCCGGTCAGTGGAGTACGCATGCATGCATGCCAGTATCTATAGTAAGATTCGTTAATATTTATTACCATCTTACTTGTTTTTTATCCATTACAATCTTACCAACCTTCTCTGAAAAGTGTCACCCGGCTTCCTTTTTCTGTTTCTGGAAACGACGACAATTGAATACTATACTATACATTATATATATATATATGCACAGCAATTGATTAGGAGGCATTTGCACCCTAATTGACGATGAGCAATCTGCTGTGTTGCAGGCCGCGCCAATTAAAACGATAATTAAAGTACAGTTGAACATGTATAGCTTGTGTATTTATTTTCAAGTGATGAAACAAATACAGTGCAGTTGAAGAAACTTGAAGGTGGTGGGTACAAATAATTCAACTATAAATACTGAATCATCAATGTCTGGATCGGAATCTGGAAAATTGGAGAAAGAGAGACATGGAGGAAGTAGTGCTACCTATGCATATAAAGATGGTCGATGACTGCGAAACATTTCTGATCTCATTCAAGCATGTATTTTAAAAGCGGGGCACAACCGGTGGCGTGTCTTCCGGCTATTGGCTGCTTGGCGGCTAAGATATGAATTCAGAAATTAAACCTAGCTCCTAACTTATGAACTGCTAGGGACAGGAAAAAAAAAAACTATGGCAAAGTCTGCATTTGACAAATTAGTGAGGTTAATTGAGAAGCTATAGCACTACTTTCATAAACCAAATTAGAGAGGAGATAGCAAGAAGGACTAAGGAGGACCCATGTATTTCTTCTTTTAATCTAAGCCGTTGGAGACAAGCGCTAAATTCTGTATCGTATATGATTACAAAGTACAATACCACACGTGCGACACAAACTATACCAATTAACGTACGCACAGCCTTCTGATAATGGATACAAAATATCCCGAGCCCGACCATCAATTTGTATTATTACTGCGACTATCACCAACACCACAAGCTACATTGCTACCTATAGCTAGCTTTTGACTATCCCCAACATCGATTGTTTGTATTATTATACCTAGCAACTGATCGAGATGTTGTTGATAGGGTGATTATCCAATAGCCGACCTTACCACGTACAACTATGAGCTAGGCCCGATTCCACAAAACAAGGGTCGGCGAAACCAAATGCATGCTCCATAAGAGCCTTACACCAAAAGGGTATGTATTTTTCCTTACTTTTTTTGTTTTGTTTAAGATATAAATATATATAGGTTTTCATTACTAACATGGTCAAAATTTTGATGCACCAAACACAAAGGTACTCAACTTTCAAAAATGATTAATAAGGTATCTGCACTTTCAAAAAGACATCATCGAAATATCTCCGTCTATTTTCCGTTACTTGTCCATTAATTATGAGGGCATAACAATCATTTAACATATCTCAACTTTAAAAGTGATCAATAAGGCACTTGAGCTTTTAAAAACATATCATCAGAATAACTCAGTCCATTTTTCATCATATCTCAGTTAAATTTAAGAACTGAATTTTAATCAATATGATTTTAAGAACTGACTAATTCAAAAACTAGATCTTCCATACATTATATTTCAAATGCATTTTATGTGCATCATCCATACATGAGAAAATACTTCGGTGACATTATATTCAGTCTCTCACCTAGGTGGGAAGGAGAAAAGAACATGATATAAGTAAAACAAAAAAACGGTGAGAAAATACTATAAAACTCATGAAAAATAGAATAATACTCTTGTCTAACCCAAGTAGGACCTTCGTGTCCGAACTCTCTCTTATTGACATACATTCGGAAGTGTAATTCCATAATTTGAATCGTTAATCTTGTAAAGCAACCTTTAGAGATCAATTTTACAAAAAAAATATTCAAATTAGGAGATCGTTAACTCATTCAATTATATCAAACAAATGTACAGTTTTGGTAAAACTAACATTCTCATGACGAACCGTCCATTTGTTTGATGTAAGTGCATAAATAAACGATCTATGTTTACTTTGATTTTTTGTAGAATTGATCTATAAAGATTGTTTTACAAGATCAACGGTTCAAATCATATAATTACACTTCTGAATGTATGCCAATAAAAGAGAGTTCAGACACAAAGATCCTAAAAGACATTCCAATTGACATAATTCAAAAATCATGATTTAAGTGTGGAAAGATTTTGATGCGAAAATAAAAACATGTGATTGTATCCAATTGACAGAACTCAAAAATCTCAAATCGTTTATCTTTTAATGAATTTTTCACTTTTCCGATTTTAGAAAATTGTAAAAAATAAATGAGGCAATATTTTTTAGTTCTGTCAACTCGAAAAAGTCTTTAAAAATCATGATTTGAGTGTGAGAAGATTTTAGTGTAAAATAAAAACGTGCAATTTTGGCAAAAATCATGTGTTATATCCCACAATTTTGGGTGAAAAGTCATGGTTTCGACAAAATTGTGTCGATATTTTTGCGTTTTGTCAGCTTGATAAGTCCTTAAAAATCATGATTTGAGTGTGGAAAAATTTTAGTACGAAAATAAGAACATGCATTTTTGGCCAAAAATCGTGTATATAACCTACGGTTTTGGGTGAAAAATCATGGTTTAAGCAAAAAAAATAATTCTGAAAAATTCTCTATTGGTGGAACATATTTTTTTAAAAAGTGTGCCAATTAACAAAACTAAAAAATCTAGAATCATTTATTTTTTATGAATTTTATAGTTTTCCGAATTTAGAAAATCGTAAAAAATAAACAAATTAAAATTTTTGTGTTATGTCAACTCGAGAAGCCCTTAAAAATTATGATTCGAGTGTGAATAGATTTTGGTGCCAAAATAAGGAACATGAAAATTTGGCCAAAAATCATGTGTTAGCCTAGCAAGCTAGCATGGGCATTGCTAGTCAGCCTCGCTAGCATAGGCATCGTTGGAAGTGTCAGGGCACCTCGGGTTGCCTCTTTGTGAAATGCACTTTTCTCTTCAACTAAATATGTCAAAACTTCACCATTGGTAAAACATGATTTTTAAATGGTGTGCAAATTCACGTTGCTTAAAAAGTCCTATTCGATTGTAAATTATGATTTTTTTTAATCTTTTTCGACTTTGAAAAATTATAACTCACAAACGACTCAAGTTTTTCGAGTAAAGTCAGTTGGAAAAACTTTAAAAATCATTTTCCAACGTTGGTAAATTTTTATCACGAACAAAGTTGCAGAGAAAAAGGGGTGGACACGGTTTAACACGTATAGAGGTGTCATGGCATGCCAAATTTTGCTAAACCCTTTTCCCCTTTAACTTTGCCCGTCCTAAAATTTCACTATTGGAACCACATGATTTTTAATAAGTGTTCCAATTGACTTTACTAAAAAAATTTCATTAGGTTTTTTTTTTATGAATTTTTTAATTTAAAAAAATCATAAAAAATAAACGATATTTTTGCGTTTTGTCAACTGACAATAGAAAAATAAAATAAACGGGTCTATGTTTTATGAAAATGTCAAAAAAAAAAAGGAAAGAAAGAGTGACATAGGAAAATACTCGGTTGAGTACAACCATCAACTGTCATAGTCGATGTATAATTCTCACTTTGCATTGAGCTACCATATTTTCATTTGCAATTTAACATGCTGCAAGCAAGAATACAGACTACAAGCTAGATAACAAATTTGGTGATTGTAGGAGATATAGTCGATACCACATCCCATGGAAATAATATGCATCATTTGAAAGAAACCTAAAACAGTAAAACTGCAGCAAATGGCAGTAAATAACAACTAAGATAAGTAAGCATTTAATTAACAGTGAGACCACGATTATTGTAAAGGAGACAGATGTGTTGGCTCGAGATGCACATTTAGCCATATAACCCAGCTATAGATAAACTTTCAGGTCAAGTCAAGATACATAGATGGGCTCTGGTTCCACCTTCCGCCGGATCCTGGTTCAAGATAAAACCACAGGCTTTAGAATAAATAAATCAGTTAACAGATAGAACAACATACAATTAAAAGTCCACAATTGATAGAGCTCAATTGTCATAATTCTCTACAATAAAAGTAGCACACACAGCAAACAAACATAAAAGGGAAAAATAAACCATCTCTTGACTACAAATTCTTTCCTGCATTAAATTAAATGTACGTCATTGGTCCTCAAACAAATGACTTTTTCTCCTACCATTCAGTGAGATGATTTTTCATATTTATACGATATTTTCTAAAAGGTGGGAGAGTGGGTTGACCAATACAGTTTCAAACACATGAACGTCAAACATCCAAGAAGAAGTTGGCAACAAACAGATAAAAATTCTTCACTCATCCGTAACCTACATTCAGCAATTACTCTGATTCACAAACAAGCAAAATATAAGGTTGCAAGGAGGTTCTTAGTTTGGTTTGATACTTCAAAGTTATAGCAACCAGCAAATATATAGACTGTACAAGTCACACTCCTACAACAAGGTGTAAAGCATAGAAATGATCATGTAAAATTTACCAATTATCTTGAGCCCATTCGCAGCCATCTGTATCCACCACATGAAAGCTATACACATGCCTTGACTTTGAGGACTGGTTCTCGAAACTGTAGTCCAAGTATTTGAGAGGAAAAAAGCAAAAGGAGACCGTTCAGACTATCCAGAAAAGGAGATAAATCACATGTATTGCTCAAAAGATCAACAGAAACAATGTAACTGACCTTTGATGAATAAGATCACCATGAATAACAACTAGAGACCCAGCTTTCACTTCAATAGGCACAAAATCTTTTTGATCATACGCTGGGGAAGGCCGATCAAAGGTCACACCCTCTTCACCTCTAATAAACCGTCTGACAAGGCCATCTGCAATACAGCACAAAGACAAATTACAGGAAAATTTTATTACATAAAAAATATATTCAAAACCCTTCCCTGCACACAAGCAGAAAAGTCAAATTACGCAAAGATGTCATTAGGGAAGGATATATAAAAGAAATAAGAGGTGCGAAAGGAGAATGCTACTCTTTTGAGATCCAGGAATAGCCCATAGACAGCCATTTATTACTGTTGCATCTTCCAAGGCCAGCCACAGCCCTGTGCAAGTTTGTGGTTCGGTATAAAGAAATGAGTTATCCTGATGTGGCACTACCTCACCTCCAATACCTGGTTGCTGCAAACAATATTCTTACATTAGTTGATGTAAATCAGACAAGGGTTGTAAGCGTAAAGACACAATATATTGCTTCACAATTCACAAAAGTTCAAAAGTTACTGTCATACAATATAGATTTGGTTAGCCCTATTTACATTTCACAGTTTTGAATCACAGTCCAGCTAATTCTACAGATTGTTAGACGCGAGTGGGATCCCATTCCAGATCTAATCCCAACAAATAACTGGTTTCGTATCTACCTATCTATGTATAGATGTGTGATCACATCCCTAGGCATGTAAGACTCTGTATTCTTATATGCTAATGCACATCTACATCCATAATCACCAGCATACTTATCCAAGTTCCAAGAAGAAGAAAAAGCTATAATTTCAAGTCTCCATTCCTATGTTGCATTCTCTCTATCATTTCAATTTTCGAATGAATTGTATCTAATACTTTTGTGGTTCCTTCTACATAACAGCCTCATTGTTCTTTGTAGTTTCGATCCAAAAGTACGGGAGCAATACAAGGACATCATATCAAACCACTCGACCTTAAACACAAGAAGATGCAATACCTTAAAGATGTACATAGACTGAATAGGAATGGGCCTTTTGTATCCCAAGGAGGATAACAAACTTGAAATTTTCTCAGAATAGGAGAACCTTTTAAATACTGGATCAAGCTCATGTAATGCTGCAATCACCACCAACATACCCCAATACTTTACAAAATTAGTTCCACTTAAAATTGCATGCACAAAACTAAGAACAGTATTATTTTTTTTTTGAAATAAACTTGATAAATAAATTCAGAGGCATGAGAATAAATAAAGTAGAAGCTAAAGTGCCTAGGGAGCTAACCATGGCCAACTTTATTAATGGAAAGTTCCTTTGGCTGTTGTAGGGTTCCATCGTTTCCAAAAGCTTTCTCTGCCAAAAGTAACAATTGCCAAATATATCAGCAAATAAATTCCCATACTAATAAAGAGAAAAATCTGCCCAGAAAAAGGGTAAAGAAGTAAAAAACTCACAGCTATTGAACATGGGCGTACCTTCGAAGAAAAACGAAATCTTGTCGACGCTTTCGTAGAAGTAGTTATCGGTTGATTCTTGCTGCAAAGTACCCAACAAAAAAAGAGGTATCGACTTCAATTTCTGGTAAGTCGAAATCTTAATTATATATAAATATGAATAAATACCTGGTTTTTGGTGGAGAAAATAGAGGCGGTGGCGGAGCAGTCGAAGTCGTGGAGCAATTGGTCCATTCTCATCCTCATGGCTTCGATGTCCTCGGGACTCGCAAATGAATCCAGTACAAGATAACCTGCGAGATGAAGTCAGAAACAAAACATTTAGAGAGAGGTTTAGCAACGCGACGGGTGAGTTGGGAGTTACGGTGGTTACCTTGGGAGTTGAAGGACTGGATTTGGTCTGAACTGAGATTGCCGACGATCCCCATGGCTTCGGAGACAGGTCAAACGTTGGAGCCGACGGTAATGTCCTATTCTCTCCGCTCTAAACTTATATATTACTCGTCTCATACTCGTGCAATACGCACGTATTATTTGTGAAAGAAAAAAAAGTGAAAATCTCAACTTCTTCCTTTTTTATTTTTTTTTATTTATATATATTTTTGTTTTTTTATTATAATAACTCTTTTAATTAATTGTTATGAAAACTTTTTTCTATATGCATTTTACCGGATTAAAATAAGGTCAAAGGGTTAATGCCCCATTTGGGATATGTATGTATCAACAACTCATTTGATTTGAGTATCCAACTCTGACACTAATCCCATTTGTAATTGCCAAATTTTTTTTTGGATGGACATAAATAAATTATTTCTAATATTAGGAATCAATTTGATTTTATGATTTTATCCCTAGGATTGGGACAAAATTTGATTTTATCCCTAGGATTGGGACAAAATTTGATTTTATCCCAAATAAAAATAACATGAACATTTGATCAATGAATAATTAATTTCTGTTAATGATTCATTTTGGATTTATCCCAAATAATAATAACAAAGTTCCCTTTTCTTGTGGAAGAAGTAAAACAAATTTCATGTGGTAGATTCTCAAAAACAAAAAGGTTTTTGAGAAAAAAATAATACTGTGCACCAGCCGGGAATCGAACCCGGGTCTGTACCGTGGCAGGGTACTATTCTACCACTAGACCACTGGTGCGGTTGTTACCTAAAGCTGCTTAAATTTATAAACTCTATATCAAACACGACGACCAATGGCAGAGTAGATCATTCAAGCATCTAAGGATTGAGAAGCCACAGAGGCCAATTCATTTTTGCAAGTCAATCGCAGTAGCAATACCTCTGTTGCAAATTTAATTTATGCATAGAATGCGGAGGAAACGCACTCTTTTGCCAAAATCAAGACCAGTGAAAGCATAGCGAAAGAAAGAAAACAACAGATGCTCTCATTGATGTAATATGGAAATGTTAAGAAAATGAAACAGTGCAATATGGAAAACAATAATTACCTTCATTCACAAAAAAAATCATGTATGTACTGATTGATGTAAAAAGTACCCTGAGAACTTCAGTACAAGGGTAACCTCTAAGAGCAAGAAAAGTTACATAAATGAAACCCCAAAAAAGAAAAAGAATACCCTGGTTTTGGATAAATGTACGTAAAATCAACCTAAACCTATTTGCACATGCCAGTCAAACTCTAACTAGTCTACAAACATTTTGAAAACCAGGGTGTTAAGGAATGTAATTGCCATTTCGCAGCTTGTTAAATACAGCAGCTGCAGATATGAAACAATGCTCAGTCAACACCCGAGAACTGCTGTGATGGAAGGATTGTTGTCATTGTTGCCGCTATGTTCTCTTCAGGCACACATACAAGATATACAACTTCCTCGCAGTCCAATCCCCAGGAACATAATTATATAATTCTGACCCCGAACAAATTCCTTGTAGTTCCCAAAACTTAAGTGTATCCCCTCTCCACGATAGGCAGGGGAAAAAAAAAATGAAAGAATACCAACACAAAAAGGAGGGGTCCGCAGCAAGGTGTGTTCACAAAATCACAGGTGGGAACACCCACCAAACATCTTCATGCCAAATCACGTAGCTGATGATGGTCTCGAATCCTCTGACTTGTTTGTTCGGCACATGCAATCTGGGCAAGGGAAGGTATATATAGAGTCATTTGGCCGCTTAAGCTCAAATCCCTTTGAATCACTATGAGACCGCATACTGAGCAATTGACGCTTGAAAGTCTTCCATCTGGGATGAACAATAAGACCGAGATGTATGGTTAGTAAAAAAATTTTTGGGAGTAATAGTCACATCACCATGAGAATATAGCATTTGTCAAACATTACAGAAAAATGAAGTTCAAACATTAAGACATTTCATATGATCATATCAACTCAAATAAAGAAAGGATTATCATCAATGCAGCCCATTCCAGCCATTTCACATAAAAATGCATTTGTCAAAGAAATTAAACCAATTGCGAAGAAAATATTTACATACCCGATTTTTGGATTATCAAACAGTAATGCTAACTTCCGCTTGTCGGGCCTGATAGTTTTGGAGTGTCCACCATACAAGTATCTTCTGTGTCCCATCAGAAAATGGGGAAAGTTTCCTCCTTGAGTCGTCACAAATACCTCACTGTGAAGACAAACAGTGTAATCTATAGCAGCCATCCTGGAAGAATAATTCTAGCAGCAGCAACTCAAGTCAGAAAAAATGGTATCCCAACAGACCTAAAAAAAAATTGTATGGAGCAATATAACTAAAGATTATTTGTACCTTGTATGGAGCAAGTTCCTCATCTGAAGCTAGCATCTGTTTTGTCCGCAAATTGGGGAACATTTCCAGTAATGGAGCCATTGTTTTCTCAGCATTGTATATCTTTCCAGATGCCAAGTAGATAAATGTGTTCTTATCAAATCCCATTCCCCTAAGCATCAAGCCAACCTGATTAGATGACACAGTAAAAAAAAATTTACTTACTCGTATAAATATCAATGAAACTTAAAACCCAGAAACTTCTTCTCAAGTAAATAACTAAATACACAATTCAAGAAAAGGATGAAAACAGTTGAGACAATCAACAGCACTTGAGCAGAACCCCAGCTTACTGATGAACCGTTGCATGGGCGGCTTTTCAAAAATGGGTTCAAATACAAGCAATGGCACCACCCTATTGAAGGCAAAAGGAGGGGAGGACAAACACTTTTGTATCCTCAAAATTCAGCAGTTCAACTAAAATAAATAGTTGAACTTTTTTTTTTTCATATAGCAAAACAGTTTCTGATTAGAAACAATTGTCTCCAAAAGTATGATTATCAGTATTATCAGGAAATGGCAAAAGATGCTGCTCTTCATTGTTTGCCAATAATACTTCATCATGTAATTAATGAATCCAGACACAACTATACAAAAGCAAAACATACCTCTAAAGGAGTGAGGGGACATTTTCCATTGATCCTGTTTGCTCCAGGACGTATAACTCTCCCAGGTTTGCTAAATTTCCCCTTCCAACCCCTTTCCCTTGCTGCTGTCATGTCTTCCTTTTCTTGCTCTCCACCGTCAAATTCACAACAAGAAAAGGCAACCATGTCCTGCATAAAAGAGGGGGGTTAGTTATACTATTGAGTAAAAGATGCTATTTCTTCATAGAGGTTAGACAAAAGACAATTAGGATACCACGCTACTACTGGATCAAAGGCTTACCTCTTCAAATCGAAGATGCACAGAAATATATTTGCCACCATAATTTGCACTACGTTCTTTCATTCTTGAAACTAAAGTTTCTCCCAACGTTAATATAGGACTTGAAAATCTTAAAGCTTTATAATTTGCCAAGCATCTAAGCCGTTGAACAGCAGGAGGAGAATCGAATGACAACCGATTGGCAAAAGGAGAAATCCGAATAACCCTGTTTTGTTCAAAAATAAAAGCAACATTAAGCAATAATTTCTTATCAGCACTGCATGAGTCATGCCACACCCCAAGTCACAAAAATGACTATGGATGAATACTTCAGATCTCCAACAGATATGTAAACATAACCACCCCTAGAATATATGCATTGGAGACAAAAATAACAAATATTAATCCCTGCACAGAGTGCAGAACAGTGAACATTAGTTGAATTCCATTGAACAGAGCTGAAGATATCATACAGTAGTAACAATGCTTATCCAATTTTCATTACAAAATTTAACAGACCATTTGTTATTGAATCTCATTTAAAGTAGTTATAGCAGAAACATCTGAAGAGCTGATTCATTAGTGACCAATAATCAGGTCAAGTTCCAGTTGACATGTTTACCAAGTCTAACCCAATAAAACTCATCTATCAAGCAGGATTGGATTGGAGACACAAACTCATCAAATTCAGATGGACGGATATGTCCAGGTTGAAATTTAGAACATCTAGCTGCACACAGACACACTGTCGCACCTAATCTTACTGATGGGCAACAATACAGCATTTCCAAAGACACAATCTTTCTTCCAATACCAATCTTTGCCTTTGCCCCCCTCTTTGGACTAATAAGTGAGATGGAAATAAAAACTAGTAGCAAAGCTCAGTGTTCACCAGAACACTTACCACGACACCAAACAAGAAAGTGATTATAAACATAACAGGAAAACCTGATATCTAAAACTTCAAACTCACTGTTCTTCAAGTAGCCTTGGGAGAACTGCATCCTTGTAATATGAAATTGGCGACCATGCTTTTATTCTGAAGTTGTAAACATTGCTCATATTGTGGTCAAATCGTTCCATTAAATATTCAGGAATCCTGTTAACCACTCGTACATCATTTTCCAACGAACTCACGAAATATTCTTCATCATAAATGTCACCGAATTTACTGGACAATTTAAGTAACAGAAAAAAAAAATCAGAAACCAGTTTATACAAGAATGAAACACTAACTACAATATCCAATCAATTCAATAAAGAACTAATAAAAGTGTGAGATTATAAGCAGGATGCCAGTGAAAATATCAGTAAAGCAGTCTCATGCCAACCCAAAAGAGTGGAAAAAATGCTGTATCAGTATGCAACACTTTTATCTATTCGGGTCTTTTTTTCATTTGAACATAAAGGCTTCACTAAGTGCTGAAACTTCAAATAAATAAGTGCTGACGAACCTTGGATCTCTCCAGATGCTATGGAAATGAAAATTGGGAATTAGAAGTGTTGCATTAAGATATCCTGCAACAGCAACTGCATTGCATATCTAGAAAGCATGAAAAAAAAAAACATGTAGCAAGAAGTCAACAATCTTGTTACATGAGTGATCTCAAAGAAAAAGGAATGCTCAACAAAAGAGGAATCAAACTTACAGAAGTTCTCTGCTGATTTAGACCACCATTTGCCTCAACATATATATAACCATTTGACTCAGGTAAACCTACAATAACAAACAAAATAACCACACGGTAAATACGACGATTGGAACCAACATAAAAATGTGTAAATCTACAAGTAATGCACAAGTATAAATATAATGTCTTATATTATAGAAATACCAAAAGGAAAAGGAAGGAGAATATGAAAGAGGTATGTAATTCAAACTCTATCTTATGTTCTAAGGGTAAGGGATGGTCGAGTTAGAAAATAAAAGCAGACCAGCATCCATAATTGCATGATATGTATAAAACATTCAACTGAAGTTATGACAACCAAATCTCATAAAAGCATCACAATAGCCTTCAATTGCTACCATAACTACCCAACTCATAAATCTTCAGTTGCCCAAAAAAAAAAACTCATAAATCTTCTTCTAATTGATGATGTGCAAAGTTCTAGTTATTATAATTAGAGAGGGCAGGGGAAAGTACGAGCTAAATTCCAACACCTAATCAGTACCGCTCCCTCACTCTAACAATTGTCTACTCATTGTTACCATTGAAAAGACTAGACCTATTTCAAAGGTAGCTAATCATGTAAAGTAAAGCTCTCAAGTGAAAGCATTCATGGTATTTACATGTAGATCTCCCACCAGATATAAGAAGTGCTATGAACATCAATTAGTTCAGACAGAAAACTCAGGGTGCAGGCAACATGTCATGATCACTAGCATCATAACCACGGATTGATATGATTCTTGCAAGGTTCTGTCTCTCTCAGGGAAGCAATGGTGATATCCTCATAGCCAACAACCAGACAAGAGCATGTCTAAACTAGAAAAAGTGATGGACATGATACAATTGAAAATTATTTTTCTTTCGCAGAGTACATTGCAATTTCAGATTCATAAGGTGTAAGCTGAAGAATCCAAATCTATTACTACTAATAAACCGACATATCAAATTCTGCTACCAATACAATCATCCAAACACTTGCAATTGAAAAAAAAAAACAGACATCACATACTTTTGGGTTTGGCTTTCGATGTGTGGTAGAAAAGTTCACATAATTCACCAAGAAAATGATGATAAAAACAATACTAACAGATACGTAGTTGAGGGTTTTCACCAAAAAGGTAAAACTAAAGGCAATAGTAAGCTACAGAATTGAAGCAACATAAGAAACCATATATTCCCGGCCCCTAAATTTCATTTAGGCTATTTACAAAAGCTTACAAACATGAACAGAAACTAAGAGAAAGAAAAAACTGGTGAAAATCATGGAATATAACTCTTACCTCCAGAGGAGGTGTTTACACACGGTCTCCATTCCACACCTTTATAGGAATGTTTCCAGACAGTTGAAATCTACACAGAATTTGATAGCTTATGTCGGTAAGAAAATTATGAGAAAGATAGAAATTGAAGTCAAAACTACATCTACAGTATTCAAGATCTTTAGGAGTACCATACACTTGAAAAGAAAACACAAATCCCAGTTGTATGCATTGGTTTGCTTTCCATGTAATACCCTAATAGGTCACTAACCCATCTTCTTCCTCCTGACATTTTCTGTTAATGATGATTAACCTATACCCAAGGTTAATATGACTAAATAGCAGCAAGTAAATAGTCAGATTGCTGCCAAAGGAAACAATTGAGTATATCCAATTGATAGGGACATTTTACTTGTAGTCATTGTTCACTAATTCTTTAACTGATAAATCCATCACAAAAGCGTTCATTGAAATGAAAATGGGAATTTCTGTCTCCACCCTGATCCTAAATTATAGAGACCTGATCGAAGAAATTCGAATTCATGTAATAAGATCTCAAAGTAATCGAGAAACGCACCGCATCGGCGGAGGAGTTATCGGCATCCATTTCGGGTCGGAGCTTCTCGTACAGTTGGGGGCTGCGGTAGCGAGAGCCGGGAGCGAAATGGTGGGGAATGATGGGGAGGCGGTCGTCGGGGAATGAGCCGGAGCCCATGTAGAGGAGCATGCCGGAGATGTAGAGGAGAGGGGCGAAGAGGAAGAAGCCCTGGCGGCGGATGAGGACGGAGAGGAGGTGCCAGGCGATGCGCTGGATTAGGGTCCGACCCGGCTGGTTCAACCGGCCAGCTTTGGACCGGTTTTGGCGGAACCGGGGCGAACGGAGCGGCGAATGCGGCGGCGACGGGCTGTTGTGTCCGCTACTCGGTAGCCGGTTGTATGGGTGCATCGGGATTTCTGCGCTCTGTCTACGTCATGTGACGCTCTTTCTCTCTCTCCCTCTCTGTGTTTCTTGTGATTTGGGTTTTCTGAAGAAGAAATTCGAGAGAGAAAATGGTGGATGCAGAAAGGATTCGAACGAGGAATGAGTTGGGCGTGCACGTGCTTATGTGGATTTTGACGAGGCCAGTGACTTGTTTGTAAAGTATTTTACTATTTTTCTTTTTCTTTTGTGTAAAGGAATTATCACACTACTATTGCTATACTTGCACTAAAGGAATGAATTAGTGGGTACATTTTCTCCAAATTCATTTTTTGTTACACGTTTTCACTTATTTATAATTTATTCATGTACAATAAGAAAGAACCAAATATAATGCATTTTCCAAAAACAAAAAAAAAAATAAGAAAGAGCGCAAGAAAAAATAACCTAAGAAAGAGCGATAGTACTCTTTCATTTTTTCTTTTTTCAATAAATGAATAAATGCACTCGCATTAGTCGCATACATATAGGGTCAAATGACAATTAAAGTTAAATGCATGAGTTAGCATGATGTTGACAGAGAAGCCCAAAACCAAAAAGAATCGGAGGAGAACATCATTGCTTTAGCACACTAAGTTTTCAGAAAAGAGCACTGGTTGACACTCTACCCATAACTTCTATTTGTGATCGATTGGAAAAGATAACTTGGACTGAAAGCAAATCAAATTCCCACTTAATATAGGAAATTAGTTATTCGTTAAAATTAAAAATATAGAAGAGGGGGCACCATCGATGATGTGATCTTGTAATTTTCTTTTCTCCTTGGGGATAATAGTGCCGAGAACTAATTACACCATTCAGTGTGATCACCAAGAAAGCATTATGATATTTAACAACAATGAGTCAATGACCATGCTCTCTTCAAATTTGATCAATTAAGTACCATTCATGTGGCATTTTTATAGTAGGGTCAGGTGATGCTCTAATCTAATTCTAATCAGATCAAATCAGAGCGTCTACCGGTTCACTACTTCATTTGACAACCGACGGCAAGGATGCAATGCTGTTTGGATTCACCCAAAGGCGGTACCTTAGACTATTTATTTTGTGAATCGAGATATTCTCCGGTGGTTGCCTTCTAGTTAATAACAAAGCCTCCGTCCGTCGTACTTGACTGAATTCTAACAGTTGTATTGTCTATGTAACTGTGATGCAAGTCATGAAAATAAAACTAGACAAGCAAAGAATCCTAGACAAAAAGAAAAATGCAATTTGTAGTCACAACTCACAACTCACAAGACACCACCCAACCAATAAGATCTCTGACAAGAGATGGATCGTGGTGTCCCCGCTAGAGTCACCCCAACATTGAGGTTTCTGTCGGGCATGTTCTGTAATCATTCACAAAGCATCAAATTAGCATTGCATTACCATCATCCCTCCAATCACATTGCTAAGCCAGGGTGAGATTCAAGCTGGAAATAAAATGCATTCGATTTCACAGCACAAGGAATGTTCAACGTAAATTTTAATCAACTCTGAATGAGGGGATTGGTAATAGGAAACAAACATTGTTATGCAGATAAGGAAACAAGGAGCAGGGGATAGATGGCCAGAGCTCCGTTTTGGGACCATAGAACCAGAGAGAATTTTCCAAGGTGGACCATCATGACATATGGTTTGGACATTTGACAAGACAATTTTAACTTGGGGAATAATAGTTACCTGGCATGCCAATGCAAAATACTTGGCAACATGCAGTAGGATTTGACAAACAATTGAACCACAAAATCCCAAAACAGTCACAATTTGATAGGTTACTTTGATTTTAATTGAAAACCTAGCAAATGACCACAAAACAAAAGCATTAAACATATGTTTGAAATACAGGATTCATTTTAAGATGAATCCAATTTTCTTCATTTGATGTCTGAATTACAGAACGAAGCACTCTCTCTGGGTATAGTATATACACAG
The DNA here is from genome assembly GCA_030142095.1 of Rubus idaeus. Lineage (NCBI taxonomy): Eukaryota > Viridiplantae > Streptophyta > Magnoliopsida > Rosales > Rosaceae > Rubus > Rubus idaeus. The sequence goes on along the minus strand of CM057968.1, from coordinate 33,172,450 downwards.
AGCGGCTATACTTTGATTGTCAGATTGGAAATTTTCAAGTAAGATGAAAAAATGTACAACATAAGAAAACATAGTGTATGAAATGCATCAAATCTGCCAGACTTGAGCAAATTTTCACCGGATGCTCATCCCACCAACACATTTGACTACAAACAATTACATTTAAACCAATTTCAAAAACCAAACTCAAGAGCATAAAAAAGGGTAATGATAAACAATCGATTAATGAGCTATGGCCCAACAAAGAAAAGAAAGCCCATGTCAAAACTGGGTACAGGTAAATGCAGTGAACCAAAGAGGACATAAACAAAAGTCAATAACATACATGTAAACAAAGAGGATATAAACCAAAGTCTGCTCATAATTCATATTTCAAGTCTGCCCATAATCAATGGAAACTCAATAGAAGCTGGAAGGAAATAGAGAAACAACTCATTCCAAAGCAAACTATAATCCATGAGAAATTGCAATCCGCTAATTATCAGTTACATCCAACCCTAAATAGAATAGTCCTTGAAAACATAATACCGAATAACTCAGTCATGGAGAGTGCCCAAAATGTCCTCATCCCGGTACAAATGGAACCTGCACAGAATAAACCCACAAATTATTTAAGCCCACAAATATGGTGAAGGAAAAAGAAACCCCCAAAAGTATGATAGATAACACAAAGAGAGCAAAAATCCCAGATAACTTACTCTTTGTCACCAAGCTTGACTTGGGTGCCACCATAATCGGGCAAAAGAACAGTGTCACCTTCTTTCACAGCCACTGGGATCGCATTTCCAGACTTATCCTTTGTTCCTGGTCCAACAGCAACCACCTTCCCTGAGTTCAGCTGCACCAATCAAACCCGTCAAATCCAGCAAAAAAGACTATCTTATACACACAAAAACACAAATCGATAAACAATTTCATACGAAGAAGATGGTACCAGTTACCTTGGCGGATGACTCGGGGAGGAGAATGCCGGCGGTGGTTTTAGAGGGTGGGACGATTTTCTCAATCAGAACGCGGTTGAGGGTTGGGATCAGACGCTTTGCCATTTTGCGCTGCGCTACTGGATTTGGGGTTTCTTTGGCGACGAGGCAGAGGAGGAGCTGATGTTTTCTCTTAAAAGGGTTTGGTAAGAGAGCTGCTTGGGATACAGTTCTAGTAGGCGGAGGAAGGTTCTAGGTTTTAGGGTTTTTAGGGTTTAAGGGCTTGCAACACATCTTGGGCCTTGTTAATACAAGTTGCCCAATGCTGAGAATAGCCTTGTTCAGTTGCATGGGCAACCTGCAAAGTGTAATGGGTTATTCAGTATGGGTTGAGTTGTCAAGTACTAATATTGAACAATGAATCCAGTTGAAAACTAATCTACCCTTTCCCTCCAGCATTCTATTTGTGAAAGATGATTGTTGTCGTGAGTTTTTTTTTTTTGTAATTTGTTTTTCTTTATAATAAAAAAAATACATTCATTTTACTATGTCTTGAGTGTTTTGGAAATCGGTGTTTTAGATTTTTTAAGACCTCACTTATAAGGGGCATGATGAAGATTTACTGCTTGACATGCCCAAGTGCTTTGGGTATCGTAGAATTTTCAATATTTGCATTTGCATGATCAAATTAATAGTTAAATCTCTAAATATTTATAATAAATAAACCATGAGATTTGCACTCAAGTTGAGATGGAACGTACATGTGGTACCAGGTACCAAGTTTTGTCTTCTTCATTTGTAACGTTGTCAATGATTTTGATTCAGGCCACGGAGGGTCGACCATCCCAGGCCCTTTGTATGTCCTCCAACAGTAATGTAGGTAGGAGATCGAGGCTTGGGATTTCTGTCTCGCCTATTAATTATTAATATTAATTTGTACATCTGCAATTACAGTTGTGCTTCAATCATAGTCCCATCCCTCAAGTGCCAATCAGTCTGTCTTTAATCTTTATTGAAAGAAAGAAAGAAAGAAAGCAAGAAAAGAAGAAGAAAAAATGTGGGGATAAACCTTCAATTTCAAGCCTTTTCTCAGCCAAACAAAATTAAAAAAAATATACTACTTTCAACCTTGACAAGCACCTAAAGTTTAGCCCCAAGTGGCTAAGTAGATCAGCATTATCATGCACACCTCCATCATGATCGATCAAAGCCAACCCATGCCAAACTCTTTTCAAGTCGATCATATATGTATGTTCGATATGTATATATATCTTTCTTTTATCGACAAGTACGTTATATGTTAATTTTGTACCAAAAAACAGAGGACCATCAACTTTTTTTTAATCAAAATATGCATGTGGTAGCGAGGCTTCTGTGGCTCAGAAGGTTCCCGATCGATCAATAAAAAGGAGCATATTCTGTTTATTTGCTTTAGTCTTTTAGGACCAGATATCACATTATTTTCCAGAAAGAGCTCGTCATGCATCTTTTAAGACATTTCTTTGCAGTTTCATGCATGCAGAGATTCTAGCTAGCTTGGAAAAATTATCTCCAAGAATATTCTTTGGGCTAATTAAGTTCCGTATGGACTTTATATGATTCATGGAGACTAGAGAGTGATATGCATTATGCATGCACGAACCAATGAGGATATATTGCTTTGAGAAAGTTTGAAAGCAAACCCATTATTGCCAATTGCCAAAGAGACATGACATATGTTCTAAATGCTAATGCTGCAATATATACTAATTAATTAATAATTTGGAGATAGTCATATATCATATATATATATATATATATATATATATATTCATATCTAAAATTTTTCAATGATCTTTCCATGAAATTATAACAAATTTTTAAATTAAAAGAGCGAACTCTTAAATTATAAAGGTTACAAAGAACAACAACTAGATTTTAGACAAAAATACAAATTCAATCGATCACATGATATTTTATCCTAGATAACTTTATTTCGTGATAAATAGCTATTTAATTAGTATGTTGTTAGAGAATTGTTACGTAGTGGGATCGATGATCAACTTTTTGTTCCACTATAAATCCATGAGTTTGATTTTGACATTGATAATGAGTACCAATGCTTGATGAATTTGATGCAGCATAATAATTTGTTGATTGAAGCAGAAATGGAGGATGGGGACTCACAGTTAGGGTACGTGGAGGTCAGTGATCGGCCACTCTTTTAATTTACTTAACACACGTACAGTTTAATTTTCTTTGTTATGTGTTGATTAACTTGAGGAATCTGAATAATGTAGATGTACGTCATAATAATTTTCGTTCCCCTTAGATCCTAGCAACTATCAAGCTACATATTCTTGTTTACCTCTGTATCCTGTCCTCAATGGAAGGTCACCATTGTTGGGCCCACCTTAGATCCTGCACTTTGTTTTGAAGATACAGTTTGTGACTCAGGTCCTCTCTCCCATATACCGGAATCTTCCTTTTTTATCTTTCTCCAGCCTCAGAACCCATTTGTTGCTGGTCCCATCCAGATTCTAGGTAAAATTCTTGTTAAATTAAAGATTTAGAACTACTTGAGCATCAATGTGGTCGTGCCGGAGTGGTTATCGGGCATGACTAGAAATCATGTGGGCTTTGCCCGCGCAGGTTCGAATCCTGCCGACCACGTATTTTTTTTTGTTTTAGATTTGTTGATCGACAGTGTGGTTTGTTCTTATGGTTAGAGAGTGGAATGGACTTAATTGACGTAGATATATACAATAGCGTTTTTCATTATGTTCATGTTGAAACTAATGATCAAGGTTTTGGAACAATACGTACGACCTCCTAGCTAGATTAGGTTCCTACCATTTCTCAAATTGAAGGAGGAGAAGAACAAAGTGGGTATACATTAGTTTGAGAAATGGTAGGGGTGGAGGAAATTTATTTTCTTAATTCAGTACAAAAGTAGAGAAACTAGGAATTCCAATTTCATTGAATCAACTTGAGTTTTCAAATTCAAGGGGAACCAACAGTTCATGTGTAGTACTTTATTATGGGTACAATTAAAATATATGCACAACTCCATGATCATGGGTATCTTTGCTGCACAAAGTAACAGAAAGCGCACCAGCAGATCCATCTTTGCGGTTGGTGCTGATCAACAACAATGGGAGGGGAGGCCCATTTCATGTCCACAGAAAGCTGAGTCTGTGGCTCCAATCAGATCATATCCTAATATCCAGTCCTCCATACATATTCATTACAACTACTCATAATTCATTTCCCACTTTATGCCTTACATTGACATTCTATCCATCCAATCCCTGGTTTGGTTTTCAAAAAACTAACGAAATTAATGATGATGATCGATCATTTCCTGTTCCTCCCATGAAATTCCAAGTCTACTTTTTCACCTCATCGTCATCCAGAAAATTTTAACCAGGCAGAAAAAGTAGTAGGGTTACGTTTCAAACTTTCAATATATGTCTGAGGAAAACTCCAAGATTCTTCTTACGTACAGTATAGTTAGCTAGTGCCACTTGAACCTTCAACACATGTTCCAAAGGCCCTACTTATATCTCCTTTTCATCTAACCAGTAATGGCAAGGTCGGTTCGAGGATCATGACAAAGCCTAAAAGCTTTGCAAATATGTCTTTTGGTATTCGGAATTCAGTGGCTAGCTTTCTTTGCTTGTAAATATATAAATTCAAGTAACTATATAATTCATCAGAGAGTGATTTATGCGGTTATTAACCATACGTGCATAACTAACTTAACAACTAGGGGTTCTGAGCCAAAGCTTATCGTAGGGATCATATATTCCCTTCTTTTTCATAATTTAAAATTCTGGGGTTATTAACTTTTGCGGTTTATATTCCTTGTATGAAGCTAGTCTCAGAATTTTTCATCTTCTTACCTGTACATGACGTCTCAGAATTCCCTGTAGGGGAATGTATTAAAAAAAATCGCTGAGGAAAGTTGTGAACGTCTCCGTATTGCTCTGGCTTTTGTCCTACCCTTTGCATCTATCAGTTGGCGTATATATTGATCACAGATTCAAGAATCAAGATGCAACAATAACAGCTAGCTGCCTCTTTATCAACAAGATTTGATATAGAGGATGACTTTTGAGTTGGAATTGCTTCCTTGCATTTTCATGGAAAAGCATTACTACTCTTCTAAAATAGGCTGTAGATTATTTGATTTGGAGGGTGAATTGCATCCAACCTAATTAAGAGGATGATTTTTGGTACGTGGTTCTAGTATCTTATCTCTTTGTCCTCTTTTTATTTTCTCATAAATATCTAGTTTAAACATTTTATCGAAACATTTTTTATCACTATTGTATTAAATACAATTATAAAAAAAAATTGAGGCATATAACTTGTTTGCTTAGAGGTTAGAGCAACCCTAACTCATTTTCTGACACTTTTCTAACGCAATTATGAAGAAAGATGAGAGCTTTCAACTGCATCCATCTTCCTATAGACAAGAATAGCTTAATGAGTTGAATCCACCCAAATGAACCCTATGTGGCTAAAAAGGCAGTCACTTTACTAGAATTAGGAACAGATATGATAACATTCAATAATTCAATAAATTAACGTATTGCACAAGAACAGTTGTAGATAATTTCCCATAAAGTAGCTAACTTTTTTAATTAATCACAGTCCAAAGTTGATTGATGTTTTACTTGAAGATAGACCACTTTTAGGTGCAACAAAGAGAACAAATATCCTGACATTAATGTTGTTGGGTGTCCAAAATAATTTTTGATTGCTGATACGAATATGGAGTCTCTGGTATTGTATTATGGCACGTGTATTGGACATATGTGTTGGGCACCGGCTTCGTGTCATTTGGCTTAGAACGAAGAATAGTGTTGCTACCTAGTTTAAGCTTTATCCTCGAGCCATATCATATCCTCAATTAGAAGGAAGGTACCGACCGAAACCGAATATCTATTAATAAAAGTGATGTAAACAAACACAAACACAAACACTCTGCTCAACACCGACTCTCAATCATTCAAATGTCACTTCTACTAGCAAGAGTCCACATAAAATTCATAAACAGTCTTAGAGAAGTGTGCACCACCATTGTCCATTTATATATATGCACAGAGCTGGATGAAAAAGACAGACAGAGAATATCATCAGAATCTTCTTCACCTTCACCCTCACCCAATTACCAGCCCATTTGAATACATGGCACACTGGTTTATGTACCTTCTTCAATGTTGGATGAACAATCTTGTTATGCATATAATATTTCTCTTCTTGAAAGTGTACATATGGGTAAGGCCTATTTAACACCTTCCATATTCATCTTCAGGACTAGTTCTTTTCACCCATTTCATCCACATTTAATTTCATATCGACAGATTCCTCCCCCCTTCAAAAATTTAACTCGATCAGCATATATATAGAAAAACCAATTTGATGTCTTTTCAATAAGCAAAAGTTGTGGCATTGTGGGCTATGCTTTTCTTTCTCTGTCCCTTTTTTTTTCCTTCCCCCCTAGCTAGTAGTAGATTTTGTTTTATAGCGGTCCCCTGGAGAAGTTGATTGATGGGTCAAGTCTCTCGTATATTTACAGCGAACTAGTTTTCTGAGGTGCCCAACTTATTATCAGTAGCCATGGAGACACCAACAGCAAACAACAACAATGGTACTAACAGTACTAGTCACAACATGCACCACTGCATGGAAATGGGCATGGATGTTCACAAGGTTGTTCCACCACCATACAGAAGCACCTTCCAGAAGCTCAAGACCAAGTTCAAGGAGACCTTCTTCCCTGATGACCCTTTGCACCAATTCAAGGGCCAAACCTCCAAGAAAAAATGGATTCTTGGGTCTCAGTATGTCTTCCCTATCCTTGAATGGGGTCCTAATTACAGCTTCAAGCTCTTCAAATCTGACATTGTTTCTGGCCTCACCATTGCTAGTTTGGCCATCCCACAGGTAATCTTAATCTTAATTTTTAATTTAACTTTATTTGATGATTGACAAGAATGAAAGTTGATGCCAAACTTGTTGAGTTTTCAGGGAATCAGTTATGCTAAGCTGGCCAATCTACCTGCCATTGTGGGTCTTTGTGAGTAATTATTTGGTTGTTGATTGGTATTTCTATGCAGTTAGCTAGTACTCATTGACTGACTGAAAGATGGGACATCATTGTTACAAATTTGGTTGCAGATTCAAGCTTTGTTCCTCCTTTATTGTATGCTATTTTGGGAAGCTCAAGGGACCTTGCGGTAGGACCTGTTTCTATTGCTTCACTGATTATGGGATCAATGCTTATGCAAGAAGTTTCTCCCACTAAAGAACCTGTCTTGTTCCTTCAACTAGCCTTCACTTCTACTTTCTTTGCTGGTATCTTCCAAGCCTCTCTAGGATTTTTAAGGTAACTAGTCCTTTTGCCTGGTTTCATTTCAAAAACTCAGAATTAGGAAGAACTTAATTGGTCGAGTGTTTTGGTACTAATGGATGTCGATTAATTGCAGGCTTGGATTTATTATTGATTTTCTTTCAAAAGCAACTCTTATTGGCTTCATGGCCGGAGCTGCTGTAATAGTTTCACTGCAACAGCTTAAAAGCCTCCTTGGGATAAAAGATTTCACCAAGAAAATGGCTTTGATCCCTGTTTTGACCTCTGTCTTTCAAGAACGGAGGGAGGTAATTGAACACAGAAAGAGAACACTTTTAGTTAGCTAGTCATTCATTCCATTAAAGTTTTTAGCTTTTCTCAGCTTGTTAAAAGTTACAAATAGATAAGGTTACAATCAAGAAGCTACATATTAGTCTAATTATGTTGGATATTTTTTATAGTCAAATAGTTCTTTTCTTTAATTTCCTTCATTCATAGACAAATAATTTGGTTTCTTTATTAATCTGCAGTGGTCATGGCAAACTATACTCATGGGTTGTTGCTTCCTTGTGCTGCTACTACTCTCAAGACACATTGTATGTTGTCTCTTCCACTCTGTTTCTTAATCTTAATTAATTAGGAAGTTGTTTTATATGTTGCCTTCATTCTCTAACTACCACATACTGGCCCCAATTGTATATGTTCAGTTTATCCACACTTCCAAAACTGACAGTGTCAGGACTGACAGATTTGACTTTGACTAATCTATATTGGGTTGTGTGCCTTGATATTGTGCAGAGCATGAAAAAGCCAAAGCTGTTCTGGGTCTCAGCTGGTGCACCACTGGTGTCTGTGATCCTCTCCACCCTAATTGTGTTTGCATTCAAGGCCAACCGCCATGGCATCAGTGTGGTAATTAAATTTATTCTTGGGCACCACACTGTAACTTATACTATTACTTGTGGTTGATTTTGGTTTGATTTTGTATGGCAGATTGGAGAGTTACCAAAAGGGTTAAACCCACCTTCATGGAACATGTTGCACTTTAAGGGAACACATCTAGTACTAGCAATTAAGACTGGGATTACCACTGGGGTTATTGCCCTCACTGTAAGTTCCCCTCTTCATTTTGATCAACTCTACCAAGTTTCTAGCTAGGACATAAGAACTTCACCTTTTCCTATGACTGAATTTTGGATCAAATTAAATAGGAAGGTATTGCAGTAGGAAGGACTTTTGCGGCTATAAAGGACTACCGGGTCGATGGAAACAAGGAGATGATAGCAATTGGGCTCATGAACATTGTTGGCTCCTCTACTTCCTGTTATATTACAACCGGTAAATAAATGAGGTCAAGAAAGAGCGTGTAGAAATATATTGGTGAACAGAAATGAATTATGATAACCAACAAGGTTTGACATATTTTCATGTTCAGGTTCATTCTCGCGGTCAGCTGTGAATCACAATGCGGGAGCTAAAACAGCGGTTTCCAACATAGTAATGTCAGTGGCGGTTATGGTGACATTGCTCTTCCTAATGCCACTGTTCCAGTACACCCCAAATGTTATATTGGGTGCAATCATAGTGACTGCAGTGGCTGGCCTCATTGATATTCCAGCTGCTTATCACATTTGGAAGGTTGACAAATATGATTTCATTGTCTTGGTATGTGCATTCTTGGGAGTCATTTTTATTTCTGTCCAAGAAGGCCTTGCCATTGCTGTAAGTTCCCACAACCCGATCGAGTTCTATTTTCATTTGTGTGCATTTCATGGGATGAAGATTGTTTTTGATGATGATAAGATGATATGAATGTAGGTTGGAATATCCGTTTTCAAGATTCTGCTGCAAGTTACTAGGCCGAGGACAGTGGTGTTGGGAAATATACCAGGGACAGATATATTTAGAGACCTACAACATTACAAGGAATCGACAGTGAGTGTCCCTGGTTTCCTCATTATAAGCATTGAAGCTGCAATCAACTTTGCCAACACAACCTATCTCAATGAAAGGTTAGTCTTAATTTGCAAGTCGATCATCTCTCATTAATCTGGATCCTTGCTTTCTGGTCCTTAACTTTTCTTTATGAAATGCGAAGGATTTTAAGATGGATAGAAGAAGAAGATGAAGGGGGAAAACATTCAAGCGTTCGATATGTTATTATAGACATGACAGGTACCTTCAACTGTTTATTCGCCATCTCATTTTTGTTAGAATGGATGACAATTAAAAGGCTCAGTACGTCTTCTTCTTTCTGCATCTTTTTAATTTCAGCTGTCAGCACCATCGACACAACTGGTATCACACTTTTTGGAGACTTGAGGAAAGCAATAACAAAAAGAGGACTTGAGGCAAGTTGTTGAAATATGTCTTTGAGTTTGATCCTTCATTTTTGTTTTTAAAAAATTTCATCTGCAAACTGAAATTGACATTATTCTTATGTACAGCTTGTGTTGGTGAATCCACTGGCTGAGGTTATGGAAAAATTGCAAAAGGCATATGAAAGCAGTGAGCTGATGAGACCAGATACCCTTTACTTGACAGTAGGAGAGGCTGTAGCTTCGCTGTCGATGTCGATGAAGAATCAAGCTTCAAATATATACAATGAGGAGATGCAGAAGCAGCAGCAGCAGCAGCAGCAGGAGAAGCCGAATGTGATTGATAGTTCTCAAAGCGAGTAATTACTTGATCAAGACAGCAAACCAAAATAAGATATTTCAGATATAAATGAAGTAAAGAAGCATTGTTGGAATTATATTTGGAGCTCTGCGACTCGTATGCTTTTCCTCTACCTTCCTTGTACGTCTTGGTGTCTTCAGTAACATGTTCTTTAGCTTTACACATGTATTCAAAGTAACCTTGTAGTTTTACCCATATCTAGTAGGTCTTTCATAACGTTACCTAGTGTAATTAACAAATTTTGTTTGGCCATTCTTTAGTGTGTTATATGGGAAAATATGCCATGACCCACGTGAGGAAATCAACAAGAAGCTCGATCATTTAATAAGAAAAAAAAAAAAAGTGGAATTCAAACTTGATGTTCTGGTCACAAGTAAAAAAAAAGAAACGAAATGATATAAACAATTCAAAGAGCTTCTGTTTATCTCAATACTAAAACATCTTTTCGACATAGGACTGCAAGAGCCTATATTTTTGGAATGTGTATCCAGAAAAACCCAACAATTAATCCATCAAGAGAAAGTGTCAAACCATGGTTAATTGAAGGGTAGGTATACATACTAGGCATACAAAATGGGTTGGGACCTAAACATTCCAGCCCAGCTATTATCCTATAACAGGCTATCAACAAAACCACTACTGTGTTGGTACCATAACGAGCACCAAGCTGTGCTCTGCAAATTTTGAAGTCCTTTCAACGCCACGAGCTGTAAAATTTCTCCAATTGAGACTTCAACAACACCCAGCTCTCAGGATCATTTAAGAAATATGCGGCAATGGCAACTAGAATAATGAGTATAATGACCCATAAGCTCACTCCTGCAACCAAACCAACAACATGTCTCATTCCAAATGAACTAAGCTTGCAACAGTACAAGGAAACATGGCATTAACGATTAAGAACATCATATTTATCATCTGAAGGGGGCCGTTGCAGGAAAACATCTGATCTCACCCAAAAAAGTAAAAGTAGGTCTTTGCTAATAGGTAGAAAATTTGAATAGATTCATAGATAGAAAATTAGAATAGATTCATAGACTAGGTCCACTGATTCATTATCACATTAAGAAAGTTCAATACTGATCCTAGCAGTCCTATTACTATGCTAATGCCATATGGCTGAAATCACAATTTAAATTTGTTTGAACTTGGCATTCTCAGGAAATCCACTAATCACAATATAAAGGAGGGGGGGAACCCTACAGAACACATGTTGATATAACCAAATATAGCATCAACAGTGTACGAGATAGACTTTTGTTTCTTCTTTCCAGCATTATTCTCCCATTCCTTTCCCTTCATTAACATATTGTATGACCAGCCCCAGCCTAAATAGTATAATGAGTGGAGAATGCAACTTATATTGTGTTGGCATATTTTATGAGCCAAAGTTCTAAATTGATCCTAACCATCCTAATGTCATGGTTGACCAGCCCCAGTCTATGCATTATAATTATTGGAAGCATAATATTAACAGAATGCAGCACAGTTGGCCACCAGGGAAAACTCAAGCAGATCAGGACCTCAAAACGTGATGCTAATTCTTTGATAGCCTAAGGTTAAACTGGTTTGAATAGGTTGCTTCTATAATTGAGCAGCAAAACAGCCTGGTTAGACCCAATTATAGGTAAGGCTTTCCTCCATGATGATAACTAGGGAAGGGATGTCTAACCATGGCCATGACAACTGTGAAGTGATATGTTAATGAATCATCAACCAAAATGATGGTAGAAACTTACCTTTTTTCTTCACATCCTCAAGTGCTGACACCCTTGCAGATGAGTCCATGGATGCAGAAGCCAAAAATCTGTATTTACAAACACATGCTTCATTAACACTTCATTGCAAGGGAAAATGAAATTCTGCATAAACATTACCAAAGAAGAAACATAATGTTGATAGATTTCCAACCTTGAATCATGAGAGAAACTCAATGCAGTTACGAAGCCACTGTGTGCTTTTGGAACAACCTTTTGGATCCGCAATCTGGCTGAATTTACTATCAAAAGATCTCCTTGAGTTGTCCCACTGCATTTTCATTGATAACAAGTGTCAGTCTTCTATTTCCAGAAACAGGATAGATTTTTACTGAAAAACACAATGCAGTGCAAGCAATTGCATCATGATAGAACTGCAGTTGGATCACTTGGATGAAAACATTGGAAAACTGTGATCTTTAATCACAACCATGCAGTCATTTCACGCATCGTGTTGTATACAAAGCATCTCAAAACTGTAAATAGTAAGCATCAAAGATGAATATTTACCATGCAAGGAACTTTCCATCAGCCGAAACATCAAAGGCAGTGATGCCATCACGAGTAATTTTCTTGGATCGAACCCTCTTCCACGTGGTTGTGTTCCATGTTACAATGATTCCACCTTTATCTAAATTTTAAAGAGTTTGCAATGATTAACTCATGGAAAAATAACGTAGAACTCAGTTTTTCAGAGAACAGATAATGGCTTCTTTCACACTGAAGGTTTACCTGCAAGATGTAGAACTTGACTCCCATTGTTAATTAGAGAAAATCTGCATGCACAAAAAATCTCATCCTGCATATATAGCCTCATAGGTTCAAAACCCACATGTATAAATCTAGTCATTTTTACTAAATGAAGCATGAGGGACCTGTAATTCATATGCTATGACCAGTTGGTACCACTATACAATAGAAATATAGGTTAATGACTCGTTACAGCATAGGGATGTAGGTATAAATGGTTAGAATTTTTTTTTTTAAAACGTATAATAAACATTAATCCAATATACAATGCAGTATATTTTTATATTCAGAGGAAAATAAAATCAATTAAATCTCTTGAAAGGAAGCACATATGCCAATTTACTAAGACAAATATCTTTTGAATCAAACAATTTTCTTCATGAAATAATTTTCAGTAATTGCTCACTTTTTCCGTTGGTAAGGAAGCTACAACAGTTGATGAAGTTACATCCCAGACTCTACCAGGGCCGCTTTGTCCCAAGGAGACAAGAAATTTCCCATCAGGGCTGCAAGACAACCAAGCCACACCATCACCAACAGCATTACATATAAAGAAGGTAGAAGTTTTTTTTTTCCCTCCTAATGCCTCTATAGTTACAAACCTGAAATCTAACTGCTTGACTGTAGTATGAGCTTTAGCTTCACTGAAGACAATTTCCATGCTGGGCCACTTGAAAACCCTCAAATTGCCATCCTGTACTGCACCAAATCAGAGCATTATAGGTCTATGGAGAAAAAATAAATCTTGCAATGTTTATCACTGTCATGTCTAAAATAATTTATAACATATCGCTGGAGCATGGTGTGATACATAGAGCTTGAAGCTCTAAAACTCTGTTTTGTAGGAAAATTATTCATAGGTGCTTCTTTGTCATGTTAAAAGATGTCTACCCACAATGCTATGTACAAAATGTATGAAGTACAAAGTGAAAGATAGTCCCTACCTCGCCTCCTGTAGCAAGCACTGAACCATCTTGGTTAAATGCCAAAGCTAACTGTTGCCCAACATGTTGCAATTGGGTGAGTGGTCTATCAGAGTGCTTCACACCTAGTTTATGAACTCCATCCTTGTTTTCTTTTTCCCAATCAAACCATCTGGACAAGAAATGCACATAAAATATAAGAATAATGTGTACAAGAGCATCTTATTGCTGATGATGCATGAACCTAAATTATTACAACAAGTTGAATTTGGATTTAAGATGAATAAAAGGACCTGCAGCTTTCAGAAAAGGCGCAAATGAGACCGTGACGAGCAGGGTGAACCGTCATTCTATAAGGCAAATCAGAGGCTGTGTCCAGCTTAGCCACCTGAAAATCAAATCAAGCGCCAAACTTGATTAAGATGCATTCATTATATCTAAACACGCTAATTAATCAATTAATTATGATGAATGGGTGAATGGATTTACGGGGTCATGGGAGAGAGAAACCGAGGCGGGATCGAATTGGGCGAGAACGATGGCGTTTCTGATGCCGCTGTTGCCCTGGCCACCACCGCCAGCCAAAACGATGTGGTTGGAATCGGGAGCTGACTCGGTCTCAGTCTCAGCCTCATTCTGATTTTTTGGGTCGTCTTCTTCCGATTTGAGAGGGATGCCGTCGGGAACCCAAGCGACGCCGTAGAAAGGGACGCCGTACTTTCTGAGAGACTCCTCCATCGGATTCAGATTTTTCACCGGCTCATAGATCGCACTGGCTCAACACTTACCTTGCTACTCTTCTTCAGCTTCAAACGCGCACACAGAGAGAATATAATACTTATTCGTTACAACAAATTAACAACGCCAAGTTGAGACTTGAGACTTGAGACTTGAAGCCAAAAATAAATAAATGAAAAACCCACAAATAAAGAAATTATATTTTTAGCCCCTGTACGTTGGATCAGATTTTATTTTTAGCCCTTTTTTTTTTTAATTAATTTAAGTTTTTTTTTTGGGGGCTAAGATTTAAGTTTTTTTTTTTTTAGAATGATTTAAGATTTAAGATTTAAGTTGCTTTTGTTAATTCACAATTTCACATATGAATAACTTGAGCAAATGGTCAATTTTTGTTTTTTTTTAATGATTTTCTTTCAACTCCAAAATCCATTCCACCTTGAAAATTAAAACAAACTAACGAGAACCTTGAATTCATTTTAATTCCAATATAAAGAAATAACTAAAACTGCAAGGATTTACGAAACACAGTAAAGTCTCTTTGCATGTAGAACTTTCCGAGTTTAAATGGAGGACTCTATGATCTTTCATTGCAATTGAGAAATCTTATTCGATGTTCCAGCTCAAAAGTAATTTTTTTTTAATGTGGATGTGGATGTGGATGTTCTAGCTCAGTAAAAATATTGAAGTATCATTACGCTCGGCCTGTAATTTTTCATTGGTAGCAGAAGTATGGAGTATCCAAGAGGGATCTTTTTGAGAAATTGGCTGTAAACTGTGTGTATCATCGATCCTTAGTCTAGATAAGGAAGCAACTGTTGTTGGGAAGTTGCTCATCAGACTCTGTATATACAGTAATTGATTAGAACCAGGGCCTCTCTGAGATGGCGATAGCGCCATAAAAATGGTATAATACTGCAACAAAGATTCAAGAAAAACTCTGCTCGCAATGTAAACACTAAACGGCATCATCACTGACGCTTCCTTTGGTACAGCGAATAACCAACCAGTGCAGACATCAAAAATGTCCATAGTACCTGCAAAATCCCGACGGATAAATATGCAGCTCTGGTACAACTTTTGGAGTAAAAGGTGTTGGAAGTACCGTATTGATTGTATGCCACCGCTCAAGTCTTCTAATCCTTGATTGCATGTCTTCGATAACCCCGTCAACTGGAGAAACCTCCCTAATTGGTGAGGATTCCGAAGCTGAACTGCTGCCCTGTTTGTTACCCCATAATCATTCCACCCAATATTAGAAATGCAGCATGCACTACAACTTTTTAGTCTTAGATGCAACTACTAAGCATAAAGGTCCTAAGCACAAATTGTAGATAGTATTTGTACCACAAATTTGAAATATATGTCATCCATCAATTTGATAGCAAAATACCTGAGATTGAATAAATTCCACAAGTTCCTGCAATCTTGCAGCTTGCTGAGTGTGAATTCCACCTGAGCCTCTTCCCAGTGCTGGTAATCTTTCCAGAACTATTTGAAGATAACTCTACACAATAAACAAATCAACAACCAAGTCGGAAGAAATTGAATACAAAAAACAAGATTAAAGTGATTTTGGCATCGGATTATGAATTGGAATCGGTGCCAGCATGCACAGCATAGAAAAACTGTAGTACAAGTAAAGTGAAAACCTTGGTAGTATATGAACCATCCAGTTTAAGCAATGACCCTGCAGCTGCCACAGCATCTTTATCAACCCCCTTGATTTGCAGGTAAGGGTTTGGAGCATCTTGTAGATGATCAACCTCAATCAAAATCTAAACAGGCAATCGAAATTTAATATGAATTAGACAATTTCAACCTGAAAATCAAGTAGTCAATAACATTATAATGTTAATTAATCAAAAAGGGAAACCAGGAAAAATTCTTGGATCACAGAATATCATGTAGGGTAAATCATAAAGTTGATCAAATAACAGAGCAAATCAACTGAGATAATAAAATCTAGAAATTAAGGTGAATTAATCAGAATTTCTTGTCACATAAGTTCCTACATAGAGACAGAGACATACTATGAATCACATGAATTAGCTCAATACTAGTTGCCGGCTTTGAAAAACAACAAAGGATTCGAGGTACATGATTGCATCTAAAAGTGCAGACTATGAGTTATCAACAGTGAGATCAAGTTGAGGACCTATTTGAGGTATACCGTGAAATTTGCATTGGGTGAAGGACTAGAGATACATTTTTCAAGAATTTGTGGTCAGGCAATTCACCAACTACAGGCTAATGTTCCTATCACAAGGGAAACACTTTCCAAAATGTATACGTGTACAAGAAAACCTAACTTTATCTGACCTTTCCATCTTGGTAGATGAAAGCAGATGCTTCAATATAAGCTACAGCTTGATACCTGACACCACAGAAAGATGCTTCAATGTTGCTTACATAAATTGTTGACTATGAGGTGCATCTAAAAAGAACTCATCCATCAAATTAGATAATCAAAATAATTAGACAATATTGCTGAACAAAATTTTGTGTACTTCGAATATGTCGCTTACCCAAGGTTAAGAAGTCCAGAAACTGTACTAATGCTAATATCAAAATCCACTTTAGGTTGGATGATGAAATTTCCTTCTCGTATAGGCTAAGCAAACAAAAATGAACGGAATGATCACCATGGCTAAAAAGAGAGAGAACTATAAATATTTACATTACAAAAGCAAAATATAGAAAGGTTAAATTCCAAACCTCCCGTATCAGCAATGCAAATCTACCCTCACATATTCTGACCCGAATGCAGTCACCCTCCGTTAACTGCTCATTAGTAGGAAGTCCAGGAAGTTTCAAGTATATATCAATGAAATTCTGCACAGAGCTGCAGAACTTTACAGGATCCAGTATTTTTAAAATATCTTGATAAGCCACCTGTTACCAAATGAAAATAGCATAATGTGTTAAGACGGAAATCACGGTTTACGATTTCAAGACAGAGGAAATTACTCTTACTTGCTTGTTACTCTTCAATACAAACAATGAGCTCTCCGGAGAAAGCACAGGATCAAAGTCATTTCGAATTTTGAGCTGCAATGAGATAATAAGAAATTGTAGCACCAAAAAAAATAAGTTTGGTGGAACAGCCATAGATAGGTTCCAGTGTGGGTGGGTTCCAATGTGAAAATTGGAAAGCATGCTCACACACATCATGATTTCATTGACGGGAAAAATGGTCCTAAGATTTCACATTATGGGTCCAGCAACAATATTTTCCTTGGAAAAGCCATATAAATTTACGCATTTTGTTTTCTTCTTATGTATCAAATCAGTTATTTCACATTTTCAAACGCACTAATTAAGCTCTGTTAGAATGGGATGAGTTACAAAATTGCTATAACTCAAGCAATTGTCAAAATCTTAGCAATCATCTTTTTCATAAAATAACAAAATAAAAAAGATTTAAAAAAAAGAACAAAAAAAATAAAACAATGCAACAACTGGATTACTTTCCTAAAAAGTTTGAAGGCTACTAACATGTGCATGAACCAGATGGGGTTCAATGAACTGTTGGAACATTGGAAACACTGTCATCATGATCTCATTCTGGGACATAAAACAACCCACTCTACTTTTATCCCTTTGAACTCTAGAAATGAGATGGGAATGAACACCTCCAACCTGATAGCCAAAAGAAGGAGAATGGATGCTTCATTTCCAGTCTTTCTCATAAACACCTGAGAATGCTTAAAAATACAAAGAATAGATAGCAGGGGGTAATACTTACGACAGCAACCCACAAGTCAAGTGATTTTCGGATATCTGGATGAAGAGCATAAACTCCTTCAAAAATGATCTGCTGGTACAAAAAAATAAAATAAAATAAAATTTCACTTAGCTAGCTTATTTCTTTTATAGCAAAGCAGGAAAAATAGGATATTATTACAAAAGGAGCAAGCCAAGTTCTGGGAGCAATATAACTATGTCTGATAACTGACCACTCCACAATCTTCAGAAACTTCAAGTTCCTTGAACCCATTCCGAGCACCAGTTTCCAAATCAAATATGGGTACTTTTGTCCGTTGACCATTCCTTATGTCATTAATGTTCTGCAAGCGGTAATGTAAGAGTGCTAAGTAATGCAACAGCAAAGAAGATGCTAAGCGTAAAGAATCAACAAAAATTGGTGCCCCAAATATTGAAATTAGTGAAATGATATCTTTATTATTGGCATCATAATTGGTATATGTTGTTTGACTAAGCAAAGGTCAAAAGGACATTTTGCAATTGCAATCCAATAAATTGACACAATTTAGCATAAACAAAAACATAAAAAGATTTTAAATTTACCTTCAACAAGTTCAGGGAATCATAGGAGGGATAAGTTCACATATATACTCAGAAAAGACAATTTTGAGAGGCACATGCGCGAAAAAATAAGGTGTTGGCATTTTTGTATTTCTTGGGATTACATTATATCGGCTAAGCATAACCTATAGCAATGAACTGGCTGGCCATCTCATATAGTACAAATTTACAACTCAGAAAGAATACAAAACTAGTCAAAAAACAACTTAAACAAAATCAAAGCCTTACTTTTGAAAGCAAAGATAGATCGAGCGAGCTGAAGTCATCGTACTTGAAATCCTTTACTTGTTCAGATTTATAATATCTTTCAAGGGAAACAACTTCACAGCCAACTATATTGGCCATTTTATGAGCCAAACTAGTCTTTCCAGAACCACTTGGACCCCCTACAAGAAAAATATCAGCAACATAAGAACATACCTCAAGATCAAATAATTTCAGATGCCAACGGCCGTAATATAAGGTAGGGGGTCAACAATCATTTAAACCAAAAACAAGGACAAACATAAGTCAAAACAAAACATTTGCACATATAACTATGAATGCACACTTAAGTGGGGTCGCTATAAATGGTGTATATGACATATTAGTAGATAGCTTATTTACTGTCAGAGATACATAATAATCTAAGGCTTTCGTCATAGCTTAAATAAAGTAAGCTAAAAGAAACAGTTGATGACAAGGTAGGGTTCTCTACTCAAAAGATAACAAGGACAAGACAACTTTATATCCCCTCTTTTTTTCCTGAATTTTTTTTCGTATAACTTCACTTATCATGATCCATCACAAACCCATCATATTTCTGTGAAAAATGACACAAAATACATGATGTTTCAAGTTAAAATCGCACAGCTAGATCTGGTTTAATCTGCTCATATTGTGCAAATATACTATTAGCCCAAGTTGAAATCTTTTTTTCGAAGAAACAAAGAAGCACAAGTTGAAATTCAGCCCAGGAAGACAATATCTAAGATTGAGAAAAAGATTGCTACATACAACTTAGCAAAAAGCTTCTCCTTGTACATAAAGACCAGAAAAGACAACCATGTGTTTAATCAGCAGAATTTACAGACTTAAATAACCATAGATGACAAGCAAAAAGCCAAAAACACAAAACATAAGAGGGAGAGAGTTGACTAAAGCATGTATTACCAATTCCAACTATAACCGGAAACCCTTTATTCTCCAACAGTGCCTGAAAAAAAAGGAAAAAAAAAACAATGCATGAAGTTAAGATCCAACTTAAACATACTAAAAGTTTTTTTTTTTTTTTCATAATGGGAGTGCCAAAACAATATCTTATATAACGACCCAAAAAAAAAACTAATTCCTTATTAACTCAAACACTTACCTGTATCGCTTGCACAGCAAGAAGCAATCCCCTATCTAAGTCATATGAATCAGGCATTGGAGCCAGTTTCATGCCATCCCTGAAAGAGGAAGGATCTGTGGTTGCTTTATGAGAGCGGTCTAGACTCATTTAGTAACAGCACATCCAGGACAACTACTTACAAAAGAAAAGATATGCACCCCTAAGTCTGAGCAACTTACCTATGGTTGAGCTATCAGCTTGGGAAGGATCAGATGAGGTGAAATGCCAGGTTGCTACTATAGGATCCATTGTAGATTTTGTTGGAGATCTAGTCCATGGCTGAGATAGATCCTCAAGCCGAGTAACAAGGTTTGGAGGAACACGGATTGGTTTTGGTGCAACAATCATTCTGTCCTGATTACTGGTCACAGATGTATTCGACAAAAGAGGTGGTGTATTAAGGCGAGGTACGCCTGCAAGAGAAACAAAAATCATCTACATTAAACACACAATTTATTTACATACTTTTATAATAATAATAATAATAATAATAATAATAATAATAATAAATATACATATATACATAGAGAGAGAGAGAAGACGTGTTCTATTTGCATCAGATAATTAATTAAAAAACACCAGAAGGTGCTCACTGTATGGTTCAGAGGAATTCAAAGGAAGA
Source organism: Rubus idaeus (assembly GCA_030142095.1). Taxonomy (NCBI): domain Eukaryota; kingdom Viridiplantae; phylum Streptophyta; class Magnoliopsida; order Rosales; family Rosaceae; genus Rubus; species Rubus idaeus. The sequence goes on along the minus strand of CM057968.1, from coordinate 33,152,023 downwards.
AAACTCTAATTGTGACCAAAGCTTAAGGAAAGAACTTGGGACTTTACTGAGCAAGGCCAAAAACACATGTATAAAGACCGAAAGAAAGAAAATTATGTCTAGATTCCAACCTTTGCTCTCAAGAATCATTTCCAGATATGATTTAGTTATCCAAGGCGCACTGATACCCATCTTCAATGCTTCTGTTCCAACTGTCTATACATCAATAATCAAAAATAAAACATGGAACCTTTAGTTATCAATAAATGACAAGCCATTCAGATTTCAAAACCTACATGTCCTACCTTGGAGAACAAAACAGGTATGGAAAGATCTTATAACTGAACCTATATTTGCAAAGATAATTCTCGTTCTACACTCATCCACACAGAACTTGTCATTGACATAATCCTTTTTTTTTTTCCAGAGACTCAGGGACCTTACGTTTACTTTTTTTTTCTTTTTTTCTTTTTTGGGGGACAGGAGCTTCCAAGTGTCCCACAAATCCTTCCTTTTTGTACCCGAAACCAATTTCTGTACTTAATACTAGTAGATTTAGATTGGAAGAAAATAGGTGAAACCCTTCATATTAGCAATAGATGCTGGACAAACCCTATGCTGAAGGAAAAATAATTGGCATATATAATAAAAATTTCTATAATCACTCTGGTAAAAATATAGAGTTCGTACTTTTCTATTTGTGCCCCTCAGCACCATGAATGTCTCGCCAAGACTATCAATGGTTTCAAGCGACAATGAAACATTGCCATTGTTGACCGATTTAGATGCTCTTTTGTAGCTAACAACCACAGCGTATCCCAAAGCCAGTAATCCGCCTAAAGTCATCCTTCCAACCTGCTTCCAAAATTAAAGAGAAGAAAATAGGTAAGAGTTACTAAACATCAAGGAATCCGACATCGTTATCACATAAAGAGTAAGCTTTTACCTAAATTTCACATACAAAGATGCATCTCCTGTAATGTGATACACATTAAACGAAATAAAAATAGGGACCAACTGATAACCCGGTTTTACAAAGTTTTCACTGATCGAGACCCACATGTAAAAAGTTTCAGTAGTCATTGTTTTACTTAAAGAATACAGAGGGAACCTACAGAATACGAGTCATATGGCTCTAAGGTCTAATTTGAACCTGCCAGAGTGCAATGAAGCACATTCAGGAGTTTCATGATAGATATTTTTGCCTTAAGTTTGTCTCATCTCTTTGTTTTATGATTGGAAGACCCTATTAGGATCATCATTACACTTATTTTAACACCAGTGTTAAACATTTTTCACACTAAATTAGCATTCCATTATGAAAAGTGAGAAGTGAAGCTCATATGCAGGTGGCCCTGATAATTCCTCATAGCTGATCAAAAGGGTTGCAAAGGAACCATTTGTCAAGCATTTAAAATATTACAATCTCTTTACCAGAGCCAACCAACAAAAATACTTCTTACCTCAAACTCTGCCTTTGGCCTGATAATGAAATTTTTGTCAACAATCCTCTGGTCCCCAAGTGACAGATAATATCTTATACCAGATTGACGCACCTTGATCCAATCATTTATCCGTGCTTCTTCACTTGCCGAAGGAGGCCTAAGATACATCTCAATAAAACTGAAAGAGAAACAAATTAGGTCTACTTTCATTTGCAGTATAGCTAAAGACTTACAATCTGCCACAAGACTCACTTATCTATTTGAGCTGCATTTTCTTGAAAGGCACTAGCAAAATGTCCCTCTGCTGCCTGTAACAAAATTTTGAAAGTTCAGCTTAACTAGAGACACATGAGGGGATGAATAATACCCTATCTTGACTGAAAATTTAAAAAAAAAAAAAAAAGCCATGAGCTGTAAAGGAAGAACAATACTGCAATTGAAAACTAGAGTGCTTAGAAAATCTTGAATTATAAGGCATGCTTCATTTTTATTTTTTTTCATTAAAGAAAATAATGTCCAATTGGATACACATACACATTACAAAGTATAGAAGTTTAGTTATTTAAGCTATATCATCAGGAAATATCATTGAGGTCAACCCAACCTTTATCTTAAAAACCTTGGCCCAATAAAGAAGTCACTTCTTCTATACTAGTTAAGGTCATCAACATGGTACAAATATAAGTTGAGCATTAAAAGCAGGTCACTGAGACTTTTAGATCGCTCATTAGTGCCCACCAATGATATATCTAACAGAGCAACATAAATGAAGAAGGAACAATTCCAGTGCATAACTATAAGATAAATATCCACTGACAATAAACTATAGAACAATGCAGACCTCACTCCGACACTTCAGCTTGTAGATTGCCTCCCTAAATGATGAGACAAAGCTGTTGTTAATCCTAATCTGCAAAATTTATTAAAAACAATGAGAATTAGCAGTTAAATATCAAAGGCAAGGGCAGTCAAACACCAACCTGTGCATGATGAAGGTCTGGTTCAATGTGCTTCCTAAACAATGGGAAAATGCTGTCAATAAGGTAATCCAGAGAACAAGAATCTCCAATATCATATCGAACTTTGGAAAGAAGGCTGAAATGAACACCACCAACCTGATATGCCAAAAATGCATATCAAATGTCACGTCAAATTTCTGCTAATCAATAAGTCTCCAACCAAAACAGGACAAAGAAGATTACCACTGCAACTCGAATATCTAGCAAAGAGCGCAATTTTGCATGCAAAGCATAGGTGCCATCAACTATTACCTATAAACAAAGTGGATATATGAACCTAAAGATCAAGGTATATAAAATAAACTGAATGATCTACATTCTTACCACCCCAGATGAAGCACTCTGTATTGTTTTTGAACCACTGCGTTTCTTTTGTTGATAGTCAAAAACTGGAACCAATGTATCTTCACCCTTTGTCAAATCCTATTTTCAGCATAAAAGCCTGATATTAATTTCATAGACATAATAAGAACAATCCTTGCAGATTAAAATGATCATTATTGTCATCGATCACAATGTACAAATGCAATGATGTGATCACTCAGCAGACAAGTGGGTTTGAACATAGCGAATCAGCTCGGATTTCACATGAGAATTAACATTTACTAGTATAATCTGCTATTCTTATCAAAACAGTTTATGTGCTAGAGAAATTTCAAGGATATAGTCAAATATCTTGGGAACTGAGCATTTAAAACCATTCAAAAAGTGCTACATAGTCGTTCAGGCATGAAGCATGATTCAATACCATCGAGTAATACGAAGCAGAGCCAAAAAACAATAAATGGATGCAAACCTCAAGATTTCGGACCAGCATATCAAAATCTATTGAACCCAGATCATTTCCTTCATCAATCCCATCACGATAGTTCTCCATGGATACAACAGTACAACCAATAACAGATGCCACCTTTTCTGCTAAGCTTCAGAGAACATCAAAATAACAAAACATTAACAATTGAACAAACAGAAGCAGCAAATGCTTTTTGCCTACAGAAAACTATACATACCTTGTTTTACCGGAACCACTTGGACCACCAATGCCAACTGTAACAAGGCCCTCTTTTTTCTCTCTAAGTTCTTGGATAGATTTTACTAATAAATAATACCCGCGATCAAAAGACTGCACATTTCAACCCCAGCTGCAATTAGCAAGCATCTTCATATAATTTCAGAGAGCATCGTTAGGATGAATTGAATTCGATTTCAACTTGAATTATTAGAAAATTTCAACTGAACATGTTTATATCTGTGTATGTAGAGAAATAGGAGTAGAAGATAGTGTGAAGTATCCACATTTCCTATGAAGAACACAACTAGAATTGAATAGATACAGCAACTGCATCCACATTTCCTCAAAAACCCGATATGAAGATTCTGGTCAGTTCCATAATTCTTATTTCCAACGCCATAAAGCACCCACTAACCAGTATAACAGACGCACAAAGCACAACTCGCAGACAAATCCCGATTCCAAGAACACCCAATATTCAACACGAAAAAATCAAGCTAATAACACAGGAAAGGGAAAATTTTGACGATCAAAGCAGAATACAAAGAGCCCAATAAACCCAAAAAACACTACCACATGGAGAGGAAGCGATTGGAGAATAGAGGAAGACGAAGACGAAGTGGTGGGTTGCTGTTGGAAATAGTCGCGGCCTCCTTCTTGGAAAACTCGCTGTACAACTTCATCATCCATTTTGGGGACACACAGAAGAAGAATTGGAGCAGGAATTCAATCCCCCAATACAAGCTCTGCTTCACCTCACCTACCTATCCTCCTTGCTTGGATTGTTGGCTTGCTTTTGCTTGTGAGAGTGAAAGGAATCTCTGCTCCAATTAAAGAAGGGAGAGAATCTTTAATCTTCTAAAGATGTGATTTTTATACGTAAGATGTGGATGAGTCATGACTCATGAGTCATGAGTCGATAACGGGTTCCAGTTTTTCCTAAAGGACTTTGATGATGGCTTTGCTTTGCCTTTATGTATTACACTTCCCTATGCCTATGCTAATGTGCTATTGCTTTCCTCCTCCCGCTTGTTTTTCTTTCATCTAATTTTATCGATTTTGTTGGACGGGCTTCTAGGAAAATAAAAATTAAAAATCCCTTCTTTTTTTTTGGGGAAAAGTTGTAATATTTCCATGAAAGGAACTTTATTGCACCTATGACCAATGTGACCCATGAAGCATAGGGTAGAGAGAGACCCCACTTGTCAACTTATTTTCTCTCCAAAAGTGTTTGGTATGAATTGAGTGTTTGGTAGGTTAGAAACTTCTTAAACCAAAAAAATTTCTGTGACGCTATAATGTGGGGCAAAAAGGCTCCAAGGTCCCTATCTTGAGCCCAATGAAATAATTAAGGGCATTACTTGCTATTATTTGTAGTTTTGTATAGTGATTTTATCATTTTCCAAGTTCTGAAATGCCCAGTGTGCTTGAAAATCAGAGCTCTAAAAAATACCCCGACTTCAGAAAATGTGTTAAAATTCGACCACCTCCGGGAAAGAAAAAGGCCGGCAATCAGGAAAGCATAACTTCCGGCAAGACTCGTCTCTTCTGCTCTTTCCTTCAGAGCTCTATGGACACACGAAGAAGATGATATTTCATCATACAGACTATACAGAGTATGTAAACTTTTTATTTCATTGTACGTAGTTTGTTTGATCTTTGTTCCGGATTATACTTTATTCACTTTGAAGATGAATTCATTTTTGATCGACTGAATTTTGTGCGCAATTTGTTTCTTGTTATACTCCCAAGAACATAGAGGAGTTGGAGTACGTATTTATTATCAAGTAAGAATTTACAAACGTTGGACCATTAATTATATGATTACCAAAATAGATAATAAAATTCTTCAGTGCAGCATTGTAGCAGTGCACAGAAGCTCAGAGGCTAGTGAAAATTCCATTAATCTAAGATAAATTAGACATTTCCAATCTTTCTTTGAAGATGAGCCATTTTCACTTTGAGTACCAGAATGAGCCTATCTTTCACTTTGTCAACAAACTTGAAGTAGGCATGTCTCCAAGATCTCTTCATCACCAAACTGCCAAAAACAACCCAAAACCCGACTACAAATCCCAAACTTGTGCTCAAGTAGAACCATATCTTGTCAGACGTCTCATCTTCATCTTCACTTGTGTGATCTTGTTTAACTTGTACTTGGGGATCCCCATTAGTGTACAATGAGCACTGAGTTGGCAATGGAGAACCGCAAAGTTCCGAGTTCCGATCCCTTCAACTATGGATGGATCATTGTAGGTGTTGAATTGGTTGGTTGTTGGGATTGGCCCAGAGAGGTTGTTATGTGACAGGTTCAATGTGCTCAGTAGAGTCATAGAGGTCATGCTTAGAGGAATTGGCCCCGAAAGATCAAGAGTTTCTAACTGTTGCAAGCTTCCCATACTCTCTGGTAACCTTCTTGTCAGTTTATGGCAACCAAGCCAGAAAGTTGTGTTATCTGTTGTGGAATTTCTCCTGATAAAATGTTGCTCGACAGGTCTATGTTGTTTACCATCCAAAGTAGCTCAGAGTATTCATATTGTCTTCCCTTCGCATTCAAAATCAAAAACTCATCCCTCGGTAACTCTTCGATTCCCCAGAACCTTCTCTCTCCATTATTCTTCATGGCTTCAAAAGGTCTAAAATGTGAAGTTCAGGGAGTTGACATAGTTGTTCAGGAAAGTTTCCCGAGTACATGTTACAGAATTCCAGAGAAGTCAGATTTCCTCCAATCCATTTGGGTATTTCCCCAGAGAGTCTATTTCCTCCAACATCGAGTGTATGAAGTTGTGCACAAACTTGCAAGGATGGATTGAGCTCCCCAGAAAGATTATTATTGCTTAATCTTAGCCATTCAATCGGAAATTGTGAGCACATTGAACTTGGAATACCACCGGATAGATTGTTATTGGATAGATATATGAGCAACACCAAATCCCCTAAGAAATTAACTAAAAAAAATGCGTCTGAATTCTGGGCAAAACCAAGAACACCACCACCACCGACCTCCCAAATCCCCTAAAGCTCCACCACCACAATCTCCTCACCGATTTGTTAAGAAGCAATTAGAATGGGCCATGCTTGAGTGAAGCAATTATGGAGAACCAAGCAATTAAGGTGAACTGGTTTGTTATTCTTATGGATTTATAGTATTTTTGATAATGAAGCTCCACCTGCAAAAACCCATAGAAATTATGAGAAGGAAGGGAGATTGACCGGCGCTGCTGGGCACGACGGATGCTGCTGCCGTGGCCCGTGGGTGTTGTGGTTGGAGAGGTATTGCAGAATGGGGCCGGTGCGACTGTGCGCTGAAAGTGCTGGACCTTGGGGCTACTGCCGAGAGAGGAGAGAGAGTGCTCGGAGAGAAGGAAGAGAGTGCCAGGAGAGGAGAGTACTTATGGGTGTTTTTCTGGGCATGGTGTAATTTTTTTTTTCTTTTTCTTTAATTTTTTCTCCTTTCAAAATTGTAGTAAACGGTTTTACTAAAGTGCCTCTGACATTCAAGCCACGTGTACAATTTCAATAGAAAATTTGATGGAAATATTTAAATGGTTAACGGAGAGATAATTTATGGGTACAAAAAAATGTATTTCATAATAGTTTATATACTTTTTGAAAATTTTACAAAATAAGTTAGTTAGTCTAGACTATTTCAACCTTTCACTGTCATATCCCATAGTTAATTATATCTTATCACCTAGTTGATCAAACTAACCCAAGAAAGAAAACTGTTTTGGTTTTAGGTTTTAGACACTAGGCTACAACCTGTCTCTTCTTACTAAAACTAGGCTAGAGCTCCAGTTACTAAGACATAGAGCCAGTTTGGTTTTAGGAATTCAAGGCCAAGATAGAACTGATTAGTCTCGGACAACCTTAGACAATGCATGGCTTGCAGCATGTAAAAATCCTTTGATCAGTAATTCCAGTAAATTTCCTATTTTTCTTACAGCACATCACTGATCCACCTCAGACTTCGAAGTTAGTAGTATTGCAGAGAAGTTCTGTGCTCCACAATCAGGGGCGGAACCAATATTGAAAAATGGGGTGGGCTAATTTTACCCAAAGGGTAATTGATTTTTGCCTAAATCCATATGTTTCGGTTATAATTTGATTAAAATTAACATTAGAATCAAACAATTAACACTAATAGAAAATCACAAAATTGTCCAAAGTAGGAATTTGACTGATCCGCTAATATAATTATAGATTAAAGAATTATCATTCTTCAAAATAAAAACTCATAAATGGCATGAGTGTTTTATGAATTTGAATTTGAAAATGACTGGATAAGTACAGTATGCATAATTAAAATTTTATTCGTAATGGGTGTCGTGTTTGAGTAGAAGACAAATATTCCATCAAAATAGCCAATATTGTTTTGTATTTAATGGGTTTTGTGCCCTAATTAATTAATTGAAGTCTCAAATGAGAGTTTAGTCGGTCTACAGACTTTATCTTCTCCCGAAAGAAATGTATATATATTATTTCTGATTGGGCTATTATTGTAATAGCTCCACAGGCAGAGCCACACTTGGGCTCTCCTAGGCTGTAGCCCATGTAGAGTTTTGGAGAAAAAAATATTCTTATATGTAATTAAGCTGTTATGATGTATAATTATGCTATTTTAAGGCAATAAAAAAATTTAGCCCACTCTTATTCTCTCAATTTCAGCCCACTTTTATTTTAGCCCACCTTAATTGATTTTTTTGGCTGCGACTTTGAATAGCTCTATACTAATTAATATATTTACGTAACAGTAGGTTGGGCTGCGGCCTATGCAACCTCCGATGTGGTCCGGCGACTGCACAATTATCTTATCATTTGATAATGTAAAGAATGGCGAACTTTTGGTTGAATTCTACTTGAATAATAACATAGAGGCTCCTACTTACATAGAACCATATCTTTCCATCTTCATCTTCATCTTCAACTGCATCATTTTTCTGGGTCCCCATTATTGTCCGATGAGCACAAAGTTGGCTATGGGGCTACAATATGGACAAAAAAAAAAGAACTTACTTCCGATTTTATCAAAAGTTTATTTATTTTATAAATTAAATGTTCAAATATAAAATAAAAGAAAAATATAAAATAATAATAATTAATAGATAAATGAATAATTTAAGATAGATCTTTTTTGGTCGATGATGATAGATCAATATATATAGATTTAGACAATGAATGGCAGTATGGCAGCAAGTAATTCCAGCTGGCGTGAGAATTGAATTCGTTGGCTGCCCACTACTTTATTTAAAGACAGGACGTGCACTGAAAGTATAGCGCCCGCCCAGAGAGAGAGAGAGAGAGAGAGAGAGAGAGAGAGAGAGAGAGAGAGAGAGAGAGAGAGAGAGAGAGAGAGAGAGAGAGAGAGAGAGGAGAGAGAGAGAGAGAGAGAGAGAGAGAGAGAGAGAGAGAGAGAGAGATGGAGGTGATGCAAATACTTCACATGAACAATGGAGATGGCGAGACTAGTTATGCCAAAAACTCCACGGTTCAGGTGTGTATAATCCATCCATCGGCTTGATTCTTAATATTAATTTATTTCATAAATTAATCACTGCATGCATGTTAATCTAATGTATTACTGTAAATTTTTCTGTAGAGAAAATCATTATCAATCTCCAAGCCAATCATCCAGGAAGCCGTACTAGAATTAATGATGAGCTCAACTATTATGGGAATAGAGAGCATGGGAATAGTAGATTTGGGTTGCTCATCTGGACCCAACACCTTACTACTCATCTCGCAAGTCATGGATGTCATACACGGAGATGATCAGCCGTCAACAATCACAGAGCTCAGAGTGTATCTAAACGACCTCTTTAGCAACGACTTCAACACCATTTTTATGTCACTTCCAGAATTCTTCAACAAATTGAAACAAGACTACTACGATAATCATCAGCATCTCATGAATCCCTTTATTTATGTTGTGCCCGGTTCGTTTTACGGTCCATTATTCCCTAGAAGGAGTTTGCACTTTGTTCACTCTAGTTTCAGTCTTCACTGGCTCTCTCATGTCCCCGCTGGGCTTAACAACAAAGGAAAGATTTACATTTCCAAGAGCAGCCCACAGTGTGTATTAGACGCCTACTCTATGCAATTCCAGAAAGACTTTGCGCTTTTTCTGTTATCTAGGGCACAAGAAATAGTCGACGGAGGAAGAATGGTGTTGTCCTTCCTGGGCAGGCCATCCTCTGACCCAACAGCTGCACAGGGTTCTTTTTACCAGTGGGAGCTCTTAGCCCATGCACTAATGGCCATGGTTTTGAAGGTACGTACCTCGTTATACTTAATTATTAATTCACATCCATATATGTACGTTTTTAATTTCTCCGTTATTAATTAATAGTACGTATATACAAATTAAAAAGCTATACTAAAGTTGAGAGAAATGGTATTGAGTTTCGTCTTTTTAAAAAGAAAAAAAATTCTTGAATTTACTGTTGATAATATTACTTTTGATCTATTAATTGTTGCAGGGTTGTATTGAAGAAGAAAAGGTTGACTCCTTCAACGTTCCCTACTATGCCTCGTGTGCGGAAGAATTGAATTTGGTGTTACAAAAGGAAGGGTCCTTCATCACAAATCGCCTCGAAACGTTTGAAATTGACTGGGATAGTAGTGTTTCTGATCGTCTCGATCAGGACAGACCTAACGGTGCATTTGCATTTGATGATGATCAAATGATAACTAGTAGTGGGCAGCGAGTGGCTAACAACATAAGAGTCGTGGCAGAGTCAATGCTCGAATCTCATTTTGGAAAAGAGATCATGGATGATTTGTTTAGAAGGTATGCAGAGCTCGTCAGTAAACACTTTTCGGACAATTCTACTAGACCCAAGTATACGGTTTTGGTCATTTCACTCATTAAGAAGAATTTAATTTCCTCTAATTAAATTGTTTTGTTCATTTATATAAATCGTCCTCTAATCAGAGACATGCAAATCGATCTCCAACATCAATATCACATTTCCTTTCTATCCATCCCCTGATTCTCTCTCTTTGATCGGGTGTGTAATTGCTTCTGGATGCATTATTGTTTATCGCTTTCTAAAATCTTGTCAGCTATATATGAAGTATGAACCATCGATGATTGTCGTTGATTATTGTATTGCATCTCCAGTGGCATAGCCAGAAATATTAGTCAAGATGGTCAAGACTTAAATAATAATTATACTACACAAAAATTAAACATCATCAAATAACAAAAAATAAATATACAAATCGTTACGATACTAAAATATAACAAATCCCTCCAAAATAATTACAATTGTCCCTGATTGCTCATAGTTTGAACAAATATAAGGAGAACAAAAATATAACAAATCCCTCCAAAAATGTTGCAAACTTGTAGAGTTTTCTTTTTGGGTAAATTCCTTCTATGGTACCTGATGTATTGCTATTTGGACAAATTGGTACCTAATCTATAAAAGAGGACAACTTGGTACTTGAAGTTATCATCTGTTATATCATTTGGTACTAGCTTCCATATACTTTTTTGTTAAATGTAAGGGCATAATTGTCATTTCAAGCTTATTTTAAGAAGAAGAAGAAAAATTATTTAATTTTTTGGGTAACTTAGAGTATTAATTAAAGTTTTATTGAAATTAGTCCATATTTTTATAACAAGAGAATTAATTAAATTTTTATTCTGTTTTGATAGTCACAAATTTTTATTTAGTATTATGGGGAACATTTTTATTTATTATTTTGGGGGACATTTTTATTTATTATTTTGGGGGACATTTTTATTTTAAAATGAGTGGAAAACCAAGAGAGTATTTATTTTTTGGACAATAAAGAAAATAGTACATATACACTTTAGAGGAAATAAAATAAAAAGTGCTCATAATAAATATGATTTTTTGCTAAGAAATGACAATTTTGTCATTGAGAATGAATAAGAAATAACAATTATGCCCTTACATTTAACGGAAAAGTGGATGAAAGTACCAAATGGTCTAATAGAGGATAACTTCAAGTACCAAGTTGTCATCTTTTATAGATTAGGTACCAAATTGTCCAAGTAACAATACATCAGGTACCATGGAAGGAATTTACATTTTTTTTTTTCGATAGAGCTTTCATGTTGTAATCTGCAACTTGCACAAAACGGCGTAGAACAGTATAAAACAATATAAAATATATATGAAAATGTGAAATAATTATTGATTAATTGTTTAATAAATAAAATATATTTTATTTCTAGTGGACTAGTGGAGCCGTGCTACAATTAAAGAGTGTTTAATTATTGGTTTTTTTATTACTTTCTTTTGTCAAAGGGGGCAAATTTTATAGAAAAAATGATAAAAAAGGTCACTAAGAGTGATGAATTGTTAAATTAGGTTCTTAGTTGGGTTCATGTTAAATTAGTCCCTTTTTTTTTTAAATTATTTCAACCCGGTCCAATAGACCCGCGTTTGTCTTTGTATTCTTCCCATCTTACCCTTCAAGGTCACGCTAAGAATTAACGCAAAGCTCGTACTTCACTCGAGGCTCCCTTTAAGAATCCAAATTCTCGTTCCTTCTTATGCTCCCTTCAAGAATCCAAATCCTCATTCTCATAATCGATTCCATCTTTTTTGACACCGATTTGATAGTTAGAATCTCTCCTGAGTATATTTTTTTGGCTTCCACTTATTCGACGTTCTGTTGGATTTGAGTTGAACAAAATGGTATTCCAGAAATGATAAAAGGAAACAAACGAGAGTAGTTCCAATTGATTGATTCAAGACTACTTCGATTTGAGTAGTTCCGAACGAGGTGAATCAAAAAGGTATTCCAGAAGATGATGTGATATATTTTCTGGTTTTTTTGGTTAAGACTTTGTTTTGGTTATACATATTTGGGTTTATGTTTTGATATAATATATCTTTTGAAGTGTTAATTGAGTTATTTTTGGGTGGGGATTTTTTGTCTTATTTGTCTCTTGGGTTGTGTCCTTTGTTGGGGAGGGGTAGGGTGTGTGGGTTGGTGCGGTTTATGGGGGTATGGTATTTGTAGCAAATAAATAGTGGCTGTTTTTAATATGGGAGGGGCCGTCGGGGGGCTTTTTTTGGCTTTTTTTTTTGGTTTTTTTTTTTCTTGTTTGGGGGGTTCTCTGTTTTGGTACTTTTTTTTTTTGTGTTCTTGTTGGGTTATTTTTTGGGCTGGGGCCGGATCCCCGCCTTGGTCTCACGCTTGCATCAAGGCTTCTCTTCTTCTCTCTTTCCCTTTTCTTCTTCTTTCTCTACCTATTTCATCCTTTTTTGCACCCTTTCTCTGTTTTCAACCTCTCGTCGGGAGGACGACCCTCAGGGGCGTGGTCGGGGGAATCGACCGAAAGCTGGGTCCCCTGTGCCGGGGGGGGGGTTGGGTGGGGTGGGCCTCGTCGGTTTGTTTGGGTTTGGCGGGCTTCTGGTTGGTTGGGGTTTGCTGCTTCTTTTCATCCGACCCGGTGCCGGCCGTGGCTGCCCCCCGGGTGTGCTGTTCTGTTTCGGCTTGTAGCCTCCTCGCTCCTTGCTCTCCTCCCCTTCCTGCCTCTTGGGGCCTTTTTCGTTTTCCTCCCCCTGGCTTCCCCTTCCCCCTTCCCCTCTCTTATTTGCCCCCCTTCCCCCTTCCTGCTCTTGTGCTTTCTCTCTTTTGTTGGCTTGTGCCTTTTTCTTTCCCCTCGTCTTGCCCCTCCTTTGTTGCCGGTTGCCCCTTTACCCTTTGTCCTTTGTCCGTTGGCCCCTTTTTTTCCTCCTTGTTGTGCTTTTTTTTATTCTTTTGGGTAACTTCTTGTGTGTGCTTCCCCTTCCTCGCCCCTTCTCCCCCTTCGTTTTAAATGCAAATGGGTAGGAGGTAGAGTAGAGGTAGGGGTGGGTTTAGGGTAGGATGTTAGGGTAGGGGTAGGAAGGACCTCCAAGGGAGAAAATAAAAAAAATAACCTCGACCCCCCAGTATATAGCAATACTTTCTATATTAGGAAACAACAAACGCGTGTTATTCGAGCTATGCACCAAACAAAACAAAACGGGAAAAAAGCAAAGAGAAAATTACACTTTCAAACAGTTTCACCTTAACAACAACTAAAATAAAAGTACCCGACGTTGCGGGGCGGGGACAATTCTTTCTTGGGCCGGGACCCCAGAGAACCCACTCTGATGGGTGGCTGCTCCCCCCCCTGGGTCTTTCCAAACCCGGTATGATATTGGCCCCTACCTTTAAGGAAACGCAGGAGGAAAAGGTGTTTAAGCTTACCGAATAGGGCTCCGGGGACCCCTTTCTTTCGCCGAGAGGGGGGCCCCCCCCCCCTTTGTCCAAACTCACGCTGACAGCCCGAGCTTCCTGGGGAAGAAGGACAACCAACGGGCGCCGGCTGCCCTCCCTTCTGACGCCCCCGCCTCGCGCCCTCAAGGGCTTTTGGGCCCTCCCCGGGCCCCCTTTCCCCCCCCTGGCGCTGGGGGCCCCCCCCGTAAGCCGTTCCCCCCGGGAGCCGGGGCCCCGGGGGGGGTTGCTATTGCCCTGGGGGGTCCCCTTCCCCCGCCCGCCCCCCCCCTTCCTTTACGCCCTTTTTGTACGTGTCCGCAACCTGGTTTGCTTTGTAAATAACGGTTTTGACTTCGCGGACTCGCTCGGACCGCGCTATCTTGCAATTCGAATGTTTGTGATACTAAACTTTGGTTATTTTCCGCAAGCCGGTTTCATATCAAGCAATAGATAGTGAAGAAACTATTTAATTGAAAACGCACTTGTCGGACTGAGAACAAACATTGACTGGTTAGGACGAGGACTGATATTTACTCGATAGGACCCGTAGTTTGGAAGCTAAAAAACAAAACACAATTTTGGCCTTTCCACAACAAAAGCCACCCAACGAACCCCACCGGACCATCCAACAAAACCTTTGTTGTTGGACTTTGCCAAAACTTGATCCCGATACCTTTCAAGGGAATATGGCAACCCTTTTGGTAATTTGGGGTTATATAGTAAGCCGGGGCACTTTCCTGTTCTCTTTTGTAGCTTTTCAGTTCAAACCGTAAACCGCACCCCCCCACCACGGCACATACCCAGGCCACCACCCTCCCAAAAGGGCGCATGTACGATACTCCAAATGCCTCGGGGTTTTAGTGGTAGCGCACACCTTTTTGTAAGACGCCGGGCGGGCGCATGCTGCACGCTAATATTTATTTGGAGGAGGACCACGTGAAACTTTTCCAGCAGACCTTTCTATAAAATCCACAAGGACAGCCTTTCCCGCAACAAAACCAAAGAAACCTTCCCCGCTAAAGAAACCCGAGTTTCTTTTGTAGCCGCGGTATTTGGGAGCCGGCCTTTCCGTTTTTCTTTGAAAAACCCCTTGTGCCGGCGGTCCGGCCGCACGGGGACGGGCCTCCCGGGGGGAAGACGACCCCACATAACGGCGGCCGATCTGCACTAAAGCAAAACCCAACCACTTCGATCATTTGCATTTACAAACACCACCGCCCGGAACCCGCCCCCAACCCCCCCGAGAAAACCCCCCCCGCTGAAAGGGCCCCGAAAGGGCAAAGCCACCCCCCTGGGCGGGGACTCGGGGGGGCAGGGTTGGTGGGTGTTTGTGTCGGAACCCCCGGCTGGGGAGGGGGGGGGGGTGGGGGGGGGTGGGTTGGAGGGGGGGTTGTTGGGGGACAATTTTATATTATAATATAAAATATTATAATATAATATTATATACTTCAGCCAATTAAAAAAAATGAAGGGGGTCAATAACTGCCTACGCCTCTGCATCCAGATCCATATGGGTGATCGCTAGTTATCAAAATTGTTTATGAAATTTGATTACTAAATGAGTAAATGATGTGGCACATGCATTAACATAACAATGCCTCACGCGTACTGCTAGCTGCAGCGTTCAGGTAAATTAGTTAGTTTTTAATTCTTAATTGTTCAAGTTCATTGAATTAATTTCATCACATATACTAGTTTTGTGGACATATGTTCTACATGTATATGACATTTTTAAAAAAATAATATTATATGAGAAAAACAACATGTGAAAAGTTATCCGGAGAGAGATGTACGTGGGTTGTTATTTTCGTGTAGATATGAATAGTTATTTTATATAAATGTGGATAGATATGTAGTTATTTTTCTGCGGATTTTTAAATTTTTATTTATTTATTTATTTATGTTTAGATTATTATATCCTTGGTGATTAAGATGTTATATATAGTTATTTAATATTTAAAGAGTATTAAAGTAAAAAAATTATGTTTTGATTGGCAACATGTGTTTTCTTAATATATAATATAGATATAGATAATAAGTATTTATATATATATATATACAAAAACGAATAGAGTTTTTCTTGATTTGCAACCATTAAATTAATCGCAACCATTTAAAGATTTTACACTAATAAGTATCTATATATATATATATAATACACGAATCGAAAGGGATTTTTATTTTATTTTATTTTCAACTCAATATATATAGCCAAAAGCCCAAAAAGTTGCAATGTACGTCTAAGTTTGCTAAAACGAAAGTTAAGGGATGGCTCAGCGCTCTCTTCCAAGTTTTTCATAAAAGACTAATTGCCATTGTTCAAAAAAGAAAAAAAGAAAAAGACTAATAGCCGGTTTGGGTTTGTACCCGGCCAACTCTTTCAATCCATGCAGTTCATAAAGACTAGACTAAACATTTGGGTTTCCAGGTAGTATAATTTGGGCACCTCAAAACCAAAAAGAAAGGCCAATAAAAGCTTGAGTTGGAAGAAAATGACGTCCCTACCCCTATACAGCTCTCGCGTGGGAATTGAATAATAACAAAGATGCGATATGTTGTAATGATGACGAATATTTTAAAGACGTGCACTTTAGCTTCTGAAAGTCAACCCACCTCCTCTCCCACTACTTTATGTTCCCGACTGACCTGTATTTCACTGAAAAGTCTCCCACTGGGTTCTGATCCCGAGAGCAATCTCTTGTCTTTATAGCATGTTGACCACTCAGGCCGCAGCTGATCCCTTCCCTCCCTCCCGTGACATTACCTGGTTGGACTTGCAGGGGTACGTGTCCGAGTCAGCATTCTGTCATGGTCAGCGTCACTCATTCCCACAACCCCCCCAAATCCCAATCCCAATCCGTTTTATACTCGTTATCTCAACGCACACACAGTCGTAGCATTTTTTTATTTATTTATTTACTCCTATTCTATTTGGAAGCCAAAACAAGAGCTCAGAAGAAGAAACGAATCCATCAAAGTCCGAGGCTCTGAGCACAGCAACAATGGAGGATCTGCCCCCTGGTTATCGTCCCAACGTTGGCGTTTGCCTCATTAACTCCGATAATCTGGTAACCCCCCGTCTCCTCAAATTTATTCTTTTCTTTGCTTTGTCTTTTGTGGTTTAGATTTCTCTCTTCTCTTCTCTTCTCTTCTCTTCTCTTCTTGTGGGGTCAAGATAATCTTGCTGTTGTTACTGTTACTGTTATTGATCATTGACGATTTTGCATGAAGAAATTCTAGATATATAGTTATACTGTTTGAACTAATCTTTGGCTCCTTGGACTGTTTGAGCTTAATTTAATTGTTTTTTTGGGTACCGAGAGTTGTGAGCAGCTTAGAGTTTGGAATCAATAAAGTTTGTGACTGTTCTGAGAATTTGTTGCAGATTTTCGTGGGATCAAGATTGAATGTTCCGGGAGCATGGCAGATGCCTCAGGTATCTTTTCATAACTGTAATTAATTGCTGAATACTCAATGTTGAACATGAGACTGTTTTACTTAATTAATTGCTATGAAGATCAACTGTCTGAAGTTTGAACCTTTCTCTGTTAACTGGATTCTGTACAAAATTATAGCTCAGGGCGGAGAACCTGTAAAGTGTCCTGTTCTCTTCTGTGTGTAGAGTGTAGACGGTAGATGAAATTAAAGGCTGACCTTTCTCCGAAATTGTTTTGCGTTGTTTGAGTCTTTTAGAGCAGTCTCAGTTTCTGCTGTTGTACGTGTCGACTTCTTTCAGTTAAGCTTAGTTGTGTGACTTTTATATTTAGTTTTTTGGATACTCAATCTCAGGGCGGTATTGAAGATGGTGAAGAACCCAAATCTGCAGCTATTAGGGAACTACGAGAAGAGACAGGGATAGAGTCTGCTGAAATTATAGCTGAGGTTTGTATACAGATATCAGTACCATTGAATGTTCATGTTTATTTATCAAGTGATGTCATGATTCCCCTTTCTGTAGTCTTATGTGTCAGAAAGAAAAAAATAGGTTTTTGCTCGAAAGAATTTTAAGGACATAAGACAAAACGAAAAAGAAGATGGACCAGGCAAGATTCATTTTTGAATAGTGACTAACCATGACGATGTTGTGCTACATAGTTGAGGCAACTTTGACATGGATTATTAGTAATAGAATTAGCAGTGTGAATATACTGTGGTTGTATAACTCAAGTAATGCCTTGGATGGAGTTCAAAGCTTTTCAAGTTATAGTCAAAATAGGATGCGTCCCTAGTTTGATAACTATACAGCAGCTGAAGTAATATAGCAGTCAATGTAGTTATGATTGAGGTTGTGTACTATTGACAGGTTCCGAATTGGTTGACATACGACTTTCCACCTGCTGTGAAGACCAAAGTTAATCGTCTCTGGGGAGGTGAATGGCATGGGCAGGCACAAAAATGGCATGTCCTTCTTCCTTCCCCATAATTAGTGCAGATTTTCTTTAGTTTCTTCATACGTACGTACCCTGCTGTTTCTCCTTGATGCTCCGTATACCATGTTTTCTTGAATTCTCAACATGTTCATGTGAATTCTTGGTGCATGGGGCATGATCACAAATGGTTCAAGTCAAATTCTATGTTATGTTCAGGCTTTCTTTCTCAGTGAAGAATATGGATACATTAAACATATTTGATATGCTATCTTTCAGTTGTTAGAATGTGCTTTGTGTGTTTCTATATATGTGTAAATTTATTGTTAATCCATCTGGCAATACATCTCCACAAGTATTTGAATAGATGGAAGAAAGGGATGCATAGGGTTTTGTTGCTTAACGATGAACTTGGGCAATGTACGTACAGGTTTCTTATGAGATTCACAAAGGATGAGAGTGAGATCAACTTAGCTACTGGGGAAGCTGATCCAGAATTTGCAGAGTGGAAATGGGCTAGCCCTGAAGAAGTTATTGAGCAGGTGCGCCGAAATTTTTTCCTTCCAGTTAGTTAGTTTCATCATTACGTTATAGAAATGCTAAGATATGTGAGATTACTGATTCCAGGCAGTGGACTACAAGAGGCCAACGTATGAGGAAGTTATGAAGACCTTCAAGTCCTACTTGGACGGAAGTGCTTTATCTGCAAAATGTAAATCAACAAAATGGTGAATCTTGTGGGTGTGATTGTGTAGTTATATGTCCATCTTCTTAACTCATTTTACCAGTACTGAAATGTGGATCAAGTAAAGTAGGACTCTTGCTTTTTGTAAATGAGAATGAGAGAACTTTAAGTTAGATCTTTGCATTGTGGGTAAGTTGTAACAATAAAGTTTTTGTGGAATGACTTATTTCCACCACTCTCCAGCGGGTTTTGCCTAGAATGGCGACTGCAGAGTGTATCAAAGCTAAATGGGTGAGGTGACTATATTCAAATCTCACATCATTGGAAAAAAAAAAAATTTGGATCTTCTGCTTAAATATCGAAATTGCTTGAATCCTTACTTGTCCTACAAGTTTTTTTTTTGTTGGTCGAGAACATGTCCCTACATGTGCTCAATCCCAATAGGGCCGATTCATCAATATAGTTTTAAATAACCGTGATCTGGTTTCTTCGTTGACTTCCTAGAAATGACCTTCAGATTGTGGCAGAGAAGGTTTTTTTTTTACTTTTTATTTTTTAACCTGGTTAATATTATAACTTGTTGGACAGAAGAATAACTTGGAAGAAGATTTCCTCATATTCCTAAAGCACATAAACGAATGTGTGTTTCAACTTTCAAGCTCTTAAACCCTAATGGCAACCCCAATACCTCAGCATCCGTTTCACCTAAACCTCGAAGAGCAAAGGCAATCGCGAATTATGTGCAGACTCAGAGACGCCGTTTTGGCACGAGTGGTCGCTACACGACCC
Source organism: Rubus idaeus (assembly GCA_030142095.1). Taxonomy (NCBI): domain Eukaryota; kingdom Viridiplantae; phylum Streptophyta; class Magnoliopsida; order Rosales; family Rosaceae; genus Rubus; species Rubus idaeus. The sequence continues at coordinate 33,132,497 of CM057968.1, read as the reverse complement.
TCCAAACCCATCAACGCCGCCGACCACATTAATTCCGGCGTCGAACGCTTCCTCCAAGAGCTCATCCCTAATGTCTACACTCCCACTCATCCTCCTTATGCCTCGGTAACAATCACCTCTATCAAAAACTCCTTTCGTCAAAAGTACCATTCTTGTAGAGTGATCCAACTTTTAGGATCCCTTGAAAAATTGATTGGCTTTTGGATGTGGTGTAATGTCTGTTTCTTGGTGTTTTTTTTTTGGGAATTAATGCAGATGATACAAAGGGCAATAGAGGATTTGAATGAGGAAGAAGGAGGGGTGAGTGAGGTGGCTATATCCAAGTTTATCAAAAGGGAATATGAGGATTTGCCATGGGCGCATGAGGGTTTGTTGAGGCTTCATTTGAAGAAGCAATGTGAGATTGGGGTGCTTGTGAGTTTGGATGGTGGGAGGTACAATCTTAATGTGGTTAAGGATGGTGATGATGAGGGTTCTGTTGACATTGAGAGAGAGTCGAGGAGGAAAAGGCGGCCGCGGCAGGGAAGAAGAAGCCGGGGCAGGGAAGAAGCAAATGAATCAATAGAACAGAAAATCGAAGGGGAACAAGGGCAAAGCGAGGCGATGGGACAATCTGAGGTACGGTACTAGGCATGTTTTTGTTCATTAACAGAAGGTGTGTTTTTGCTGATGGCAACATACATTGTGTGTGTAATTTGTGTTTGACAATGCAGGGGCCAGACATGGATCAGTTGGAACAGGCATTACTGGCATACATCAAATTGCAAAACCAAAACCGGGGTAAAGCAAACAAAGATAAGATGATAAAGGAACCTATCGAAGCTGCGATGCGTGAAAATGAAGTTATAGAATACCATAATCAAAGAGAAGAAGAGCAAAGTGGAGAGGAGCCACATGCTCAGCAACAACAGAAGCACCGTCCAGGGAGGCCTAAAGCTAAAAAAGTTATGGGTGCAAGTGCTGAGGAGGAGGAGCAGCCACCAAGGCGTCGAGGCCCAGGGAGGCCTCCTAAACCAAAGCCAGATTCCTCAGAAACAAGTTTGGCTGTTTTGTCAAGCTCAGAGATTCGGCAGCAGCCACTGAGCCGACGTATAAAGAAGAGGTTTTCTAAACCAAAGCGAGGCAGAGGGAGGCCTCGAACCCTCAGAAACTGATATTCCGCAGCTGCAATCAAAGATTCAAAGAGCACCATAGAAAAACTAGCTTGCTACCAAATGTTCTCACCCTGGTTTGCTTGGCTATTTTGATTCAACATGTTGGTCACTGAAGCAAATTGCAGTACCAAAGTCTTCATTGTCGCCTTACTTGCTAATTGATCATTATCAGATAGGTGACACAATGTATGATGTAGAACAGTAGAACTGAAACGGCTTGGCAGAGGTCTCTGTTTGGGTTTGCTCTTAATAATCTAGTATCAGATACAATAATAAAATAAATATTAAGATAATAATGATAATTAGTAAGAGATATTTACTGATTCATTGATTACTTAACTACAAGTTTACAACCCGATGGTTACGGAAAGCCAAAACCAAACAAGCAGTGCGCGGCGAGGAGTAGAGACTGAGAGTCAAACCGTTGTTCAGCAATCAGCGCTCGTGGTTTGAGGTTTGAACATTTTGGACATTTCCCCTTCAAACCTCCGCTTAAACCGGGCAGTTAGATTCAGTGTTCAATCACATGCGAAATGATGGACGGCTTGATTCGCTGGTTTCATCGTCTCTCTCCTTCTCCATCTTCTCCCGATCACCATGTCAACGACGACGGCGACCAGGCGCAGGAGGAGGAGGAGGAGTTGACGATCACGGTGGACTTGGACATGAGTGGGCTGAAGCCCATCAAGGTGCCTATACGGACCAATCACAAGCTCGCCTCCATGGACCATCATAAGGTCAGCCACAGACTGTAACTCGAGATTTATATTTATTTTCTTCTCCGTGTTTCTGATAAGATAAGGTCCGCATTTTGAGGATTCCGAGCTGCTGCTGAGTCGATGCAATAACTTGTCTTTTTCTCAACGGAAAATCTATGTAATCAACTTTAATGATCATCTTTTTGCAAATTGGAACCCTTCTTTAAATTATACTCTTTACATTTTTGACTTTTTTTTTTCTTCTATTAATAACAAGTGGTTGCTTTATGGTGATCACTTTTAAGAACAATTTGGTTGACAAATTCAAATCTATACCTAAATATATATATATGTACATATCTGCTCGGTTCATATCTTGATCAGATCATACCGTCTATTATATCTTGATCATTCTGTTCTGGGTTAGTTGGAGATCTCTCGGGGCTGAGAGAGTCAGGCTATCTCATATTCTGGGTGGTCTGATTCTTATCAGAAATACAACAAACTTTCTTAGTTCATTTTTTCTTTTTCAAGGTAATTTATGTGCCCTCAAATTTTCTGGTTTCTAGTTTCTTGGCTGCTAGTCGTTTCTTTGGATTCTCTTTTCTATTTCATGCTATGCAATTTGCAAGTGATGACTTCAGAATATGTGAAAGTACACAACTTTTTTGTATCTTACTGGTTTATACAGGTTAAATGCTTTGTGAATTGGTGTTTAGGATTTACTATTGCTCTATAAAGGTTCTTCCTTTTTAGTCCTTGTTCTGCCAGTACCTCAATCTGTTGGTTTATTAACTTTATAGGGGATTATGATGGTGATTCTCACTTTAGAATTATCAGTTCAAGTGTGCACTTCCTCTTACTGCACTATTTTTCTATTGATGGATTACTAATTGTAACTTGACGGATTCAGAATATGCTTGACAAGGAATTTTTCACCGAATATGGTGAGGCAAGTCAATATGAGATACAAGAAGTGATTGGCAAAGGTAGCTATGGTGTTGTTGCATCTGCAGTTGATACTCACACTGGTGACAAAGTAGCTATAAAGAAAATCAATGATGTCTTTGAGCATGTCTCTGATGCCACACGCATTTTGAGAGAAATTAAGCTCCTTCGGCTACTACATCACCCTGATATTGTGGACATAAAGCATATAATGCTCCCTCCTTGTAGACGAGAGTTCAAGGATATATATGTTGTATTTGAGTTGATGGAATCTGACCTTCACCAAGTTATAAGAGCAAATGATGATCTCACTCCTGAGCATTATCAATTTTTCCTGTACCAGCTTCTTCGAGCTCTCAAGTATATACATACAGGTTTGACATCCATTTTGCTGTACCACCATAGAATTTCCTTTGGTTACACATACTATGGGTCTCTGATGATTGTGTTTCTTTTTGCAGGAAATGTTTTCCATCGAGATTTAAAGCCAAAAAATATACTTGCTAATGCAGACTGCAAACTGAAAATCTGTGACTTTGGACTTGCTCGTCCATCATTTAGCGATGCCCCGTCTACTGTTTTTTGGACAGTATGTGTTTATTCTATGGAAAAAGAGAAGTTGTAAATTGAAATGTAGCAATCATTAGCCTTTTTAGCTTCCTTTCCTACTTTTCTTTGTTAATGCTAAATTTTCAATTTCAATTTTTTCAAAGGATTATGTGGCGACTCGATGGTACCGTGCTCCTGAACTTTGTGGTTCCTTTTTCTCCAAGGTAATTGCTGCCCTTTCGTGTTGGCATGAGGATTTATCGTTATCTTGTTGTAATTATCTAAAAGATTCTTCTTAGGTTGTATAGGAATGGTATGTACTAGGTAATCACAAAAGTTTGGATACATTCATATAGAGTTATAGCAATTAACATCTGTTCGAACCACTCAGGGAGTTGATTGACAGCTGGTCTTAACAGATTATATTTTGAATTGTTCCCAAAGTTTCTAAGTGTAATCAAGTTATTAGGGTGGAGGAGTGGTATTATAATGTCCTTTACATACGACTAATTCAGGTACCTGAATTATCTGAGACTCTGAGTCAATAACAATTGAATGGTCTATCTAATAGCAGACTTGGTTTGGGAAGTACTGCTAATGTCTCTCTCAAATGTAGGTTCTGTGTGGTTGTCTGTACTGAAACTTTTCTTCTAGTCCTGTTTTAGTGTTACCTTACATTGTGTACTCTACTTGTCAGCAAAACTGAATTTCCTCCACTCACAATTTGTATTTGGGATTCTGGTTAATCATTCTGTAAAATCTATTTTGCAGTACACTCCTGCTATTGATATTTGGAGCATAGGGTGTATATTTGCAGAAATGCTAACAGGAAAACCGTTGTTTCCTGGGAAAAATGTCGTACATCAATTGGATCTCATTACTGATTTACTTGGCACTCCTTCGACCGAATCTGTTGCACGGGTTTGTTGCCTCTTTCTATCAAATTCATTTTCTATAAGGATGTTGTTCCAAAAACTTTTTCAGTGGTTGCCCTTTTGGACTTGCTTAAGTTCTTGATCACCAACCAAGTGGGATCGTCTTTATTTTGCAGATTCGGAATGAAAAGGCGAGAAGATATTTAAGTAATATGAGGAAAAAGAAACCAACTCCTCTCGCACAAAAAATGCCTCATGCAGATCCATTGGCTCTTCGTTTACTTGAGCGTTTGCTGGCATTTGATCCTAGAGATCGTATTTCTGCTGAAGAGGTAAAAATTTAATGAAAACAACTGTTTGCCATAGTTTAATTTCTGATTGCATATGTTTAACCTTATTAATATTCATATATTTGTATTTCCTAATGAAGGTTATTGCTTTTTTTACAGGCGTTATCAGACCCATATTTTCATGGATTGGCAAATGTGGACAACGAACCATCTAAACAGCCCATTTCAAAGTTTGAGTTTGATTTTGAAAAGAGGAAACTGACAAAAGATGATGTAAGAGAGCTAATTTATAGAGAGGTACGACTACAGTGAATGATGCTTTCTTTCGCGAAATTATTCTTTGCTTCTTGTTTGTTGGTAATTTCCTCCTTACCGTCTACTCATGTTCTAAAGCATTCAGATTTTAGAGTATCATCCGAAGATGCTGCAGGACTACCTTCAAGGTTCAGATAATATTGGTTTCATGTATCCAAGGTCAGCATTTATTACTAGAACTACCTGTCTTGATAATGGAAAAGCAATGTATATGATGATGGAAGTGCAATGTATAAGTTCATGTGTGTGTCTCTGTATTCATGGGCATTCTTCTTGTGAGGAAGAAATCATTTATCCTGCTGGTTTGTTCCTCAGTTTTGACTTGTCATCTGACAAAAAGTTATTGCTTCTTAAAATTGTCAAGTGAGATCAGTTAGTCAATGTCTGCCTCACTTTTGATGTCTGTGAGTCGAGCAATTGGGGTGACGAGGATTCATTAGTTGAATTTGATCACTATGAAGAATGACATTTTGAATTTATTTTTTCGTTGTAAGTTGAGTTTCTTGTTCAAATCATCGTTACGTATTTAACAGTTTTTCTGTTCATCAGTGGAGTTGATCGATTTAGAAGACAATTTGCCCATCTTGAGGAACAGTTCGGTAAAGGTGACAGAAGCACTGCACTACAAAGGAAGCATGCTTCATTACCTAGGTAAAGTTTTGGACAAAATTCTGTTTTTTTTTGTTGCCAATGCTATTCCCCTTTTTTATTTTATCATCTTTTCCTTATGATCTATACAATGTTTTGCCGTTCTTTTCCACAGAGAACGGGTTTGTGTGGATGAGGGTACGGAGCAAAATGGCAATTCTAAAAAGGGTAACACACTCTCAGTGGGTCGTGCAGCTATTCAGAGCCCTCCAAAGTCCCAGAGGTTTGAAGTAACAAAATCTGTCTGCGAAAATGAATCAACCATACAGAATGGCCTTAACAAGCCACACTATACTCCCCATAGCCTGGTGAAGAGTGATAGCATGAGTGCTTCTCAGTGTGTCGTTGTAGAAGGAAAGTACCTCGAGGTAAGTTTTGACGAGTCACAATTAAGTTGGATGTCTTTTGGTTGTTAACAATTTTCTTTTGTATGCAAAGTGCTTTTTTGTCTTGATAAACCGCTGCGTGCTTAAATCTGTGAATAAATCCACATTATCTGCTATAATCTGTCTTGTATACCATGGCAGAAAGACAGAAACGCAGCGCGAAAGAAAGAGATGATCAATGTGGTGTCATAGAAGATTGCTTCAGCAGCTGCAGCACCATACCTTTGGTATTATCGATTTGGGGATGATTTAATTTGTCCACTGGGAATATTGTCTACCGTTTTAAATTTATGTGTGTTGTCAATGGCGAGAAGTAAAATGCCATCGACTCTTTGTAGAACCTATATTATGCTTACCGTCACAGTAGCCTGAGGACTGTTATTTGTTCAACTCTGCTTCGTAGTTAATCCCTTTTCCAAAAGGGGTGCCCCCTAACTCGAACACTTTCTTCATAAGTTTTACTTGCTCATATTACTCTCAAAAATGAAATGGGGGCAATTTCGTTTTCATTAGGCACCAAATGGATTAAATTGTATGTACTGTAAAGTCAAATTAAAAGACCATAACAATGGAAGTTTAAGCGTAATGAATTTATCTGTTGGTCTGCAACAAACGAAACTGAAATGGCTATAGATATGAGAGCAGAAAAAAAACCCATTGTTGAGGAATACACTTGACACTCTCATTCAACAATAGGTAATTTCTCTTCTCAAAGAAAAAAAAATACAATAGGTAATTTCAAACCATAATATTTAAGAAAAATCATGAAAATATCTTGCATTTTGAGCACAATGGAAAAACCAAGGTATACAATATGGTATACGAAATGGATCGAAGGAATTTTGTGCATCAGATATTCATCTGCTACTTAGTCCATGATTGGCATCATCTTACTTCAAACTCCACCACTGACTTGAAGTTTATACAGATACTGGTAATTTATTCGTTTTTCTTTTTGGGTCGAATAATATTAGACTCCTACTCATCATCTGGAAAATGGAATACCCTTCTAGCCACTTCCATCAAGTTGTCCAAGAGATAGAAGATGTGCCATGTATTGCTGCAAAAATGATAGTAAACATGTACAAGTTAAAGAGCAATGTAAGGATAAACTTCTATCCATGTAACCAAAAAAAATAATGGAATTGTCAGAGTAATTTCTAAGGCAATGATACATAATTGATTTCACAAACATCATCGCTATTTCAATTAGAATGTTGAGGGGGTGGAGGAAGCAGCTTAATAAGCATATGAGAGCGCATGGTTTTAAGAGCAAAGGTGCTTCTTTTAAGGTGGATAACAGAGTCAGTTAAGCTAGCTAATTTACCTACAAACAATTCTTATAGCCATTCTTTTGGAAAATAGGTAACAACTACCCTAATGGAGATAAGTATTGGAACTCTGAAAAAGTTGCACAGAACTCTTTTTCGATGCTTGCCTCCTTCTTCTCAAATCTCACCTTGGCTAGTTGGATAACATTGGTCAAATTTTTCACCACAATAGGCCTAGTTTGTCTCAGAACAAGAACATATGCATAGTTAAACAAAGAGCACACGAAACTTATACCCTATATGAATGCTTAGGCAACTTTTCACAAATCATGAGAGGTAGCATTTCTGAAATGCTGGGGCAGATAGTTATATATGACCATGTATTCATAAAAGCAAATATCATTATCCAATAACCGATCATTTCACACGATTCAATTGGAAAACTGAACCAATACTTAGTTAAGTATAAGGGAATCACTTACGGCATGATATGCATAAGGCCCTTTCCCCTGACGCTCAAAGTGTTTAGCCATGATGCAATACTCTATGGGACCCCATTCTTCGTTTTCAAAACAATTACCGAGGGCAGCTTTATACAACTGGAAACAAAACCAAGAATTCAAGTTTCATATCCAAGCCTAAACCAATACCAATCAAATCAAATACATTCACAGAAGTAAACCTTTCACGTTCCAAAACAATCACAGTATTCACAAACCTTAGCTTGGTCTGTCAAGAGCTCAGTTCCAGCTGGATAGGACGCATAGAATTGGTCACCTCTGGAAAACCCAGCTCTAGTTCTGCAAAACCCAGACGGAGATTGTTAAGAGCCACATGAGCTTCAAAACCCATGTAAGTATTGTCATTTTACATGTGCTGAAGCTTCCAAGTGACTTACGTGTTGCTTGTGTAAGCGTAGCTCAAGACCGCTGTAAAGCAATAGAACCCGGTATATGACACAATTCTCCGAAACTTCTGAATCTTTAGAATTTCTAGGAAGCCATTGTAGAGCCTCATCATAGTTGGTGATTACAAAATTAGTACCTGAAAGCCAAAACGTTGAAGCAATTTTCAGCTAGGCTTTTTGTCAAACAGTTGGCGTGGCTTTCAACAATGCTGATGGAGAGAGTGAAAAGTGGCCAAAAATGATTCTGGAGATGGAGGAAAGAAAAATTTAAGATCTCCAAGAGAAAACCCTTAAATTGGTGGTTGGGTGGGTAAGATCGAACAATAATCTTCAACACTGAAACTGAAACTGGTGCGGGAGATGGTGTAGCTCAGCAGCGCACCATAGCTAGCGTGGTTGTTAATAACTGGTAAAGCCGCTCTCTGGGCCTTTTACACTGGGCTGACCTGGAAGAACAATTTGGTTCTATCGATTGAAGTATGGAATGTCTTCTAGATGTGCTCCTTCATTTGCATTTTTCCTGGTTTTGTTTGTTGTGGTAATTTAGATTTATGTGTTCGGATAGTTTTTGACTTTTTTTTTTCGGTTATATGGGTTTGGCAAAGGTTCATGCTTATGTTTTTTTTTTAAAAAAAAAAAATCCTTTCGGGGGCTAGGTATTTTTAGTGTAATTTTAATTTTTGCATATTTTCTATTTTATAGTATTGTGTCTACAGTGTCGTTCAATTTAACTCACGAGAATTATGATTTTAATAGAAGAAAATAAATAAATAAATGATAACTTGTTATTCTTAGAGTTCTTGAATAATAGGGACAAAATATCCAATATATTTCTCATCCACTTATATCCAAACAACATGGGCTCATTCAGACCATTTAATTGTGAAGCGGTGATTAATTTAGCATCCTTATTACTCTTTTATAATCATTTTATTGTTACTTGTCCAAAAAAAAAACATTTTATTGTTAAAGGTTAACTCATGAGAATTATTGAATTAATAAAATTAAAATAAGTAAAAATCTCGTTTTTTGATGCGAAATAAAAATCCCATTAGTTTTTTAAAAAATCCTATTAGCTACACCTGTACACCATATAAATATTTACATGAACCCCATTTATATGACAAGTGAATCGGTGAGAAGGATTCTCTTCAACTTTTGCATGGAGTTAAACCAGAAAGGAGACTCGGATCCTCAACAGTGATCTTCTTATACGGAGCCGGGCAAGCCCTTTGCTGCCATGTAGAGCTCTTAGCTTTCCCCCCCCCCCCCCCCCCCCCCCCCCCCCCCCCCCCCCCCCCGACCCCCCCCCCAGGATTTAGGTATGGGGGGGGCCAACCCCAAACCCCCCCCTTTCCCAACTCTACCACCCACCATGGGCAGAAGCTCTTAGCTTAGCTTGTTGATTATTATGAAGGAAATTTTGTGGTTTTGGCCTTTGACAAGTCAATTAAATATTGACTGTTAATGTTAAAACACGATACAAACTGTTCTTCGAGATTCTAATCACCAATGCATTTTTTACTCGATTATTATACTGTTGTTTCCGTCCGTTGCGTTCTATGTAGTACTAGTCGGCTAGTCCTAGTAATATATGATGACAATGCATCACCTACTGCGAAGCTTAGCTTTGTTAATCTCGATCTAATGGAGTCAACGACCCCCAAGCTTCTTCTCAAGCTTACCATCCTCATCTTCATCTCTGTTTTCATATTGATTCAACTCTTTCCCATTTTCTATCTTCATCAAGTCCCATCCTTATGGCCACCCTCCAAGTTTGGTTCATTGTCTCCGGTCTCTCTGTTTCCAAAACAAGCTTTGCCCACCAAGTCAGGGTACCTCACAGTCAACTCCACCACAGGCTCTTCTATTTTCTACACCTTCTATGAAGCTCAGAGCCTCACCTTCCCTGACCTCTCACAAACCCCACTTCTCATTTGGCTCCAGGGTGGGCCCGGATGCTCCTCCTTGTTTGGTAACTTCATGGAGATCGGTCCTTGGCATGTAAACTTAAACCATCACCATGATAATCAACACCCCTTTGTGCTTGAACACAACCCCGGTTCTTGGAATCGAATTTTTGGACTTTTATTTCTAGACAATCCAATAGGATCCGGATTCAGCATCGCCTCTAGCACTGAAGAAATCCCAAGAGACCAATTCTCGGTCGCCGAACACCTCTACATTGCGATCACCGAGTTTATTAAACTCGACCCAACATTGTATAACTCTCGTCCGCTTTATATAGCGGGAGAGAGTTATGCTGGTAAATACGTGCCAGCAATTGGGTACTATATACTCAAGAAGAATGACGAGTCCAATCATGTGATTAATTTAGCTGGCGTTGCTATAGGAAACGGGCTGGTAGACCCGGAGACTCAGGTGGGAACTCATGCAGACAATGCGTACTTTTCGGGCTTGATCAATGAGAAACAGAGGAGTGCGATGGAGAGGTACCAGAACGAGGCGATTAGGCTAGCCAAATTGAAGCGCTGGAGAGATGCAACAAATGCAAGGTACCAAGTTGTGGATATGCTGCGTGACATGACAGGTTTGCCCACATTGTTTGACTACTCAAAGAAAACGCCGTACCACAAAACCCAATGGGTCACTGACTTTTTGCACGATGAAAAGGTCAAGAGAATTCTGAGCGTGGAGGAGTCCGCGGTGTTTAGAAATTGCAGCCATGTTGTGAGCGTTGCTATGTATGAAGACAACATGAAGAGCGTCAAGTACATGGTGGAGTTGCTGGTGAAGAGGAGCAAGGTTTTGTTGTATCAGGGGCAGTTTGATTTGTGGGATGGGGTGTTTTCGACCGAGGCGTGGGTGAAGACATTGGAATGGGAGGAGATTGGCAAGTTTCTGGCGGCGGAGAGAAGGGTTTGGAGAGTGAGAGGGGATGAGCTTGCAGGGTATGTGCAGACATGGGAGAGTTTGAGCAATGTTGTGGTTTCAAGAGCAGGGCATCTTGTGCCTGCTGACCAGCCATTGAATTCTCAGGCAATGATTGAAGGCTGGGTTTTGGAAACAGGGTTGTTTAGCAATGAGCAATCTTTGTTTCCACTTGTACAAAGTTAGTGATTACAAATGGTGAATATTAAGCTTGCTGTTTTTTTTTTTTTTTGGGTCAAGAAGGTTGCTTGTATTTAGTTCTTTGAATTGTGAATCTGGTGGTGCTCTTAGCCTCTTACTATGTTCAGACGGAAAGATGTAAAATCCGGTTGTGTAGATTAGATTAAGAATTTTTTTTTTGGCAAGAGATTAGATTAAGAATTCGATCCCCATAATGTAATCGAAGAAAAAACCAAAAAAAAAATGCAAGGCATGAGTCAAACTCAACGGCTCTCTATTCTATTCCAAATTTGTTTTTTTTTTTTTCTCTATCCCCTTCCCATATTTTTGACACCTGTCCTTGAGAAAAAAGGCAAAAAAATTCCCCACTTTGAATGCAAGCATGGGGTTTTTTTTTTTTTAAATTTTAGACCCATACGCGTCGGCTTTTAAACAATTATAACTTATCATCAATCCCACAAAACAATTGGAACATTGTTCACTCCAAAGTCTCCAATGGAGTCAACATCCCCAAAGCACCTCAAGCTCCTCTGCTTCCTCTTCCTCCTCTTCTTCCTGCACCGCACCACTGCCACCACAGCCTCATCACCACCTCTTCTCCCCAAAGAAGCCCTCCCCACTAAATCAGGCTACCTCCCAGTCAATCCCACCACAGGCTCTGCAATATTCTACACTTTCTATGAAGCCCAGAACCCAATTTCACCCCTCTCACAAACTCCACTCCTCATTTGGCTCCAAGGCGGGCCCGGCTGCTCCTCCATGATCGGCAACTTCTTCGAGCTCGGTCCGTGGCGCGTGAATTTCAACAAGCAGCCCTCTGAGCCCCTTGCCTTGGAGCCCAATTCCGGTTCTTGGAACCGCATTTTCGGCTTGATCTTTCTTGACAATCCCATAGGCACCGGATTCAGCATCGCTTCCACTCCCCAAGAGATCCCGAGGGACCAGTTTGGAGTTGCCAAGCACCTGTTCGCTGCAATTACCAACTTTGTTGGCCTTGATCCTGTGTTCAAGTCCAGGCCTATTTACATCACTGGCGAGAGCTATGCAGGGAAGTATATTCCGGCAATTGGCTACTACATTTTGAAGAGGAATGCCGAGCTGTCCAAGTCTCGGCGTGTGAATTTAGCCGGTGTTGCTATCGGAGATGGGCTGACCGACCCGGTGATTCAGGTGGCTACTCATGCCGTGAATGCTTACTTCTCTGGTTTGATCAATGAGAGGCAGAAGCGTGAGCTGGAGGAGCTTCAATTCGAGGCTGTAAAGTTGACTGAGGCAGGCAATTGGAGTGAGGCGACCAATGGACGAAACCGAGTCTTGCGGAGGTTGCAAAACATGACCGGCTTGGCTACTTTGTACGACTACACAAAGAATGTTCCCTACAAAAGCAGTTTGGTTGAGGATTTATTGAGGCATGAGGAGGTGAAGAAGGCATTGGGGGTGTCAAATGTGTCCATTGTTTTTGAGGAGTGTAGTGATTTGGTGGGAGATGTGTTGCATGAGGATGTGATGAAGAGTGTGAAATACATGGTGGAGTTTTTGGTGAGGAAGAGCAAGGTGCTGTTATACCAGGGGCAGTTTGATTTGAGAGATGGCGTGGTTTCCACCGAGGCATGGGTGAAGACCATGAAATGGGAAGGGATAGACAAGTTTCTGTTGGCGGATCGGAAAGTTTGGAAATTGAGAGGAGAGACTGCTGGTTATGTTCAGAAATGGGGAAGCTTGAGCCATGTTGTGGTTTCAGGTGCTGGCCATCTTTTGCCTGCTGACAAGCCATTGAGAGCTCAGGCAATGATTGAAGACTGGGTTTTGGATGAAGGGTTGTTTGCCAATGTGCAAGAGGAGAATCTGACATCAATATGTTATCGAACGTGAACGTGACACTGCTACGTTGTATTGTTCACTGTTGTATCACTATTTGGGGCAGTATTCGGGTTAAGGCTATTCAGCACCTCCTATTATTGAATAAACCAGTCCCCTGCTATTCAAAATGATCAAATGGGTTTAAATTGTTTCAAGCCCTTAATCTGTTACATGATTATGCTCTAAAAGTGTTGCAAGAAAATTAATTAGTGACCTTCCAAGTTTATGAATCAAAGAAACATCTCTCAAAGTCATCAAACTGCATAAAATTCCACTGAAACCCAGATCGAATTCTAGAATTAGGTGCTTTTTACATACATAATTTCCAATACAAAACCCAAACTATTGATTAAAGAAATAATTAGTGCCATCAAATAACAAAAATAGCCAGAATCTACATAATTTTTCTACCACAGTATGCCTTTTTATAATTCAGAAAATGTAATGGCTAATGGAGGCGGGTTTGTGAAAGAGAAAATGGGAAGGGAAAAGGAACCTTGGCTTATTTGGGTTAGACCCTCCTAAGTACCAAAGCTCCAGTTCCACAACGCATTAAGCACATAACCCGTACTATGATGCCATCGTCGAAGACTTGATGTTTAGGGCTTGAACGGCAGGGAGTCCTGTAGAAAACCTACAAGTAGATCAGAGCCACTGATTTATACGCATAGAAGCATATAGCTCTGCCCTTTGCCTCAGCCCTAATTATAACATTGAAATCGTTCAAATCTGAGCTACTGAGAAAAATTTGGGAGAAGGAAGCTCTCGCTCTCTTTTAAAAACCCTAGCACCTCAGTTATTTATAATCACTAAAAGGGGCCAAAATCGGACCAGGCCCATCAGTCGTCATCGGGCCTGGGCCAAGAAAATAAAGAGAGAATATCCCAAGAGAAAGCTATTGTTTGAAGCATTGCGGATGAGCTTGGATTTGCATTGCCAAAAGTGAAAGAACCGGTGGTGTTTCAGTTCAGGCCAGAAGTCACAAGCTTGGATTTTTGAATTTGCGGAGTAAGTTTCTTTTTCTCTCTTTTTTTTTGTCTCTAATTACATAGTCGCTACGATTTCATCATTTCACGCTCTCTCACTATTGATTTTCTTCAAACAATTTCCAATTGAGGTTACTAATCTTGTGCTTTATATGCATTGTGCAGGTTTGATGGTGTTGCTATTTAGGCATGTCCTGTTCGTGCACTAAGTTTGTTGCACATGGCACTTGCAGTCTCGGCTGTGCAATCATGTAGCATGGTACAAATGCAACCTCTCTATCACTGTTTCGAGTTGTTTAGACTTTACTGTTTTTCAATGAGATATTACGCTTTTGGATTTCTATAGTTTATGAATTCGCATAGTCATTTGCCTTATTGAAGTTTCCAGCTTTCAATTTCAGTGTTTCGGTGGAAATGGATTGAGAAGCGCAATAGCTTTTGAAGCTGAGAAGGGATATCGGAATGCGTTGGGTAGCAAAATGAGGTTTGTGTGCTCTTCGCAATTTGATAGTCTGGTGATAAAAGCATGACGAGTGATAGTGAAATCTATTGTTTGCATGGTCATTTCCATTGCAGGTTCAGTAATTTTCTTCTTTCCAAAATATTGAAATTATGTTCTCGATCAAAGCATACTTTTGCTAAAAGTGTTTTGGAGGAGGTAGATAGTTATGGCATAGCAAGCATCTCAGATCGATCAAAGTTGCTTAATAAGGTATCCTTTTGTCAATACGAGTTGGATTCTGCAAAAAACAAAACAAAACAAAAATCTGTGGTACTTTTTATTGTTTAATTGCTCTGATTTTATCTAGTTCATATGTACTCTAATGTAGGGAAATCATATGCTAATATGGATTCATAGAGCATGTCATTAATCTTATGTTGCACTAGGAAATTGAAGGGTCATCTTCTGATTGTTTCTGTTTAGTATGCATAATGGTGTATTCTGATGAGAGGCTGGCTGTTGAATACACATTCCCTGGCATATCTCTTCCAGTTGTAACTTGTAACTAAGCTGTTACTTTGTTGAGATCTAAAATTGATTGACAGTATTAAGCATATAGGATCCTGTGACTTCTATAATATGAGATATATGATTATGAAGAGAAATGCGGTCCTTACACCACTGGAAAGTGGTTTGTGCTTATAAGTGAGCTATTTCAGGTCATTGACTTGCTAATTCAGTACACACTTTTTGAGAATATTTGACTGATTCATGGCTTAGGTCTCTTGCATAGTTAGGCACCTTTTCCAATGACTTTTCGTTGATGTCAGCTGATAGCTTTTGTATTATAAACAACACACATGACTTTTAGCCCTTAGTTATTTCTTGCCATTTCTCTATCAGTCTCTAGTAGAAGGGTCCTCCTCTTCATAATTTTATCATAGTGATGCTCTCCTATATTATAGAATTCAGAAGCATGTTTTAATATGTATGGACTTCTTGTGCAGGAGTTGTGGTTATATGTCTGTGTAGAGCATCTGTTGAACCTACATTAGTAGATTGTCTTTTGTGAAGTTTTAATCCCATGGTATCCAGGGTCTCTTAAATCCATCAGCGTGCATGTTAGAACGCTGATTTGGGTAAACAGAATATCAACAACCCTCAACCATATACAATTGTATGGAATTCTGTAAGGAGAAAATAAGTGATATAGGCATATAGCTCATTTCCACGCCCGTATATGTTAATTTATGGTCTTCAAAATTTGGTTCCCTCATAACTATATTTTTCTGTAGTTTTGCATTTGCATTTGACGAATTTCTATGTGGTGAAGCATTAATCATGTATGTTCCAATGTGTTCTCTAGTTTGGTATCTTTGGGATTGTACTTTTGCCTTTATTTAAGTTTACTGTAGTTCATATTTTGGTGTTTCTTTTTCTTTTAGGTATCCGTTTTAATGGGTTATGATAGTCTTCATGATTTGATTGAGAATGAAAGAGCTGAAAAGCATTGTGGTATGAATGTTAAAGATGCAATGGATGATTTTGATGTCTCTTTGGTGTGCAAGAGATTTCCATCTATCATTTTGGGAAGTTCATCTCCGGTGGAATTGTATGATGGGACCCCAAGTTTCTTTGAAAAGATGGCACTTTTAACAACTCAAAGTCCTGAAGGATTTCCTTCTGATTCTACTGGTGAAGAGCAGGAGCAAGATTATCTGTATGAAACAGGGGATTCTCTGTATCCTGCTTTTCCGAGTGTAGAATCTTCCTTGTTAAGAGATGATCAGTCCACGAGTTTGGCGACTGAGAAAATTTCATATCCAGTTCTTGTGGAGGAATCTTCTAGCAAAGTTTCACATGAACCGCAAAAGGATATTGTGTCTGATGAATTTATCCTGGACAGTTCTATCAGTTGTATACCTGGAATAAGTAAAAAGCGTCGCAGTCAGCTGGAAAACTGTGGCTTTCATACTGTTAGTTTTCAGGAAACTTATGTTAAAGGAAGCGTCCCCATTTTTATTGAAAATTCAAAATATGCCTTGGCTCACATCTTTTCTCTTTTGTTTATATATAGGTGCGGAAATTGCTGCACCACTTTCCTCGGACCTATGCTGATTTACAGAATGCTCAAATTGAAATTGATGATGGACAGTACTTGATTTTTATCGGAAAGATATTAAAATCAAGGTAATTAATTTTTGCCTCAAAGATGTTGTTAAGTTTTACATCCCAAATTAATCTATTAGCAATTTTCCTGCTCAGATGTACAAGCCCAAAGATTTTCTTGGTATATGAAAAAATTTGATTAGTGATATTGGTATTGTAATAGGCACTCTATGTCTTCAACTTAGCAATTGGGTGGGGCAAGGAACTGAGGATATAATATGCAATATTCTAATTTACTTGACTTATTACACTACTTGCTTTGGTTCCTAGTTATGACTTTGTAAAGATGTGTATTAACACTAGGCAGTGCAATAGTAGGAATCTAAATTGCTTTCTGATAGAAAACCTGATGCTCTGAGATGTCCAATGATGTTGGAAGTGTCTGCATGGGTAAAATGGATATCTAGTTTGACATAACAAAGAACATTTCATGACATACAATTTGCTAGTGCTCAGTGCTGTGCATTTGTAACTCGTATGTAGTAACGCAACAGCAGACATGTTACATGCGTCTATATGCATTTCTGTATGTATATTTCCTTGTTCATTCATATAATGTTGATAATCTGCATCTGTTCAAATACTTAGTGATGGAAGTTTCTGTTTTAATATATATTTTCTATCTCTTCTCTTACAGGGGAATCAAAGCTGGTACTTCTTTTTCAATTTTTGAGGTTGTCGTGGGTTGTGAAATTGCTGATAATAAAACAACTGAGCATAAGGATGATTCTACCGATTGTAGAAGGAAGACGATTTTTTTGCATCTAAAGAAATTTTTCCGTGGTACTCGTTTTACTTCTCTACCGTTTCTTAGAATTGTTGAGCAGAAGCACAAAGAGGGAGACTTTGTATGTGTTAGTGGTAAGGTAAGTTTATTGGTTTTCTTGCTTGTTCAGTACCCTTTTTTTTTTTTTATCGAATGCTTGTTCAGTAATTGCTTGCACTTCGATGTGTTTTATTGGTATTGCGTTCAATATTCTGTGGTAATTTTTTTTCTGAGTGATTCTTCCTCACAAAATACTCCTGCTACTATTTCGAATGGAGGTGTAGTTTTTCTTCTGGTACTCGAATGTAGTCAATTATGATTAGGATTAAAGATACTGTTCAAGAAGAAATAGCTTTGTTTTTTCTGGACACCTATCTACTTGTAGCCGGTCCCTACTGGATGTAAGCTGACAGAATCCAAGTCTACTCTCTCAATGATGTTGTTCCTTGTTAACTTAGGAAAGGTTATCATGGCTCAGCCAGTATATTGCTGCCTTTGCTGATTGCTTTTTTCATTTTGGTAATGTTATCAGAAATTAGGGAGTCCTGCATGTGAATTGCATTGAAGTCCTTTTGACTTGTTGAGTTTCACTCACTGGTTAGTGCCCTTTGTAGCACTTTTAGTTCCATTTGATATGTTTATAAATTGGCTCACCTCTTCATGTATTGAAAACTATTAATGATTGATACATCGATGCCTCTTTTTATGAAATGCATCAAACATTATCTTAAAGATATTATCCTTTAGTTTTCAGTTTTCTAATCTTACTCTGGAGACGTGTACTTATGACAGTACCTTTTAACATAGGTGAGGACAATGCCTACCAAAGATCACTATGAAATGAGAGAATATAATATTGATGTCCTCAAAGATGAAAATGACTTGTCTTTCCATGCAAAAGGGAGGCCATATCCTATATACCCTTCAAAAGGAGGCTTAAATCCAAACGTTTTGAGAGACATCATTGCAAGGTTTGTGTCTGCTACGTTTTCAGTACGTTAATTTGTAATATGATGACACAACCTCTCCCTTGCAAGGTGAGATTTACAAATTCTTAATATTCTTCTTACTCTAGATACTTTATGTTCTTTGATTTCTTCACTATAATTGGACCTTTTGGATTTGTTTCTGGATGAATGGCTGGTTGCTCAATATTTTCCTAGGCTCCAGTCATGTTTTGATATACTCTAATAAATCCACTCCATTTATCCTATGGGAATGGCTTCTTGGTTCTTTAACTTGTTGTGAATTTTTCCAGTATTGGATTAATTGGATAATCTCTTCGCAGTTTATCTAAGACCTAAATCCGTATTGTTTTACATATTCCAGAGTTGTACAAGTTTTGCCTATCAATGTTGATCCTATTCCTAAAAGTATCATTCTGGACTTTGGGCTGCTTACTCTTCATGATGTAAGCACCTTTACTCTTATTCCTATTATAAAGCATACTTGTAATTCATAATTTCATACCTAAGTTATGGTCACTTATTACTTTGATAACATGCAATAGAAAGTAGATATATTTATTTACATATGTTTTCCAATTAGCAAATAGATAAAATAATGTGGTTAGCTATAATTTGTCTCCTTGTTGTATCGTCCTTTCTACAACTATTTTTTTTTTCGTTAAACGATGTACTGGGAGCATAGCATGCATCTCCACTCACTCTCAGTGTCTGCATATTCTTAGTACATCTATATGTGCCTCCTTGTTCTTTTGATAATAAAAATAAAATGAGCAATATGATTGTCAACAATATAGGCATATACTGGGATTCACGAACCGAAGAGTATGAGTGAAGCTGATTTGGCTCGGAAAAGGCTAATATTTGACGAGTTTTTTTACCTTCAGGTAATGTTGATTCAAAATTCTTCATTAGTTGTTCTCTTTATATTATGATTATAAATTATAATATCTTTGGGCATTTTTGCTATGGTGGAATGTATCGATCTTATTGTGGTCGTACATACTCTTTTATGATTTTATCTGATTTTTATTGTTTCTTGTTTCATCTAAATTCCTAGTGAAATTTTTAGTGCTGGCAAATTGTACTTTCTAATTAAGCAATGATCAAGTCGAGAATAGATTTGAACTCACCCCAATTGTCATTACCTATCAGTTAGGGCGCCTATACCAAATGCTTGAAGGTCTTGGTACACAAATAGAGAAAGATGGGTTGCTAGATAAGTACAGGAAACCTGAATCAAGTGCTGCTTATATGGAAGAATGGTCCAGTCTTACCAAGAAGTTTTTGAAAGCTCTTCCATATGCCCTTACTGGTAGTCAACTCACTGCTGTTTCAGAAATTATCTGGGATCTCAGGCAACCAGTTCCCATGAATCGGCTTTTACAGGTTTTAATTCTTGAATAAAATATGTGTCCAATTTTTTTTCAGGTTCATTACAACTTGTAAATGTATGTTAATGCTGATTTTGAGATTGTAATTCTATCTGAATCGACTTACTGGACTTAAAAAGCCTTCATGTTAAGTAACTGGAGTTGGATTATGTACAGTATAAACAACAGCTTACCACGTGAGGACAAGATACTTGTTGGTTTATGGTTCAATACAATTTTAAGCCACAACTTTCACACTAATTTTGTTTCTCTCTCTTCTGATTGGCCTGTACTTGTCCTCAATACTAATTGATTTGGCCTGTAGATATAATTGAAAACTGTAAGTTCTTAGTTGATAATACGCTGTTACAATTATTTTCAGGGTGATGTTGGCTGTGGTAAAACTGTGGTTGCTTTTCTAGCATGCATGGAGGTAATAGGCTCTGGATATCAGGTTAGTCACTTTTGAAAACTTTTCGTTTTTATTCGTGTTAGTTTAGCAATTACTTTACACAGGTTTTAAATATGGCTGTACAATGATAGGAGTCCATTAATTTTAACATTGATTACTTTGATTGATATCAAGCCTTTCTCCATTCATTATCTCAAGTACAATATAGTTATTATCATTGTTCCTTGTAGAAAACATTTCTGATTGTTTCTCTTTGTTTCATGTATAGGCAGCTTTCATGGTTCCAACAGAGTTGCTTGCAGTCCAGCATTACGAGCACTTAAATAATTTGCTTGAAACCATGGAGGATGTTGGGTCCAAACCTACTATTGCCTTACTAACAGGCTCAACCCCATTAAAACAATCACGGATGATTCATAAGGCATGAAGAAATGTCCAGTTCTGTATTTTGGTTAATAAAATGTTTCGGTGATTCTAATCATTAATAACTCATTCTTGATGTTATGGATCATCAGAGTCTCCAGACTGGAGAGATATCAATGGTCATTGGAACTACTAGTCTAATAGCTGACCGCGTGGAGTTCTCTGCATTACGTATTGCTGTGGTGGATGAACAACATCGTTTTGGTGTGATCCAGAGAGGACGGTTTAACAGTAAGGTTGTTTATTGGACTGAAAATATCGGTCACGTTATTTGATGCTGTAGTACTCCATGTTTATTCTGTCCGCTAATTGTGTTACAACACAACTCTTTATAACAATATGGATGGTTAGTTTTTGTTGGTATTTTTGTGGAAAATCATTGCCAATAAGTTTCTGATCTCCTTGCATGCTGCTCGAGTGTTTCTTGATGTTTCCATCAGTTAATTGTGCATAGGTAGCATCAGTTAATTGGAGCTTCTAGATGTTGATACATATTAATTGAACATTCTTCTATTATAGTAATAATGTGGCATCAAGAATCCATTCCTTGAAACTTGTTCCTTTGTATTCTAAAGTCATTTTATAAAGCTAAGTGAGGCACTAATCCCTGCAGCTATACTATACCTCCATAAGTTCTAAAATGCTAGCCACCAACTCAGATGAGATCTCCAAAGGTGAAAAGCATATGGCTCCACATGTTCTTGCCATGTCAGCTACTCCGATCCCAAGGACACTTGCTCTGGCTTTATACGGGGATATGTCATTAACACAAGTATGCATTCTTGTTGTTGTTCCTTCATGCTCGTTTATGTTGGAAGAAAGATCTCCCTCATTTTTTTCTTTTCCTTTTCTTCTCATTGGAGTAGAGAGTTGAAACAATGCTTTAACTTTTTGAAACTACATTATTTACCAAAAAAAATGTATTTAGATGCCTAATGTTCAAGGCTTGTTGCTGTAAAAATAGTTAATTTCTTAAGAAATTTGGCAATCATAAGGTTATTTCATATTGCAATCAAATTGTTAATATCATAGCATTCCATATCCTACAAGTTAACATGGAAATAAATCTATTTCAAGTGTAAGTGAATTCTATCTTTTTATATAACATAATAAGTGCTATATTTGTACAGAAATGATATCCTGTAAACTGAATGTTTTCTGATTCTCTTGTTTATAATTTTTTTAAATTACAGATAACAGACTTGCCTCCGGGAAGAATACCAGTTGAGACATTCATTATTCAAGGAAATGAAAATGGGTACGAGGATGCTTATGAGGTGCTTTTTCTTGATTTAACCTCTCTGCAAGACTGCAATATATTTTTTCTTTTTCTTATAAAAAAATGTGTTGCAGTTTAAATGAATTATTTGATATTTATTAAATAATAAGGCATCAATGCGTACCAGGATTGCTTGGGTAGACCTGCTATTTAATATATATATATATAGAGAGAGAGAGAGTAGATGATCCTTGATGTATTTAGTATATTTCTTGTTCATTAGAATGATTACAATAACAAGAATTTTCTAACTCCAACTTTTTTATTTTATTAGTATCTGAGTAAAAAATATAACATGTAACAGATGATGCTCGATGAATTAAAAGAGGGAGGCAAAGTGTATCTAGTGTATCCAGTCATTGAACAATCTGAACAGCTGCCTCAACTTCGTGCAGCTTCTGCAGATTTTGAATCTATATCTCATAGGTTTCAGGGGTACAGCTGTGGATTGTTGCATGGAAAAATGAAGAGTGATGAGAAAGATGAAGCATTGAGAAAGTTTAGATCTGGAGAAACAAATATACTACTTGCAACGCAAGTAATTGAGATTGGTGTTGATGTCCCAGATGCATCTATGATGGTAGTTATGAATGCTGAGAGGTTTGGGATAGCTCAGTTGCATCAACTTCGAGGACGAGTTGGACGAGGAGTGAGAAAGTCCAAATGTATACTGTTACCATCTTCTGAGAGTAGCCTACCTCGGCTGAAGGTCCTCGGGAAATCATCAGATGGGTTTTACTTGGCAAATATGGACCTTCTTTTACGTGGACCTGGTAACTTGCTTGGTAAGAAACAGTCAGGACATCTTCCAGAGTTTCCTATTGCAAGATTGGAAATAGATGGCAATATCTTACAAGAAGCACATCTTGCTGCTCTGGTAATTAGTACTCCTTTCTCCGCCCATTTTTATCAATTACTTTTGTGATAAAAAAAAAAATTTGATCAATGACTTCTGTGATAAATTTTGTTACCACTTCATTTACATCGATTTTATATTTCAATGAGATATTAGTACAGAACTATAAATCCATTTCTTTTTTAAAGTTTGGTATTCTTGCTACAAATAAGTTTGGTATTTCTGCAAAAGTAATGTCTTGTGAGTTCGTGTCTGCATTGTATATTCTTGGAAGAGTTCTGGAGCACATGATGGTATGTATTGTTGGGTTACCAATAACTTGGCCAGTTCTGGAGTACAGTTTCGTGTGGTGGTCCTATCTATAGCTGTCTTTTTTAGGTTTTAATTGATCATAATACAATTTTCAGAACATATTAAGATTTTATTTTTCCCACTTAATTTAGTTTCTCTTTATATGGCATGTATTTCATTTCTAAAATCCGCCAGAAGAAATAAAATATTTCTGCATTTTTTTTTACACTGCAAGTCCTGTTTGGTGATGCCGGTTCATGTAGTATAGTTCTTTATACAAGGGGTGTTTTTTTTCACAGAAAATTTTAGGTGATTCTCATGATTTGGAGAAATTCCCGCTGCTCAAAGCAGAGCTTAGCATGAGACAGCCGCTGTCTATTCTTGGTGACTGAGACTAGCCGAGGTATGTTTGAAAGCCTACATACGACCAGTCTTGTACAGTTGTACTGATTACATTGTTCACCTTTTGTAAATATTATCCCCTTCTCTAACATAATTGCTTTTAGGTACCATATTTTGTATATCATAGGTTTCACGAGCAAAGATGTTTATGTGCAACTCTTCTTAGCGGTAATTCCAACTCCAACTTAAAAGGCCGCAATTGTATATTTAGGAAATACTGCTACATAAAAAAACACAGAAGCTAGTAGGTCCTGATTTTACAGGGTTGTCTTGTTGGAACCAAGAAAATTTCCTTAAGTTTGGCAAGCAATTGGTATTGGTATTGGTATTACATGTAACAAATCCTTGGCAAGTCATTCGCAGAAGAAGCATTTTTACATAATTTATGTCAGCATCCTGAATGCCCCTTTGCTTGCATCTAAGGATGCTCAAAGATGATGAATTATGTGGCTCTATGATGTCTAATGTTTATTGTTTCGTTTCAATTTTGTATCTGAAACATGTAGGTTCAACATTAGAGAAGATGCGACCAAACATGGAAGGAGGTCTTGTTGTATATTTACTGTGCCTTAATGATAAACTCATTACAAATCCAATGCCTTATAATATGCTTGTGTTTGAGCTAATCTATCTAATGGGTAATACATGGCAGCTTCACTCATTCGTTTGAGTCAAAGTTATGACTTGAAAGGTTGTCATAAAGTGGTAGTAGGTGAAACTCTGAATTGACTGGAAAACTATTCTTTTTCTTTTTCTAGCAAAAACAGTTTGACTATAGATATATAGTTACTTGTCTTAGTTCTCAGGAGGTTTTGGGTTTGACTGGTAATAGTGCAGGTAGCCAGGTGCTAGTACGTACTAGGTTAATTTGCTGAATTATTATTATTAGGGTTTTCATCACCAACAAGGTTTAAATTTTCATGCACCGGACATAAATGTACCTAACTTTCAAAAGTGATTAACAAGATACATGCATTTTTAAAAACACATCATCAGGATATATCAGTCTTTTTCTGTTACTTCGTTAATTATGAGAGCATATAAATCATTTGATATATTTAAACTTTCAAAATTGATCAATAAGGTACCTGAACTTTTAAAAACATATTATCTGAATACTTCACTCCATTTTTCATCATATTTAAGTTAAATGAAATATATTCAAAAGCCTTACTCGATTGTAAGTAATAATTTTTTAACTTTTCCGACTTTGAAAAATCATAATTCACAAACGACTTTAGATTTTCGACTAAAGTCAATTGGAAAATCTTTAAAAACTATTTTTCTATGTTGGTAAAGTTTTGTCACAAACAAACTTGCAGGAAACAGGGGGCTGGTATTGTTTAACACGTTTGGAGGTGCATGGCATGTCAAACCTTGCCAACCCTATTTGTCCTTTAACTTTTTCCGTGTCAAAACTTTACCATTGGTAAAATTTGATTTTTAAAATGTGTTACAACTGATTTTGCTAAACAATCTCGAATCGTTTATTTTTTACGAATTTTTTAGTTTTTCGACTTTGAAAAATCGTAAAAAAATAAACGTGTCCATATTTTTACGTTATGTCAACTTGAGAAGTCCTTAAAAATCATGATTGAAGTATGCAAAGATTTTGCTATGAATATGAACACACGATTTTGGCCCAAAAATGTGTGTTATAACCCACGTTTTGGAGTAAAAAACCATGGTTTGACAAAAAAAAATTCTCAAAAATTTACAGTTAGTAAAACATGCTTTTCAAATGGAGTTCCAATTGACATAACTCAAAAATCTTAAATCATTTATTTTTTATGAATTTTCTAGTTTTGCGACTTTAGAAAATTGTAAAAATGAGGTTTTGTCAACTCGAGAAATCCATAAAAATCATGATTTGAATGTGGAAAGATTTTAGTACTAAAATAAGAACATGAAATTTTGGCCAAAAATCGTGTGTAATAACTCACGGTTTTTTGTGAAAACCCATGGTTTCGACTTTAAAAAAAAATTCTCAAAAATTCAACATTGGTAAACACATGTATTTTAAAAGGTGAGCCAATCGACATAACTCAAAATTTTAGATTTCAACAAGAAAAAAATAATTCGTTTGGTGAATTTCTTAGAATTTCTTATTTTTTTTAAACCAATGGTAATAGGTCAAAATTTTATTAACGTGTTTTTTAAATTTCAAATATTTTATTAATCACTTTTAAAAATTTAATACCTTTATGCTCGGTACACCGAATTTTTGACAATGTCTGCTAGTGATTAAAAATCTTTATTATTATGTTCAAAAATTTCTTTGTTCCTACAGTAAAATGATTTCGGGAAATATGTGACCTCAAATTTAGAAAAGGTCAAATGATGTTATAATGAGTTACTTGGAAGAAAAGTAGTTTTGGTTTGAGGAAATTGTTGATGTCAGATTCGAACATGAGAGAAAAAAAAAATTATCGTGCGCCCCTTTCATCATTTGTTTATGCGAACACACAGAAACCACTTTACATGTATAGACTAGATTCCAGAGTTTCAACACAAAAGGCATACTCTGTTAATCTTTCACTAAACAAATTTTTTTGGTAGTTTTTTGTATAAGAATTCTTTTGGTAATTACATGCTGCATTTGAAGCCTAATGAGTTCGTCTACTGTACCAATATAACAAATAGTAGTTTGATATAGTAGATAAACTAGTTTAATTTAATCTACTAATACATGGAACTCATTTATAACTAGTCTACTTCATTTATCCTTTCTCGAATCAAATAGTAATAGATATGGTAATGCCTATTGTTGTTGTATAATTAGTCTCGCAACTTGTCGGTGGATATGGCCAAGCTGTTATCCACTGGGATAACACAACACGGTATATTTGGTGGAATACCCAATCAGTAATTCACGGCAAGGGACAAGCAGACAATGGGGTCGCACCTTGGTTCCCTACCAATCATTCAAGGGTGGGATCCACAGCCACCATCTTGTTCCATGACATGTCTTTGATGCAATGATCGAACAAGACGATCGTCCCCGGCCTTCCCCATTCCCACGCTTCTCTGTTTTGCCCTAGATAGAAAAGCTATCATTCCTCTTTGGAATTATATGTTCAATTTTTCTACCATTCACACATAGCAGCAATGAGTGGTATGACCGGATCGGAGACGACGACTTGAGACTTGGCCGGCCTTGTCACGCCATGCATGTCATCCGGCCCAGGATTGAATGCAAAGAACTCTTTACCTGTAGTTTCAAACTTTAGTTCGTGTACATATGAAGAATGAAATTTCTAGTATTAATTGTGTCTCAAAGGCTACACCTACCTTTGTTCTTAACACTAAAGAAGAAGCCAATTTGGTTATAATATTTCACTTTTTGTGAAAAAGAGGAACGCATGGACATGATTTTGTTTCGGCCATTGATTGGTTATAGATTTTCATGGTCAAAGCTAATAAGTGCATATATATTTCAGCTTTTTCTCTTTATTTTTCCATTGATTTGAGAAATTGTTCCTCGATAATTAGGACTATGATTTTATTGATCGATCCTGGTAAACTAGTCTGATGAGGAAACACGTACTATGTATTCTACTCGATCAGTTACCTTTCCCAATTGAAGATTTGTTGTCATTCAATGAAATTAAGGAAGTTGGTGGACTTTGGATACTAGTAGAGTAGTAGTTACAAGCCCATCAAACTAATTTATTAGTAGATATATCGAAGATGAACCTGAAGAATTAATATACAGTCTCACTTTTAGTTCTAGCTAGCTCGATGAGAAATGAGAGTACGTAATCCTAAAGCGTTAACATGCATAAAGAGGCTAATTAATGGGTTTCATCGATCTTTTCCCTGCAGGTTAAACTTAATTGTAATCCTTTGAATCAAATAAGGCATTAATGTTTTTTCTGCTTCTATGTCAGATACGCGCATACAGCAATAGAAACGTTGTTGCGTATCATAAATTAGTAATTCTATGAATGCCAGAGAGAACAGAGGCGTGCAATGGCTTCCTCGATCATTAAAACTCATGCATCACCCATTCTTCCACACACACCATAAAGTAATTCAAAGTCACTGGTGCAAATTAATGAAAAAGCTTGCAGAAAACGAGCACGCTCTTCCTAAATTCATAAATGGCCGGACAAATATCCAAATTCCATACCAACCCGAAAATTATATGTCTCTTTCTTCATAGAAAAACGTTGCAACTCCTTTGTACCCGCAAGCAGATCAAACAGCATTGAATATTTCTCATTATCCCAAACAGTAACCACCCACTGCCATTTATGATTTAGGGGAAAACACCTTCAAGAAAACATTTTCTTTAATTTCCAGTCCATCTCTTGCTAGCTCTGTGATGATCAATATTTGGTCCTGATGATAGCATTATGGGTCCGTCTAATAATTATACAGTTTTCCATTTTGGGGCATAAAAAATGTTATTAAAATGTCTATAAGAAAGAGGAAGAAGAAGGTCCCTAGCTTATAGGCTTAATTAAGCTATAGCTACTGCAGGAGTGCTTTGCTTCACAATCCAATCATTTCATCAGCTTTGACCTTTTCAACCGACAATCAGAGTCGGACCAATTGTTTTTTCTAATTGCTTATACAGTAAAACTTGCCGGGTATTCTCCTACAATTCGTTTTCCATCACTTGTACACGTGTCTCCCATCGGAATGGTCAGACTCTTTGACTTGACGACCACAGTCAAAGAATTAAAACCCCTACCCCTACCCCTACCCCAACTCCAAAACCAAAACACACCCATATATCCATCTCGCGCCACCTTTTTTCTTTACTTTCCATTTTCTTTTCATTTTGTAATTTCTGTCCCACTATTTATTTGACCTTTTCATGTCTCTTTACCCTTTCTCATATGCCCTCTATTTAATTCATCCCCCCACTATAAAGTGGTGGGTTTTCATCTCTGTCTCATTCTGTTTTTACTTTACCTTTTCCGAGCTCTTTTCTTCTCCTCCTCCTCCTCCTCTCTCTCTCAGCACCTTCTAGCTAGCTAGCTTGATCAATCAGCAGGTTTCTATGGCGAGCTTGGAGTTGACTATGTCCGTTCCTGGCTTCTCTTCCTACCCATCTCTTCCTTCATCTGGTAATTGATTAATTAAGTTACCACCCTTTTCTTATTAAATCCTATATATATATATATATATATATTTTTTTTTTCTCTCATGATCATAACCCCATCTTCTTCTTCATTTTCTAGACTCTCTTAGCATATGATATTTTATTATTTTGTCGATCAAGAAACACATGATCTCTACCAGGATATGTCTTGCATGTATTTCCTTTTTAGTTTCCTTAATTTTTCCGCGTATTTGTGTCGTGGAAATTAAAGTTCTCCCTAAACCAGTAAACCCTAAACGCTGTCGTGTCTGAAATTTGTTGAATTTAATTGGGTTTTCGATCGGTGCAGTGAAGGACTTGGACATAAACCAAGTACCATCAGGGCAAGGAGCAGATCAAGAAGAAATACTTGAAGACGAAGAAGACAGCAGCAACGGGTCGGGCGGTCCGCCCCGAAAGAAGCTCCGCCTAACAAAAGAACAGTCCCGTCTTCTCGAAGAGAGCTTCAGACAACACCACACCTTAAACCCCGTAAAAAAAACCCTCTCTTTTTCTCTCTCTCATGTTTTATGTGATTAATAGTAATACCTGCGCGCAGACGTACGTTGTTGTTGTTGTTGTTGTGTTGTTCGATATTAATGAACTTAACGCCCTTTTATTAAATTTGCAGAGGCAGAAAGAGGCTTTGGCTTTGCAGTTGAAGCTGAGGCCACGCCAAGTTGAGGTGTGGTTTCAAAATCGTAGGGCCAGGTACTAAAACGTCTACTGTTACCTTCCTATTTGCGTCTATGTTTCTAGGTCATGGACCTTGAGTTATCTTGAGCCCCTTTCCATTATTATTATCATCATGTTGGTGGTTGGGATATGATTTAATTGCGCTCTAACACTATTTTATGTTATTTCCCTTTCACAAGACACACACCTTAATTTATCGTTTAGTTTTATGATCGAATGAACCAAACGATCTTGACGTTCATAGCTAGTTACTTATGTATTGCACGTAAGAATCTTTGCGATTTTTATTTAAACATCGAGAAGCCTTTTGTTTGTGAAATTTTCTTTTTAAAGCTAGCTAAAGATGTTAGAATATTCTACTCTTTTTTTTTTCTTTCCAGGAAAATGATTGATTAAATTTTTTTTATTTTTTTTATTTTCAGAATAATGCATTATAAAATAAGTTGATATAAACCAACAATAATAGTAAGTATAGGCAGTTACCATAGGTGGGTCAATATGTACAAGTAAATTTATGAAGAATTGATGAATATCATCAACTCGATCAGTCATGCTCCCCATAGAGTACTACCATTGGTCCTCGTGTGCCCGTCAGCTTCATCACTCTAGCTAATAGTAATAAGTACTTCGTAATTTGACTCGATCATTACTCTAATTTGGGATAGCTACCCATGCATTTATGAATATTCATGATGCATGTCCATGTCATCAAGTAACTATATATGTTACGAATTTTTCTGAGAAAAAGGGTATTTTTTATTTTATATTTTTGAACAATGAGAAACGGGTAATTAATGTTTGCAGGAGCAAGCTGAAGCAAACAGAGATGGAATGCGAGTATTTGAAGAGATGGTTTGGATCACTGACTGAACAGAACAGGAGGCTGCAGAGGGAGGTGGAGGAGCTGAGGGCCATGAAAGTGGGCCCACCAACTGTGATTTCCCCCCACACGAGCGAGCCCCTTCCGGCATCTACCCTCACTATGTGCCCTCGTTGCGAGCGAGTCACCACCACCGCCAACGGCAAGACCGCCGTGTCCACTAAAGTGGCGACGCCCCCCTCTAATCCGGGGACACTTGATTTGTAATGACCCGCTTGATCATCAATTAATTAATTAATTAATTATAGTCAAAATTAGAGATGAGAATGTATGTTCATATTGATTAGTGAATTAGTTACTTGTTGTTAGTTTATAATACAACATGTTGCGTTGGCAGTTGGGACACACAACACAACACTTTGCTGTTTGTTTCGAAAGTCTACACAAATGTTTCCATGTTGGTTTTGGTTAATGGTAAGTGTTGGCAGCATGTTTGCCACTTTGCCCAGCTATAAGCTATCATTTCTAACCTTGGAAAAAGAACCGGCTTTTGAAATGCATGCCACTTTGCCCATCTCCACCATGTCATTGTTAATGATCAATTCACATACATGTATATGGATAATAACTTCTTCTTTTTTGTCTTCTTTTCTTTACGGTGTTCCTACATTTTTCTGTTTAATTATCATACCCAATGAGGCAATGAATTAAGTATGGATGGGCCTCCTTTCTTTACCAGACCAAAAAAAAAAAACCAAAGGCACTCGACATGATTTGGTCGACTAGTATCATTGGGTTGTGAGCTTTGAATCTTATAGGGCCCTTGATAAATTAGATGGATCCAATATTCAGTTGCCATGATATATTGCCCTGAGAGCCTAAATCCATTTTGTTTTGTTTTCAGTCATTTTCATAATTTGGCGAGAGAGAGTATCAAAGTTTAGAATAGGGGATTGAACGCAACAAGTCATTTTACAATTTACACTCTTTTACACGGTAGTCACTATACAAAATAAAATTAAACTAGTATGGAGTGGTTTTCACTCTCTTGAGTCTTGAAGCAAGTTGTTGTTGTAGTCATGATTCTGGGGCAACGAGAAGGAACTTTTGGGCTTTTAAGGTGTGTAACAAATGATGGGCCAATTAACCCAAAACAACTTGAATGAACAAGCCAATCCAAGGTATAAATATGGTAGCAGAAACAAAAGCTAACATGTAATATATGTATGACCAAGGACGAGACAAGGCTTAGTGGAACTTGATGATCAAACCTTGGATTGAGCAAACACGTACAGCTAGTATTTAGTACTGTTGTTGGCAACGCATTCATTTCTTCTTCCCTTTCAGAAAATGCCGAGGAAACACTCTTCGATCCTGTCTCAATATCACCACGCCTTACAACTAATGCAATCCCATCCTGTAGGACATACATGCTTGCTTATAATCATTTTCCATTTCTTTCTTTTTTTTTTTTTTTTTTTGTTCTTGATGATCGAGGTGAATCAATTATTGATAAAAAGCTAGCTCCCATATATTTCACTTTAATTAACTGGTAAACAATAAGCTAGCTAGTGGTATGCAATTCCCAGCTGACGGACAACTCATATTTGTAGCATTTGATCGAGAAATCAACTCCGGTGCCCTTAAGAATGTATACATTCATAAAATGGCAATATATAATTATATATATATAGGGAGAGAGAGAGTACCATCATCGATCTGGTGGTTCAAAAATATGACCAAACTTAATATTGGAGGCAATAGCTAGCTAGCTTTGATGGTCTTAATTAATTATTACAAGTCAGTAGTCCTATATTTCAACATGCACTTAATTAAAAATAGTAAAATACAGATGGATGAGTTTGAATAAATTAAGATGAACTCCCTCCCAACCGAACATTTGGAATAAATGATCAGCTATATATGTACGTACGGTGCCATTGCAAAACCATGCATTGCATCATCTGTCATGACACGTACATTATCAGAAATTCATTCGGTGAGAAACTTAAATCCCAATCCAAAATGTGCCAAAACACAGACTCAACATGTCCCCAACCCCCATTTATTGTGTTCCCCATATATTAGACTCTTCTTGATGAAAACTAGGACAATTCCAATTTCCGAACAAGATGTGTTTGTTCCTTCTTAGCTGTTTATTGAAAGAATTTACACCACCTAACAGATGGTACATATATATATGGAATTAAAAAGGGAATTTGATCCAGATCGAGTACTGTAATCGGAAATGGCAGAGCTGAGAGAGAGAGAGAGAGAGAGAGAGAGAGAGAGAGAGAGAGAGAGAGAGAGAGAGAGAGAGAGAGAGAGAGAGAGAGAGAGAGAGAGAGAGAGAGAGAGGGAATGAGAGTTCGAGTTTGTATCGACACCAACTCAGAAAGAATGTTCTTTCACATGGTTGGCTTTGGATTCAATAAACTAATTTAAACCTAACAAAACAACCCCACGAGCACGAAATATTACCAAATTTTCTTAATTGGGTGTGTTCAATCATAAACGTTAATTTAATCAATTTCCTTCTTATATATTGATCTTCATCATGATCAACGCCCAAGATTTGAGTCAACCTTCACGTGTCCAACGGAAAGTGATTGTTTAACCGACCTCATTACGATGCATGTGATCCCCCGTTTGGGTTATAAACTACTTGATTATCCACTAATCTTAGCCAAAAAAACAGGTCTGTCCACCAATGAATATATAATACATTATTATGGTCATCCGAGTAAGATAGCTAGGCTAGGTTTATCATTTATGTGAAGCCATATGCAAGTCAATCTCTTGTGTTTACAAGACATATAGGAATGTGGGATAATAAGCTCAATAATGGCAGCAATTCCATGGAAATCCTAAAATTTGGGCCAATCTATGTTGACCTTTGGTAGGTAGGAATTGAAAAGAGGAATACATGACATAAGGCCCAATAGAGGAAGTGAAATATCCTAATGGGCAGGCTGCCACAATTATGCATATGTTTATTTTTTAAGCTAGCTTACTAAATTAGTTGGTACTTGGTAGTAGTAGGTTTTGTAGCTTATTATGTGGCTCATACATAATATGATTTATTATTTTGAAGGTAATTTTACTTTAAAGATCATTCGAGGATTTTTCTTTCTTCAAGCAAATAGCACGGATCTAGCTTGGATATTTTCAAACCAATAATATTACTCGGAGTAAAAACAAGAAGTTATTGTACTTTCAAGTATGTCTAAATGTGTTCCCTATATTTTTAATAAGTTAAGAACACATGAGCTAAGAGCTAGCAAGTCACTATTAATAGTTATAATTATTTATTTCGTGGCAACTGTAAGTATTAAATGAGAAACCAACTATAAGTATTAAATGAGAATTATAGGTTTAGTTACAAATTACTCTCTTTTTAACAAACAAGCTAATAAGTCAAATATTGGCACATTACTTATAAATCGATCAAATGTGATGCAGAAATTAAAGATTTGTAAGATTTTTGCCCGAAGCAATCTTAGCCTCGATTATGATTCCATAGCTAATTAAGATACTTTTGACTTTTGAGCAATAGTAGCTCAAGTCGATCAATAATGCACAGTTTGCGGTCACAAACCCTACCACATTGGTTGATATAACCATAAATGGTCCTAGACAGATTCTCGATAAGCTGTTGCAAAACCAAGATTTGTTTCATAGTTTAGCTTTCCCAACCTATGAAGAAGATCGAAGAAGAAAAACTAAGAAAAAGAGAAAAGGGCGCAAGAAAGCATGCATGTAATGTATATATAAGAAAATGCCTAGGGACATGTGATTATTGTCAAACTAATTGACCTCACATGCATATGTTTTTGTCAAATGTGTGTTTGGAAATTGGGATGGTCCAAATTTAAAATTAAGTTCACATCGAAAAAAAAAAAATTAAAACCAAGTTGCAATTTAACCAAAAGGGGTGGGGAGCCGGGGAGGGGCCTCCATATATATATATATATATATATATATATATATATATATATTACTATTAGGCATGGGGTGTGGGGGGAGGGCAGAGGTCCAACGTACTGCAGGCTCCTCCCCTCTTTTGACTGACCGACTTGCTCGATCACACGTCTCTCTCTGAGGAGTGGGAACTGAGGGTCGATCAGCTGGGTAATTGTACGGACCAAGTGCGCAAAAGGAGATCGAGCCAGGCGGCCATGCCACTGTGATGGATCGAACCAGTGCATGCACATATCGATCACCTTTCTCTTTCTCTTTATCCCCGGCCTACACATATATCCCAATCATCCTCTCTGAAACCCTAATAATTTATAGTACCTGCTTCTTCTTTATGACTTTCGCATTAGCTTTTCATCTAAAGTTTTACTTAAACGAATGCCAATTGACCACATGCATTCACAAGTTGGGGAAGTTGATGCATCTCGATCGCATTTCATGATTATCACATTAAGCCTGATAATACCTAACTAAGTTCCCTTAATACCTAACTATTTAACAATTTAACCTCTGGTTTTACAATTGATCGAGGCTAGAAATGACGGCTATTGTTTACATTTGTGTTACTATAAAAATAAAAAATAAAGATGAAAGTAAACAATTTATAAGAAATTAATGCCTAATAACCTTTTAGTCTATTTAGTAAAATTTGATAAAATTGAAATGATAACTAGAATGCAGTATGATATTTCATAAAGTATCAACACATAATCTCATCAATTGCGCGCATTTTTATTTATTTTTAGATGGATCGAGCTCGATCTAGGCTCTCAGATGGATAACAAAAGGAAGCATATCAATCCAGAGCAGGATGATATATGAAGCATCATAACTATTTCATATCAATCCACAAATGGCGTACTAGTTTCTCATAAGCTACCTGCGTCTGCTCTCACTTGAAGGAGATAGGAATTAACAACATATTGTTTCAAGAATTGTCCTCCCATTATATTATTATTTAATAATAATATTTAAAAAAAATTGACATAAACGTGACGTACTTCTCTAAAAAGTATTAACACAAGGGGAGCACCTAATATATCCAACTATAATTCCAAATTTAAACTTGCTTGAGTGAAAGTACATAGTAATAGCTAATTAGCTAGGATGGGTGAATGGGTCACTCAAGTTTTAGATGATCACCACTATCCTTGGCCAATTCTCGTATTAGCGCTAATTACTGATGCTTTGGTCGATCCCCTTCACCAATGCTGTTCCTCAAGACACACCCCGGCCAGAACCCATTATTGAACTTAATTTGGTTGCTAATCAATTTGAGTTTCCTTTATGATGACGTTTAGGTTCGGCGATGAGGGTTGGCGGTTTTGGTCGGGTTTCTCACAGGAAGAGGATCCAAGCAGGTTGTTTTGCCAAGGTAATTTGGGTGTCTAGTGCACCTTGGATGCTCAATTTTGGTGGGGTGCCCTGCGAAGGTTGTTTCAGTTTCAGCATGGATTTCGAGTGTGGGATCCAGGTGGAGTCTATTATGCTGGCTTAGGGTTCTTTGTTCTTCGCCGGCCCTATATTCTGGTTACTTTGAGTTTCTCAATTTTAGTTAAGAATAAGCATGAGCATTTGTGCCAGATTCGCTTGTGGTTTCACTTTCTTTTTTCATGGGTTATCCTTGAGTTAGATTGTTTTTATTGGGTTCAATGACAATACTTGCCGGAAGCAATGATGCCCGGTGTATGTATTGTTCTAGGTTTTATATCATCGATTAGAGTCTTAGACTCATCGATCAAGCCATTTTTATGGTTATTGCTCCTTGTTAGGATGCCCAAGTTAAGGATTGTATTCCAAAGTGATTAATAAAATTTATGTTTTTTCTCTCAAAAAAAAAAAAGGAATATATACAATCTTATACCAATTAATATCACTCATATATGCATGTATATATCTCTTTAGCAACAACAAATATAAGGCCAAATATAAATCATTAAATCCCCATATGGCTCTAATTAAATAATCAAAACATTGTTTAGTTAGTATGACTGTGCGTGGAAAGCATCATATATAATTAACAAATATATGTGTAAGTCTTATTCAGATTGCCCAAATGATTAATTGCTTACAATTAGCAAAGACCTTTTGTCACTTTACCAACGAAATCTTTTAATTTTGTTTATTAATTAATTAATTAATGTTAAACTACATGATTGATCAGGATCGGTTCATGCCGAAAAGGGGAAAGGCCGGAAATGATGGAAGAGATATTGATTGAGCTGATTAATGAATCTAATGATTAATTAGGATGATCATCCGTATGATAATTTTGATCAGATATTAAATCGAATAATAGAAGCTAGCTAATTAAGGTGGGAGTTCATGAGTGATGAACATCAATCGCATTCGCGTACCTAAAAGATCAAGAGCCTCGTTGGCACCTTTTGGCTCTGCTGTATATGCATGATTAATTGATTACCCAGCCACCATAAAATTCCTCAATCTGTACTAAAACTTTTATCAATTTTTTTTTTTTAAGAAAATAAAAAAACATGCTTGAGAGTTGGGACATTGATCTCCTTCATTCACATGCTAGATTATTGTGGACATCATGATTGACTATATATGGGCTATGGACCAAAGAAACTAAATGGATGTTTCAACACCAAGGCCAAGGGTGTGTGACTCGGTTAGCTTGAGTCACGAGTCATGAATTATAATCTAATTGAAGTATCGCGATGATTTAGACATTTTCTTCTAATCAAAATTTGTGTAAAATAACAACAAATAAAATGAGTTGTTTGAAAAACACATTCAGTTTGCGCGGAGTGAAAGAGATAGTGATGGACTTGTTGATAAGTGGGATATATGTTGAAGAATATAATTGGATAGATGACTAAAATAATGAGGATGCAACACGTTATTTTTCAGTATATGCATGCATCCATGATTCATCATGCATATGTAAAGGAAAATAACAGTTTTGCATAAGGCAATATATAATGGGAAAAGGTAGAAGTACTAATGGAATCGACTAAAATGCTTAAAATTGAATAAATACTGTTAATGGATGCATGGTCAATCAAATCAAAGATGGATGATGAAAAATCGTTTGGTTAGTTTGAATGAAACGGAATCAATGCCAAAGTTAATTAAGTACGTGTTTTGATTATGTTAAAGAAATTAGATTATGTCATCTAACTAAGTACCTTTGAATTGTAATACTTTACAACCTACCATCGAATAAGTTGAAACTGATCATGATATTCATGATTTATTTATCTTTCGACAAATTAAGTTGGTCGTAGTCAAATACGTGCTCAACCCATTTCTTCAAAAGTTCACACCAGCGTGTATTTGTGATTTTGAAAACCTATTCAAGATAGAAGACTGTCCACGTCGACATTGAAACCCTATACGAGTATACCACAACCAAGCGGCCACGTCTACCAACCCATGTTGGGTTAAGCTAATCATATCAGGCGGTCAATATCTAACCCGACTTCACAACTGTTATATATATATATATAAGGGTCTTAATTCTCACTCTACATAAGGACCCATATATATATATATATATATGTAAATTGAGATTATCCTTTTCATCAAACTCAACATTGATGATCCATGGTGCTATTCTTCGCGTAATAAACGTTCGACTGCGAATTTTGAAAGGTTACACTCTTCGTAATAAAGTATAAAGTGACAATCTTATTATTGTTTTTGCTAAGAACATTGGTTATCTTAAATTAAAATAGCATAATTTGTTATCTTGTCATGAGGTTTTCGTCAAACTTTGATTAATAGTTAACGTAATATTTAAATTGAAAGTGATTCTAAATCTCTCGTAAACAATATTAATGACATCCGTAGTGTATAAAATTTTTGATAAATAAATGAAAGTCATATAATACATTATTGTGATCAAATTAATTTTCAACATTTCTTCAAATCGAGAAGTCTTGCGACTTCAACACTTGTTTACAATCACTCTTTAGTCTTTACCACTCTATGTCTCTAGTCTCTACTGTGTTTCAATTTGAACAATCTTGGGGATAGTTATCCCAAAAGTTTCAAGTTGTAGTTCTTTATATTATTTTAGATTTCTTTTGCAATTGAAATTATATATAGTATGTATAACCAAAGCCAACCTCTAAAAGATTAGCAGAAGATACTACTTTGTGGCAATGAGCTAATACCCGCAGAAAATACTATTGATCACTGTTGTTAACTTGTACAAAAAAAAAATGGTATTTACCTGATTAGTAACTTAACAGGAAAATTATGATATATCAATAAAACGATTTAAATTTAAATATTTATTTTCCCGCATAGGTCTAGATTAAAGTGTGATCGACCAAATTTTGTTCGGCCACCCACTCATTGGGTGAACACCACCAAAGAAAACAAGCTCGAATTAAGTTTAGCTATCATCCTCCTATTATGATTGAATTTTCTTCTATGCCTTTAGGTATAAAAACATTTGGCTTAGGTAGTTTTAAAATTACATTTTTTCTTCTTCTTCAAATTCCTCCCCTTTCATTAGGTGTTTCTAAATTTGTATGCTAAATTGATCAACATTAATTAATTAGTATCCCTCGTGGTTGCTAACTTTAACCAAATGTTTTTCTATTTTTTATTCACTTTATAACACCTACCTAATTTAGACTTGTGAAGAAGACAATGTGAAGACTGAAGACTCACAATTATAATACTATAATAAAGCCAACACAAAAACGCATCCAATAATCCGAATAAGATATATATTTATCTATACTATATTTAAGAAAACTCATATTATCAATCATAACCGAATTTTTTTTCTTAAATATTTTCTAAAAATTAAATAACTATATATATTATTTTAATTTTGAAGGATAAAATAGTCAAAGAAAAAATATAAATAATTAATTAAAAAAACAAGAAAAAAACTCAAAACCACAAATTCTTACATCGATCGATAATTATTCACTTTAACACCTCTGATGTGTAGCAATTGATAATATTTAATTAGGGCAGTATAATTTTAAAAAAATACTGATTAAAGTTTGAGAAGACAACTTTAGCCTTGCTTCATAATATAGAAATGTACAAAAATATTAGTATTTTCAATCATGACCAAAAGGAAATTAGATATACTTTTGTTTTTGGTATTTCTCTTTCTCAGGTTCTCAGCTAGCTAGGGCTCTGTTTCTGCTTCCCCTATATATATTCCCTTCAAAGTTACTTGCACCTTTGTAAAATCGAATCGCCTTCTCTCTCTCTCTCTCTCTCTCTCTCTCTCTCTCTCTCTCTCTCTCTCTCTCTCACACACTGACACTGTGACTGTGGCTGTGCGTGTTTCGCTTTTCTCTCACTACAGTCATACATCATCAGCCAGAGCAGCTAGCAACAGTAGTACTGTTGCGGCGAGTAGCTATATATATATATCCGTCCCTGTATCTTCTCTCCCAGTTCGTTAGCTAACGGTTTTTCCTCTTCTGCCAATTTTGCCCTTTCCCTCTTGTCTAATTCACAAGCTAATGCCATCCCCACCCCGCCATCAGATCTGAAACAAACCGAGAATCCAATCAAACACCTTCAAAACTTGTTCTCTAATTCACACACTACATATCTAAAAAGATGATTTCCTGGCATGACCTTTACAACGTCTTGACGGCGGTGGTGCCTCTGTATGTGGCCATGATCTTAGCCTACGGGTCCATCCGGTGGTGGAAGATCTTCTCGCCGGACCAATGCTCCGGCATCAACCGTTTCGTGGCGATTTTCGCAGTTCCTCTTCTGTCATTCCACTTCATCTCCCAAAACGACCCTTACACCATGAATTTCCGGTTCATCGCCGCTGACACACTGCAGAAGATCATTATGCTCTTCGCCTTGGCCCTCTGGACTAACTTCACCCGAAACGGAAGCTTGGAGTGGATGATCACAATTTTCTCGCTCTCCACTCTCCCCAACACTCTGGTCATGGGAATTCCGTTGCTCATCGCCATGTACGGCCACAAAATCCCAGAGGCCGGTAGCCTCATGGTCCAGGTCGTCGTTTTGCAGTGCATCATTTGGTACACTCTGTTACTCTTCCTCTTCGAGTACCGCGGCGCCAAGCTCTTAATCATGGAGCAGTTCCCGGAAACCGCCGCCTCCATCGTCTCCTTCAAGGTCGACTCCGACGTCGTTTCACTCGACGGCCGGGATTTTTTAGAAACCGACGCCGAGATTGGCGATGACGGCAAGCTCCACGTGAAGGTGAGGAAGTCCAACGCGTCGAGACGGTCCCTCGGCCCCGGCTCGTTCTCGGCATTGACGCCTCGGCCCTCGAACCTCACCGGAGCCGAGATTTACAGCCTGAGCTCTTCCAGGAACCCCACTCCCAGAGGTTCGAATTTCAACCCCTCCGATTTTTACTCCATGATGGGAGTTCAGGGATTCAATACCAGGCACTCCAATTTCGGACCCGCCGACTTGTACTCGGTTCAGTCCTCTCGAGGTCCGACTCCGAGACCTTCCAATTTTGAGGAGAACTGTGCTCCAACGGTTACTTCTCCCCGGTTCGGGTTTTACCCGGCGCAGACCGTGCCGTCGTCGTACCCGGCTCCGAATCCGGAATTCTCCGCCCCCGTCACTAAAACCACCACTAAAAATAACCAACAGCAACCGCAATCCCAACCGCCGCAGCAGGTTAATTCCAATACCAGCAAAACGAGTCACGATGCTAAGGAGCTGCACATGTTTGTTTGGAGCTCCAGCGCTTCCCCTGTTTCTGAAGGTGGGGGGCTCCATGTTTTCGGTGGACCTGATTTTGCTGCGTCCGAGCAATCCGGACGGTCCGATCAGGGCGCCAAAGAGATTAGGATGTTGGTTGCTGATCACCCACAAAATGGAGACACCAAAGGTACTGTAGCAATTCATTCATTAGCGAGTAATTAATCCATCATTAGTTTGTTTAACTGATGGATTAATTTTTGTGTGATAAATGTGCAGTGGCTGTTGCGGATAGTGACGGTGACCAGGGGGCTCAGGCTTACGGAGGAGAAGCGTTTAGCTTCGGCGGAAAGGGTGAGGGAGAGGAGGGACCCACCGGGCTTAATAAGCTGGGGTCAAGCTCCACTGCTGAGCTACACCCGAAAGCAGGAGGGGGAATTGGGCCTGATCACGAGTTGGGCGCCGGAAAACAAATGCCTCCGGCGAGTGTTATGACCCGTCTGATCTTGATAATGGTGTGGCGGAAGCTTATCCGTAATCCCAACACGTATTCCAGCCTCATCGGTCTCATCTGGTCTCTCATCTCTTTCCGGTGAGACGTACATACCTTAATTTGCATTATTTTTCATTGAGTTAATTAAAGGGATGATTAAGTAACTTAAAGTATTAATTG
This sequence comes from Rubus idaeus, assembly GCA_030142095.1. Taxonomy (NCBI): domain Eukaryota; kingdom Viridiplantae; phylum Streptophyta; class Magnoliopsida; order Rosales; family Rosaceae; genus Rubus; species Rubus idaeus. The sequence goes on along the minus strand of CM057968.1, from coordinate 33,091,256 downwards.
TAGGTGGCACGTGGCCATGCCAAAAATAGTAGAGAAGTCAATCTCCATACTGTCCGATGCTGGGCTAGGAATGGCCATGTTCAGCTTAGGTAATTATTTCTTGCTCAAACTCCAGTCTACTGTGCTAAGTTTAGATGAATTATAAATCAGTAGCGGCGCCTGGGCTCAATGTGAGTGGTATGCTGTGAAAGAACTAGTATGGTATGGGAGTATCAAGTATGAAACCACCTACTAGTGGTGGATTTTTTTTTGGGTGGTCACCCCGAGTCACAAGAAATAGATTGGATAAAGGTCCGAGTATAGAGTAGTGTTTTTCTTGGACGGGTTGATGGGATTTGAGTATTGACCACCCGACATGTAGGTCCGCAGTACCTTGCGGTCCAGGGTCGGTGGGCATCGGTTGTGATAGATGCCAATTCGGACTAAATTAGTGAAAGCAGTTGAAACCAATGGAGAAAATGAAATCAAACAAACAAAACAAGCTTTCTCTTTCTTTTTGGGTTTGAAAATTGAACGGTTTATTTGGTTGAAATTAAGGTATTTTTATGGCGCTTCAACCCAAGATAATAGCATGTGGAAACTCGGTGGCTGGGTTTGCAATGGCCGTAAGATTCCTCACTGGCCCAGCCGTAATGGCTGCAGCCTCCATTGCTGTAGGGCTACGTGGCACCCTCCTCCACTTAGCTATCGTCCAGGTAATTACTTACTTTAATTTTTTCGATGGCACATTACTTACTTTATTTCTCATCAGAATTTTCGTGGGCCTTCAGTTTTTTCTAATATAACATGGAATATATATACATGTGTCAAACTTAGGCTGCACTTCCTCAAGGAATTGTTCCCTTCGTCTTTGCCAAGGAGTACAATGTTCATCCAGCCATTCTTAGCACTGGGTAAGTCCAATCTCAAACTCAAATTTGAAACTTTTTTTGTAACCTAGGTATTAATTAGTTAAGTAATTTCTTTGCAGGGTTATATTTGGAATGTTGATAGCATTACCAATTACACTGGTCTACTATATCGTTCTCGGATTGTAATTAAACGTTGCTAAAAGTTTGGAAGCAGATAATAGCTAGACAGACACAGAGGAATGAAGACTGAATTTGTATGCATGAACCAGTGTGGTTGTGTCACACTCTAATTGGAGCCAGCTAGGTTACATGCATGAGGATTTTCCGGCAGAGAGAAAATTATTTCCAAGTTTTTGGGGAGCTTAGATTTTGACTAGCTTGAAGAGGAAATGAAAGCCCTTGTTACAAGGATCATGCTTCCCATTACAGGCCAAAGTTTGTCTCTAATTTTCCCGAGTGTGACGAAAGGGAGCAGCCTGGAGACACAGGAAAAGAAGGAACATCGATCCATATATCTATAATATTAGTAATATCTAATATTATTCTAATTGTCTTCATTTCGTCAGGCCTCTCGTTTTAAAAAACAAGTGACGAAACCAGCTCATGAATATATGGAAGAAAAAAAGAAGAATAGGAAATAGATGGTGCGCATGCTTTTGATCATGATTGTATATTTGTTACTTAAAATTCCTAGTGTATTATTCTAGCGTCTTTAATTTCGTTCCTAGTCTTGGATTTTGAATCTTTCTGATATATTGAGTTCCCGTGGAATGTGGATCCTGTATAAATTATTTATGCTCGTCTTTTTCCTTGGTTTTGTAATAATGTTAATTTCTACACAATTTTGATCGTGATATAAACTCAAAAGTTTTCTCAATCACTTTGCTAAATATTGTTTTTTTTTACGGACTGCGCTAAATATAGTATTATTAAATACAAAGAGTCAAAGACAACGATAAACATTTTTTTAGCGACACAAGACTTGTTTAATCTCTTAATGAAAATAGGAGGGCTAGGTTTTAATTTTTTATTTTTTCTTTCTTCTTCTATTTATACCTGATATTCTTCGCTCCTAGAAAATAATATTTGGGGCTTCCCAATTTTCGATTTCGTTAGATTTTATTTTTTGCCAAATAAAAATTTAATAAATAAGAAAGATATATGTACACTGGATGGTCAAGATTTCGTTAGGTTGGCTTTCTTCTTACTTTTATCATTTGTTTCTTATTGGTCAGGGAGTGACTAGTTCTGATAACTCCATCTCTTGTTTTCTTGATTTTTTTTAGGAATATGGTTTCATGTCCCCAAATCTTTACTTGTATTTTTTATTCTTCTTCATAAATTTCAATAAGGATAAGTCGTGATATCTATTCTTTGATTATTCCAAAAAATTAAAATCAACCGTTCAATGTTAAAATATTCATGAGTAGATCACTTATACAAATTTTCAACAAAATTTGATTAATATAGGACAACACTCCTAAGACCATCTTATAATAAATAACCTAAATATGGGGATTTGACCATCTCATATTCATAAATGGTAAATCCCAATTATCCATAACGATTTATAGCTTTCATTGAAAATTTATAGAAGTGATCTACTCATAAATATCTAACCAAATTGAAGCCAAATTTCAAAATGTATTAATATTATATTCTATTTTCTTTCCACTTTTTCCATTCTAACTTCATTAAACAATCTTATAATTTCCTTTGTGTTCATAAATTTTTAACTAGTATTTTTTTATTCTTCTTTATACTTTAATTTCTAATAGTAGGATTACAGTCAAGATCAAGTTCTTTCATTTGAGCATACTATTGTTTACATTGATCAAAATAATTTTAATATATAATTTGACTTATTAAAATTTGGCTAGTGACAACTATGGTTAAAGAGATTATAAGGCACATTTGTACCAAAAAGTTATTCATTTTTTAATATAGGACAACACTCTTAGAAGCATCGTTGTGCGGCTGCTCTTAAGTATTAATTGAGGATACTTCTTCTTGTTTTAGAGAAAAGGCGAGCAAGAAAGAGATATAGAAAAGCGAAAAGCAGCAGCAAGCTAGCTGGAGTCAAAACTCAAAAGCAGCTAGCTAGCGAATTAGATTAGAGATTAGATTACTTTTTAGCTATATATAGCTTTTGGCTTTTGATGGATGCGCCCACTCGGCCACACCACAACCCACCACCCATGCACAAGCCTAACCCTACTTTTACTTCATTTGGATGTGGACTCGTCACTGCTCACGAGCTAGGCCCGCCGGAGGCAGATCGAGTTCACCACCACTCCAACCTTTTTTTTTCTAATTAGGAAAGTGAAAGCATATGTGATGGAACCAATCAATCAGGTAGTTATATCGATCTGAGTCTCATTCATATTTCACAATAATGATCACAGGACCATCATCACCTCTGACGAGTCGGTACAGTGGTGATGATCATCAGATTCATCACGTTTCAAGCTAGTCTATCTTGATATGATGATTGGAGTTATCATGCATCCGATCCGGGGCCGCTATGTTAGCTCCACAATAAGCAATCGAGGACATTCATGCATGATAATGTTTCTTTTTTCTTCTACTGAAAAAAGTATACATGCATTAATTAGGATATATCGAACTGCATGAAATAGTGGTAGACAAGTTCTTTGACTAACACGATAATGTTGGTCTATTATCGTGTGAAGGTGTTTAGGACTTTAGGTGTATATAAAGTTGGTTTTACCATTATGTATTAAACGTATTTAAACCCTAATTGCATGATTATCGATCAGTGTGTATCCATTATGTAACAAATTAAACAGATATATAAGGAAGCGATCATTTTCAAAAGTCTCTAATAAACGATCAAATTTATCATTTTACGATTAAATTGGCTCATTAAAGGCCTAATTAAAAAAAGAGACCTAACGTACACGAGGTAATCCAAGTTTTGAGGTAAATTAATAATTTATGTAGTTTTGGAAGGGAACATATGTACGCAGTGGAGTGGAATTAGGCCGGCGTCAACTAGACGAATATTAAGCAAGCAGCTTAGTACGTTAAATTATATAATTTGGGAATTCGATCTATCATCAAGGACATATTTGCTAATTAAATCCCGGCCCGGAAGAGGGATATATGCAACTATGCAAGAGCGGCCAACATGCTCGATCGATAATGATGGAGCCAGCACAGACCGAAAGCGATGACCTGCCTAGCTCGCTCGGTGAACTATGAAACTTACTCTCATGCACATACCCTTATAATCAATCTTCCTGCAACGCTCTCACATGGTTTTGTAGCCACAATGTAACAAATCCCCACGTGTGCTCGTCTTCGATCACTTTCTTACACATATATTCATGCTATATATAAATCTATTTACTCAACCAAAATGCATCGTTTCAAGAGATCAGGGATCATACTTTTTTCAATGGAGTGATTATTTTGTATATTGCAATGCTATTGATATATTTCAAATTGTTAGTTAACATGATTTAAAGTTTAGTTTCAAATTTTGGGATGACCTCAAAATGTAAGATAGCAAAGTCTAGAAAAGTCCCAATCCTAAACTACTGGATTGTCGAGTACGTAAACAACTGGAAATCTCGGATCACATATATATATATGCATGTATACCAAATAAATATTTTCTTTTCTTGTCAAATTAAGAGTGTCATTGAGTTTTCATTTGCGACTATATCTATGTCCTTGTACATGGATCGTAAAGACGGTTAGAGGGACTTGTAGGCAAGTCACCAACAGTAACAGCAACGAAGTGATAGCAGCAAATTAAAGTTTAATAGACCACAATTAATGTGGCCACAAGCAGGCCTATATGGAATTATGGATGATAGACGACCACAATGCATGTGCATGCATATATATATATATATGGCACACATCGATGTAGATCGACTAGAGGGCATGGCATGATCGAGGACTCACGCACCAAAGATCATCGTACATGCACACGTGGCTAAAGCATATGCTTGGGTCCATGCTCATGTGGATGGCCCTCGATGCCCATACTGTGTTCATGTGGAGAGCTAGCTAGGGTTTGAAATTACAACTGCGACTGAGCACGTACAGCCAGAGCCAGCCAAACATGCCATGGGGCACTATGGTATATACTATATACATGTGTATTATTAGCTAGCTAGCTAGCTAGCTATTAGCTAAGCTTAGATGTGATATACATGATGCAGTAAGGGTACGTAGAGAACTAGAGATTGAGAAAGAAGATTGGAGAAAGATCAATATAGATAGAATCAAAACTTGGTAGGGACTGCTTCAGTACGTAGCAACTTCGGCAAAGACTTTGGACTTTCGTGGGTGCAGCTTTTCTTTGGTTACAAATTAAGGAAATGGACAACAAAACCCTAAAACCCCCAAATGCATATGTGACATGAACCACACTAGCTAATTGGGCAGGGACTTAGGGTCCTACGCACCGTTTTGCAGAGTCTTTTCTTTTCAAGGAACTATGTGTGGATGATAAATATGGAAGGCCAAACGATGATCGAAACAGTCCCCACTGTTGAAAAAAAAAATCTTTTCTGTTACAACATTCAATCTCTCTAGAACATAGGAAAAACTATGTGTGGATGATAAAGTATGGAAGGCCAAACGAGAGACAAAGAAAACAATTTCTTTTTTACTCTCCAAGAACACAAGATGGGCCAAAAACAATAACTAATATTGTTTCCTCACAACATACCTTTTTCTTTCTCCAAGTTATCTTTCGGCTGCCATCATGTGTAATTAAATAAGACAACTAATTAAACAATTAGCATGAGGAGGGAACACCAACAATCTCCCCCTTCCACTCATGCTAAACATGCCTTGCTAAAATTTAGCGACGCGACCCTAAGAATGAGCGTTCTTGCTTGCCTTTGGGAAGAGACTTCTCAACATATCGCCTTGTTATCATTAGTGTGAACCTTTTCTATCACGCCTTCCTTTCAAATTTTCTCGATCCAATAGTACCTCATATCAATACTGACTTAATGAAAAGGGATTCTGCTAAGATGAATAGACTTTGATTATCACAAGAAATAACAAACTTCTTTGTGTAAACCAATCTCTTGAAAGTATCTCTTCAACCATGCACTCTTTGCGCATTCAACAATGGCAATGTATTCGATTCGTAGTTGATAAAGCCCACACTTTTGCTTTGGAGCGAACCCCGCAAAAGGAATAAGAGTAGATCATTGTGCAATATCTCCACTAAACGACGGAAACCTTCAGCACGCCTATCACCCCCAAAACACAAACACAATTTAGAATGCCTCGAGGTACTTGAGAACCTTGGTTTTGCCGTAGAGAAAGCCCGACCCTAGCGTAGCATAGGTCTAGTACCCGCATACATAAACACCTACGCCAAGCAGACTTCTCCCTCCCCCCCCTGGGGGCTTGCCTTTACTTAGCTTGAAATGACTAGCAGAGGACAACTACGATTTGCTCTCGTAACTTGGCTTTCCGTACTTGATACCCGCCCCCCGCCCCTCGCCTCCCGTTCCCCCCCCTCGCACTTTATCGTTGGCCCCCCCCTTGGCCCCCCCCCCGTCCTTCCCGCGCTCCCCTCCCTTGTCTTCCTAAAAAACCCCCAAAAAAATTTTTTTTTTTCTTTTTTTTTTTTTTATGATACCCTTTTTTTCTTTTTCTTCCTCTACACCCCCCTCCTCCCTCCCTTCTTCTAACCTTACGCGGGTCCCCTCTGGGCCTTTCCCCCGGGTCGCCTTTTATCCCCCCTCTGTGATTTTCCGCCCTCTTTTCTTCAACGCCCTTCTCACTCAGCCCTTTACTTTAGGACGCAGCACTACTAAATTTCCTACTTACTTTGAAAGGAACTTGCTTGCCAACTAAACAGACCTTTTGGGTTACCTTTTTCGGCCCTCTGGCGTCCCTTCCGCTTTGCCCTGTGTTCTTTCCCCGCTGCTTGTAATGTGCCTTCCTGCTACCCGGGGCTTTTCCGCATGGCCACTGCTTCCCGCTGTTTTTTCGCTGGTCTTACCCTGGCTTGGCCCTCCCCCTGCTTTCCCCTCCCTCACCCTAGCTCAGGGGGCCCCATTTCTTCACGGGAGAGGTTTAGCTCCCTTCCCCCATTCAACTTCTTCTTCTACCCTTCCCCGTAACCCTCTAGCGCCCCCGTTTGTGCTTCTGATCCCGATGGGGCCCCTTGCCTTCGAGACGTCCCTTCTTTAGCTGCTTTGGCTCGTACCCACCTGCGCGACCTCTATCGCTGTCTGGGTGAACGGAGAAATTTTATCGAACACTATGGGACATTGACAAACTTCTTTACTAGATTAGCCCGACCTTCCCCCGAGAAAACGACAGCTTTACTCTAGTTCGCGCCCCTTCTGACAACTTGAAAGTCCTCACTTGCTTTCCAAATATCTTCTTTAGGCCTGAACCTCCACTTGTGCCCTGATACTTGGGGATCAAGTAATTAGCCCACAATCACACATCTTTAATTCCAGAACACTTCAATCTATCTTCAACTTAAGTCCAAGGGCTAGGTCGATCTTTGAAATTTACTTTTGTTACCCCCCTCCTTCTTCAAAAAAAAAAGAAAAAAAGGAACAAAAAAAAAAAACAATTATTACTTACCCAACCCTCCACCTCTTCTTCCTTCCCTTTTCTTTTTCTCTTTTTATACGTGACTTTAAAAACAACCCCAAAGTATAAATAAAAAAAAAAACTAATTAAACAATTAGCATGAGGAGGGAACACCAACACCCACAACATGTTGAATGCCAGAACTTGAATCGTATCTTCAAATTAAGTCCAGGCTAGGTCGATCTTTGAATTTACAAGAGATTCATTTTAGTGTGTAGGATTTTATCGTTTACTGCTAGTTAAGTAGTTATTCGGTAGTTTTCATTACGTACAATATAATGCTGTCAATTTGTACTTTACACACTGCATGCACATACTTAATGGTACAATCTAAAATAGCTCAAAACACCGTCGAACAACAATTTTTTAACGTACATTCAAACAGATATATATATATATATATATATATAGTTTGAACATTCAACTCAAAATTCATTTATAATTAGTAAATTAAATAACAAAATCTAGTACCCCTCACACATTTGGATATAATATATATCACTTAAAATTTCCAGGAGAAAAAAATACTTACTCTATCATCAGTTATTCTCGACATATATATTTACTAGCTTGATCTTTGCCATGCGCTCCGTACCAATATATAGATTTAATTTTGAATAACATAGTGCTACTAGTTGGCCGGGGTTTTGAATTAAAATTTTGTTTGCATAATTGTACTGTTTAAGATGGTCTTAAATTAATCAATAAGGATCACGTACTTTAGGATTTCTGAAAATTAACCAAAACTTACATATGTTTGTTTTTATAGTTATATTGAACATAATTGAACCTCTAACTATCCTAATTTGTCTTAATTCTCAACTCTCCCTCACTAGGGCTTAGCACAAGGGCTAAAACCCCATAAATATCATAGTTCGGAACTTTCGATAGAAGTTAGATCACAAAATATATTTGCTAGCTAGTAATTAATTAACGAGGAATGTGATATACTTGTACTTCGTAATTAATGTAAGAATTAATGGGGAATTATCATTAATTAAAAATATATATATATATATATAGGTGGGCTCGATCTGAAGATGATGGATCGAGTAGGGCATGCAGCTGGTGTATATACAAAGAAACATATGGTGCTGTCCTCGTGCGCGTGGCTTCATTTGATCTCTAAACTCCAGCATACATAGTGGTCCTGCTCCTAATCTGCAGGCACCAAGTCTTCATATGATTTATCAAATCCAACCTCGCAATTAATTATGTAACTAGCTATGATTATACTGCATCACTAAAACGTACACCGGCCATCAATTATTTCGTTTCACAAATTGATTCAGGTGAAAAACCGATTTCGGTCATTTACTTACATGATCACACACACATATATATACATGCAGTAGCAGACTAGCAGTAGTAACCCGGACCAAACTGAATTGTATCAAGCAATTCAAATAAGATAATAAGTTCTTGTGCAAGTTGGGTGGTTTGGACCAGATCATTAAAGGGGGGCGTGGTTGATCGGATAAAAATAAATGCAAGGAAACAAAAAAGAATCGAAAACATTGAGAGGGGGGTGGCCATGGCGTCGTGGTCACTGTAGGGTGAACAACGGACACGAACCAGAGAGACATGGACCATTTTGGGTTTGGGACCATTTGGGTTGAGAGCTATTGAGAGAGACATTGCATGTAAAAGCAAGAAACGAAACTTGCACACACAAAATTACAAATCAGTCACCAAATAACATTAATCGAAAGCCTATGTGATCTATCTAGCTAGCTAACTCGATCGGGGTTTGCATCATGTCAAGGACCCATGTCGATGTCCTTTTGATCGGTCAATAATATGCATGCATGCATGTATGATACTTCCTTTTTAATTTGCTCATCTAGTTTTACTTGATGATCGAGTTAATTCGTATGTATATGCATGTCTTCTAGCTTGTAACTTTATAGGCACCAAGAATATAACTTTATAGAAGGAATAATATTTTTTATTTATTTTTTGTTTGAACAATTATAAGAAATAATAATTGAGGACATACATAAGTATTATTGTTTCAAAAAGTCAGTTTTAAATGTCACTAGCTCATACTATTATTGTTTTAGCAATAGAAGATTAGACCGGCCAGTGTCTCATACGAACTATTCGATCGATCTGCAACGTAACCATGTTTCTGTTGAAGACAAGATGATCCAAGGGGGCCAAACTCCCTAATAAAACATCCCGCATTCCCCGGTAATTTATTGAAAAGGAAAAGGAAAAGAAAAAATTGATCACAACTAGTTGTACTATGGGCACTGGTAAATGTTAAGATCGATTAAGAGGCGTCATCTCTTTTATTCTTACCACTTGCACAACCTCTTTACAAACACTTTGCCTCTCTACCATTACGGAAGCACATGATGTGAAACGTACGTACACTTTTATATATTACTTGCTGAAAGTTGGATCGAAAGTAATTGACTACACTCACAAGTTGAATTCAACTCCTGAATAAGGGAGCAGTGTGGTCCAAGCTTACAGCACGCATAAGATTTACCTCAGGCTGAATCGAGATCCATTCCAGACTACCAGCAAGTTCGAAGCCAACCAAATCAGCTGGATTACTTCTTTTTTTTGGCCTAATAAATCAGCTAGATTACTTAAACTCCTAAATGGGTCATAAATAACAATATAGCCCAACTGCGCTCGTGTCTTTTATTAAACTGGACCAGCCCATTTTATTGAGTTGTCATATGCTACCCAAAATCTAGCACAACATAATGATATTAAGCTTGAAAATCTAACACACAATTTTGGCGGTTAATTCCATTGAAGGAATGGCTACATTTAATGGAAATATATAGAAAACATTGTTTGAACCTCCATTCGCTAGTCACCAAAATAGCTGCGCCATCAATTTAATCCAATCCAAAACCAGGAAAGGAAATCGTTTGCAATTTAAATTTTCTCCATGACGCCAACAGATCATTTTCCTTGCTTGAATTAATTGAGAGTCAAAATGTCTGATGCACAAGATATGGAAAGAATGGAAGAAGGGTCCGGCAACACGGCCCCAATTAATAGCAGATTTTCTGGGCTTTGTTCATCGGCCGAGATTGTTCAGCTTCTCCAAAAGGTACGTAGTACGTTAACAATGTCATCAATAAATAAATGAAATCAATTATATATAGCAATTGACTACATTGCATGCATGCAGCTGATTGCAGAGGTGATTGGGACATATTTCTTGATATTTGCTGGGTGTGGTGCGGTTGTGGTGAACAAGATATATGGTTCTATAACATTTCCAGGGGTGGCTGTCGTCTGGGGATTAACCGCTATGGTCATGATCTATGCCGTTGGTCATATCTCCGGCGGCCACTTCAATCCGGCCGTCACCGTCACTTTTGCCATCTTTCGCCATTTCCCTCTCAATCAGGCATATAATTAATTAAGCATGCATTTTCGATCATTGTGATTAGGCATGCATCTAGATAATTAATTAATTGACAGACAATGCGCACAGGTGCCTCTATACATTGTGGCTCAGCTTTTAGGGTCCATACTTGCGAGTGGCACGTTATGCCTTGTTTTTGATGTACATCCGGAAGCTTACTTTGGAACTGTACCGGTTGGATCATATGTTCAATCTTTGGTCATTGAGATCATTGCCTCATTTCTCTTGATGTTCGTCATTTCAGGCGTTGCCACCGATAACAGAGCTGTACGTCAGTAATTAACTAACTCGATCATTAGTTGATTAAAGATCCTAGCTAGCTAGCTAACTCAGGGATAATATATACATACAGATTGGAGAATTGGCAGGAATTGCTATAGGAATGACTATACTAATTGATGTCTTCATTGCCGGGTATATATGTACCTATGATCTTAATTTTTTTTTTTGAGTTAAAAACTCTGCAGTGTGTGAATTTAGAAAATTGTAGTTTAAGTGTGATTGATCGATGATGATGATGGTGATGCTAAAAGCAGGCCTGTATCAGGGGGGTCGATGAACCCAGCTCGGAGCATTGGGCCGGCTGTGATTATGAAGATATTCAAGGGACTGTGGATTTATGTTGTAGGCCCATTCATTGGGACAATATTGGGAGGATTTGCTTACAATTTGATAAGATTCACCGATAAACCACTTCGCGAGATAACAAAGAGCGCTTCCATGTCTTTCAAGAGCGTTCCCATCCTCAAGTCCATGTCCAGGAACACCACTTTCAACAGTAGAACCTGACCATCGATCTTCTCGATCTAGTGTATGTTCGCCCGGTGCAATGTCAGTGGCTAGCTAGCTAGCTAGCTAGCTTGTATATCTTTAGCCAGGCTAGGGTTTAAACATTCAACTTAACCCTAACGTGTTACTCAAGTAATACGATGACCTTCCTTCCTTGTTAGGTTGCTGCTTCTGTGCTCTGCTGTGAAGCCTATAATGTTGTAAACTTGTAATATTAATCGATCCACATCATTAGTGTCGACTCACAAGAGGACCCTTAATTTGTTTTCTTGTTCAAAGTTATGCATAGACTTTGCCATCTGATCCATATAGCCCTCTGCCCTCCCAAGTCCCACCACCTAATGTACGTTTACTCTTGCTAGCTAGAGCCTGGATGCATGAGATCATTGACTGCCATCTATTATGCCACATGGGTAGGGTATAGTACTGCTTTAGTATTTTTTTTCCTGGCATTAATGTTTGTCTTGTAATATATAATTGGATCAATGTGGCCAACAACATATTTTTTTATTAAAAAAATATGTTATCATTGGGAAGCGGCTTCAGTGCATGGTACCCCTAACTTTTTTTAGCGCGTGAAATACACGCAGACGTTAACCTTTTGTTTCAGTTAATGGTCGTCCGTTATGATTTAGCTGGTCAACCACAAAAAAACGGGAGTTAAAATTGAAGTTGACTCGGTCAGAATGTGCAAGCCCATCCACCTTCCCCCTTACCATGACACCGCCGAACTCAAATCTCTCATTCGCTCGTTTCATGGCGCCGCACTTGTACCGGAAGCTTCCCCTTGGCGAGGCGAACACGATGGTGGTGTTGGGTTGTCGAATTGACGGCGGAAGAGTAATTAAATGAAGGGGTATTATCCATCGGATCATATCGAAGGGAACCCAGACCTCGGGCGCGGCTTCTCTCTTCTCTGCGACACCGCCAAACCAAGTCGTGTTCTTTCTTCCCATTTTTCCCAACCAAGACGACTACACCGCAATCCCAAGTTGTGCTATTCTCAGTTCCAATTTTAATTTTGATTCCAATTAATCCAAATCCATCACTTCCAATCAATCCAATTTTAATTTTGATTCCAATTAATCTAATCAAACCGCCGTGAGTAGTGGTTTTATTAATGGTTGTTTGAAAACCGCTGTGAGCTCACCTTGAATTTAGATGGGAATCTGGAAGGAGGCCTGGGATTAAGGTGTCTCGGTTAATAATTTGAGCAGGTGGTTTTCAAACTTTGATGAAGCTCTGGTTCGAGGTTCGAGCTCCAGTTGTTTCTGTGCCAAAGTTCTACTATGTTGTTTGATCTTCTTGTTTGGTATCTGATATGGGTAGTGGATCTGGAGAACATGAAGAGATGAAGTGCAGATGTAGAAGAAGGGGACGGTTTAACTCGTGAAGTTTTGGGAGCTGTTTAACACTATTCCATCTTTTTTTCCGTTTCTGACAAAAGCAACGGCTGAGATTTTAATGAAATAAACTTTTAACCTTCTCAATGGCTGAGATATAAGAGCGTGGCCTACACGCTTGCACAGTGAAATAGGGATACATACCCCTAGGGGTATGGAAGATTCTTCGGTTATCATTGAACCTCAATTGGTGTAGCAATATGAAATCTGTTCGGTTGGTTGGAAGTCCCTTTTGTTAGTGAGAGGATTCCATGGGTCTATAATTGATCTATGAGATTAGGTAGATTGCTACTTCTCTTAATTTGGCCTCCACTAGCTAATTGAACCAAAAGGAGGTTTTGATTTGTGAAAAGGATCCCTCCTTATGTCTCTCTCTCTATCTCTATAGAACTCTGTAGTCTATATTCATTGCAACATTTATTAAATCCTAACAAATTAAGCTTTAAACAAAGGAGGTTTTGAGGAAGTGCCAGAAGATAATAATAATAGTAATAAGATGGACGTTGGCAAAAGGCCAACCATCTCGATCCCACTGAATGATAGCTAGCTGATTGATATGTACAACTAAACTACCTTTCTAAGCATCGATCCCACTTCAGAATAACTTAAATCGATCGACAACGCCCCGGTGTTGTTCATCATCGATCATTATGCTAATTAAACACTCACTGACCCTTCTCCCTCTGAAAAGCTCTCAGAGCTGGCTAGCTTGTTAGCCAGACAATTAAGAAGATCTATTATTTTTTATGGGAAATGAAAATTAAATAAAACAAGATCGATCTAAAAGAAAAGACACAGTGGTGGGTTTCTTGTCCCGTGTCATGTGACTCATGTGCGTATGTTTTCATGTTTTGTCTCCTAACACGCTTGCTTCAGATTCCTAACTAATATTTTGCTCCATTTTTTTCAAAAGCGATCCTTTTCATTCTCAGCAAATTAACCCCAGCTATCTGCTATTCGTTTCTTGTACCTGAGAAATGCGCCTTTAAAGGTAAACTCTTGTCATTTCTTGCAATTATATGCAAACTTTAGTTTCTCTGTCTGTCTTGGTTTCTTTGGCGAAGCATATATAAATGGACTTGTTGTGGAATCATGCTTGGTTACTTATTAACCTTTTGTCTCTCAAGGATTGACGGGCATTTCCTTTTGTCATGGCTGGGGAGGTAGAAGAACCCTTTAGTTTTAGCTTTCAGGTACTTCTTTATTTCCTTCCTTCACTCTATATATGCTTGATTACATAATTCTGTTATTCAACTATTGCTATATGCATGACCAAGAAATTGCTCATAAGGAAAGTATAATAAGTTTTCACTATACATATATGTAGATGTGAATTTGAATTGTGTATTGAGATGGTTAATGATCATTGTGATCTTGATTGATTGATTTTTAGTATAGTTTTGTAGTTATTCCCTTTCTGACAAAAAACATGCTCGCTACTTCTTTGAAATGTACAGGCAGACTCTATACACTCTGGTTCCATATCCTTTGGGAGGTTCGAACACGAACCCTTATCTTGGGAAAGGAGGTCTGCCTTCTCACATAACAAATATGTTGAAGAGGTTGAGAAATGCTTGAAACCCGGTTCAGTTATTGAGAGGAAAGCTTATTTTGAAGCTCATTTCAAGAAGAAGGGTCTTCCCAGACCAAACTTAGCCGACTGCAGCTATAGTGGTGCAGACAGTCGAGTCCGCGAAAATGATGGATTGGAGAGTGATGATGAATTTGAGCATGGAAATGAAGGGAGCAGTTATGCTGAATCGGATGAGAGGTCGGAGGGTTCTGTGTATCTGGGAGACTTTGAAGTCGCAGAATGTGAAAAAGAAGAAGATCCTGAAGTTTCATTCTCTGGCCCGGAGAGGGCATCTGGCTTGAATAATCATATTGCTATTTTGGTAGATGGTGAAGTTGAAGATGTTAATTTTGAGGAAACGCATCAACCTGAAAAAGGTTGTGACAACTCTTCTTCGATCGTTGATGAACCGGAGAGAGATGTACATAAGAATCATAGTGGTGATGCAGTGAATGCTGATCATGAGCCATCTAAGACTATTGGTATATGTCCCAAGACTGAACCAGCTGAGTGTGTTGATAAAACTATGTTGGAAAGTGGGAAAAGTAGTACTTCAAAGGTTTGGGCTAGCTCCTAAGACTCATTTGATCATAATAAGTCAGTTTTGTTTAGGTGGTAATAGTATTTACTCTAAGCTCAACTGCATTCTAATTTCATTATAACGTTACCTATCAGCATGCTGAAATTTCTGGATTTATATCCTTTTGTTGTTTGAGAACCAATGTTATATTGCACGCTTACACTCCTCTGTGTCCTATCTAGTTGAAGGCCGCAAAAGAATCAAAACTTTTCAAGCCCAAGGCCAGCGTTTCTCCTGAGGCATCAAAAGATCCTAGAAATAAATCAAATACCAGAGAAAGAGAGGGTACACGGAGAACGGAGAAACAAAAGCTGTCATTAAAATCTGCAATGCCAACTTCGCAATCTGTTGGCAGGACTCCAAAATTAGATGTAAGCATTTGTTACATTATGTACGTATATCCCTCCAAAATGCTAAAATTGACCATTCACTATACTCTTCTCTATGATGTTCTAAATAGGGAATTATATACATATCGTTTCTGACAAAGGGTCCTTATAGTGCTGAAATCTTTCTTAATCATTTCTTAATTTTCTCCTAAATCACACAGGACTCAAGAGGTCTGAAGGGAAAATCTTTAAATGAGAGTAAAAGGTACTCGATGATTTTTGCAATTTGAAATTTCACATACTTTGTTGAATTAATGGAGCCTCAAATATGCTTTTCATATTGTTGCAGTGATAAAGAGTCGTCGGGCAAGAAACTTGGTGAACCTCAACCTTCTGCATTCAAGCCTGAATCCAGAGGACGCCAAATGACAAACAGGTACAGGTTCATTAGAAATTAAGTACTAAATGATATTCGTGTATATAAATCTTTTGAACTGTTGAATTTTGATGGAAGTCAAGTCACCGGCCGTTACATTTTCTTACCTCATATAGGCTTAGTAACAGAGCCGATTTTACCAAGTCCAATACAAGATCAAGTGTTGCGACTTTCAATTTCAAAAGTTCTGAGCGAGCAGAACGGAGGAAAGAGGCAAGGCACCAAGATTTTCTCTGAATCTATTAGGTTATTTAGAATCTGTGTTTAGATTTATATTGAAATGACTAATTCCTTTGTCTTTGTGGCTCATACATTCCAGTTCTATATGAAATTGGAAGAAAAAATGCATGCTAAAGAAGATGAAATGAACAAGATCCAAGCAAGTAAACAGGTACATAAAATGATTCAATTACAATGAAGTATGTGATGCTCAATTACCTAACAATTTCAGTGTTTGGATGCATATATATTTTGGGCCAAATCTATTCCTTGAGTTTTGGATGCTAAAGTATTACATAGTCACTCATAAATGAGGCAAATGATTTAGAGATAATACTGCTCATATCTTCGTATGCTTCTGAAATTTAATTATCTTCAGAAATTCAGGGAATTCATCAGATTGCTGTTATTGCAGGAGAAGACGGAAGCTGAGATGAAACGATTGCGGAAAGGCCTCAACTTCAAAGCAGCACCAATGCCTTGTTTCTACCAAGTAGCTAGGAATTCAGGGCCTGATGGGAGCAAGGTAAGTAAATGTTGTCCATTGCATTTTAATTAAAGGAATGAAATATATGGATCAATTGAGTCAATGAGACCCGATTTAAATTAGAGCATATATATACTCTATCTTGTTTGTTTCAGACTGTCTCAACAAAATCTTCTAAAGTACAAAGGAGTCATGGCAATGCTCCTCGTGTAAGATTGGCATCACATTCCGAGGCAGGAAACAATGTTGATGCCACAGGAGAAACCAAATGCATGATGGCAAAAAGTCGGAAAAGTGAACGGAAAGTGGGAGCCGAGAGAAATAGCAGAGAGATGGCGGGGCGGAAAGGCGTTGTTGGCTTTGGAAGCAGTTCCAGAATGAGTCATCTACCGGTTGGAGTTGCCTCATGAATTCAATTCGATCTCCAACCATCTACATTGTACAGCAAGCAGTTGACATCCAAACATGTGCTTCAATTTACGGTGCTTTATGACAAATTTGTATCCCTTTTAGAAATAGTCCCACAGTTTCATCCTTACATGGAAGCCTTGTAAGAGAACACATGTATAATGTACTAGCTATAGCTGAAGCTGCTGAACAGAGACAACGGTTGTGCTGTTCGAGGGACTAGAATTGTCTACGTTCTCTTGCACCTTTCATAGGACTTTAAATCGTTTTCTTTCTTTTTTTCTTTTTTGCTTTTCAAAGCAAAGGCAATTGAATCATGGATAATAAAAAGCAAGTTCTCCTTGTAGAAATAAATTAAACCCAAAAAATCTTATATATTCTTTTTCGATAGATAAAAGTCTTCTATGTTAATTTTCAATGCAATTTTTGGGTGGAGCATACTTTTTCAACGTATTGTATCTCTTTGGCATGCATCTTGAAGGGATCAGTGTTGTGCTTGCTAGGCTAATTTTAAAGTAGGACTTTTTTTTTTTGGTTCTATCTAAGACTATTAAGCATTGCCACACATACGCAGACGTCCATACAAGGGATGACAATGCATGTCGCAAAGAATTGAATCGCCGGGGGTCTCTTTTTTGTGTTATATATATGTAGCCAGCGAGCCTAGCCGGCCTGCTGTACATGTTTGATTCAAGACACTGATTCAGGCATACGTCAGAGGAAAATACTACTCCTTCGATCTGTCTCTACTTTTGGCTCTAAATATCGAACTTAAGGATTTATAACAAAGGGTCCTAGCTAGAGACCTCAGCCTGCAAGGCACGACAGTTTAAAGCTAGCCAAGAAGTATAATTACCTTTCATACATGTGATTACAATCAAACTCTCATCGGACCTATATCGATAAGAATTTTAGATGACATACAAATCAATGAACCTTTAAGTTTACTCCAAGTCACCATAATTGAGTTCACTGGTTACCAGTTTCCCCAAGTAACTTGGTAACTATTACTCGATGTTCAACTTTATATGGGGAAAGAAAGATAAGAATATATGGAGATCGAATTGTCTAGGCATTTATATTGAAGGTTCCTGGGACCTGCCGACCACTGTTTTAGTCTTTTTTGCAACCACCAAAACAGGTGATGTATACAAATCAAGCGGTTACAAAATCCCTTATCAACTTGAAAGCGTTAAGACAAAATAGACTAAGAGAAAGAGAGAAATACAATGTTAATTATATACATGATCACCATCATGAATACATTGACATTTGACAATGCTTTATCACAACTCTTCATAACTAATTAAATGCGGTTTCCATTAATTAAACAAAACCTTCGCTTACACTGAGACTAATTAGTACACGATCAAACTTGCAGAAATTAAAAATTAAGAAAGAAGAAACATGAGTATGACAAGAAGACTGGTGGTGGCGATTGCCATGAGCGTTGTTGACCTCGCACGGTAGGATGAGGTTGCTGACGAGGCGTCTCTGTGAACACCATTTTTGTAATAGAAAGGAAAGTAGGGAAGGATAGGGTCGGGAGGAGGGGGACCGTATCCATAGCCACCACCACCACTGGTATAAGTACTCGGCGGAGGGTTGTAAGGGTAATATCCAGTCGGGGTAGGGTAGGCCGGAGGCGAGTACGTTGTCGTTGTTGTTGACGGTGTTGTGGTCACCGGAGTTGGAGTAGTAGTGGTACCGGTGGGTGGAGGATAACATGGGTATGCGCATGGATTGTCGGATATTGTTGTCCTAGGAAAGCTGATCAGAATGATGGAGATCACCGAGAGGAAGGTTGGGAGAAAAGGGTTTATCTTTGGAGCCATGGCCGGTGATGGTGTATGAGTGTTAAGGCTTTGTGGTGTTTAGGATTTTAGGAAATATTGATGATGAAATGAGAGGAAGGAGGAGGTTAGAGGTGGGAGGAAGTGAGGAACAAAACAAGTAAAGAAAAAGATACAAATAGGAGTGGGTGAGGCACTGAGGTGAGTACTAGTGGTGGTGAAGGTAAGCTAGCTAGCTTGTGATTCCTTTTCCTATTATATATTAGAAGAGACTTAGACTTTTAGCCAAAAAAAAAGAGAGACTAAATTAGAAGACTATGAGAGCGTCTCGATCCCTTGTCGCCACTATAGAAGAGGAAAAAGAGAAGAATTAAAGACCCAAAATGATATAATTTGACAGTGATCAATATTGAAAAGCAAGTTCTATCAACCTAACTAGCTAGCCCCCATCTACTGGTAATTTCAATTTCATTTTTAGAGACAGAATCAAAGAATTGAGATGCATATTAGTCACACTAATTGTGCACTTACCTATGCTTTTTTAAACTTTGGCTAGACAAACTATTAATTCATGATTCACTAGAGGGATATATTAGGGAGAGATGGAGAAATTGTAGTAGCTAGAGCTGTTCTTTCTAATTTGGTCAAGAACCCGTATATAAATTGAAGTCAAGCTTTTGGGTATTCAAATCTTGTCATAATGTGCAATTATTGCTCTTGCGTAGTGGCGTCTGAAGAATGTAACTAATTAAGTTAAATTATACGCTTCTTTAACTATATATTGTTGGATACATAAGTGAACAAAAATTAAGCAAACCTGGATTAATTAATTTATTTATCTTTGAAGATAAAAGTACTAGTTGAAACGTGTTAACATGCTCGATCTCTTGGATCTGTTGCCACACAGTTGTGCTTAATTAATCAATTAACGATTGCTAAAAAAAAATCAATTAACGAGTTTTTTTTTAAGGGGAAAGGATAAATCAATTAAACATCAATTAACGAGTTTTATTAGCAAGTGAATCAAACTAACTAACTAGCAAACACACACATATATATATATATGCCTACAAATTACGATGTTTTGTTATGCGCTCCCGCCAGAATATAAGGAACGAGCTGAGTCGTAGGGGAACATTCTTCAGGCATAAGCCTTCCATAACATTAATTAAAGTGTACATTACATAATTTATTAAATATTCCTCTACATAAATGTATATTTATGTATATGTTATAAACAAGTCTTCATTAACGAGTCCCTCAAGTCACCGGTATTGACTATTGACTAGAAGTCTAGAATTCAAATTATTTTATGCATAATAAAAATTAGTAAAGGTAACATATAAATATTAATTAGTACAAATTACAAAGTGGTTCTTTAGTGAAGTGATTGCTTCTCTCCTATGTGAATCGTATAGTTGTTTGTGTCAACATATTTGTTTTTTTTTTTAATATTGCATAAGTGGTGCTAGCATCATCATGTATATAAATATATATTGTTGTCTCCTTCTTGAATTATACAAGATTTACGAATAATTAAGAATATATCGATGGAAACAATTAATTAGAACGTTGGTTCGGGTAGAGATGAGCGACGACCATTTCGTCAACAGCTCGATCACAAAATTCTACACGTACCTAACCAAGTTATTTATGGCATGGTTAGGAATTCAGAATCTAATCATGGAGGGAGACAGCAGACAGGTCATGTACGTAGAAAATGCAATATGGAAAAAGCTAAGGTAGCGTCCAATGCGAGCTATGACTTCTATTTTCTCCATTCAAGACTTTGCGAAATTACATTCGATATTCAAATTGGATTCAATCCCAAAAAACCCGAGCAAGGATGAAACTGAATGGAACTTAGCTAACTAGGGAAGGCACATATATACATATATTCATAGTTATATACAGATCGAGCTGGCTGGAAATTTAAGTACGTACGTGTATCTAGCTCCTTATGAGGATTTTTCCCTTAATTTAATTGAGCTAGCTATAGCTATGAAAAAACACCAAGGAAATCAACAGAAACTTCATGTTCAAAGGCTTGAAAAAAGTATATAAAACTGACTCAATTACAAGTTTACAACCCAAAAGGCCGAAAGTCTATAGTGATATATATACGTACAATACAGCACGATACATCATTTTCTTTTGTTCACTGATTAATTTCTGAGGAGAGGAAGTCAGAAAGAATAAGCTTTCGGATCCTCTATGAATTAAGTAGCACCGGCCTTTAGTATAATTTGTCTAGTCTATTTTAGTTGCAATATATGGATACCATTGGTTCCCATATTCAATTCTCATCCCTTGATTTGTTATGTACAGGCTAGCTGTTGTTGGTGTCATGCATGGGCAGCTGTACGTTGTTATTGCGGTAGGCGAATTCAATAATTATTAGATTGATCAATAATTCATAACATTTCATAATTATATATATAAACCAACAAACCAAACAAACAATAACCAAAAAGAGGCTCATCCCTTCTAGTTTCTTAGCTTGCACATGTCGCATGTCGAGTTGATTGCTCAATTTTCAACCCCTCTATCATTTTTTTTAAGTCCCCCCTTTTTTTTTCTACTTTTTTTTTTTGTAAGTTTCATGCGGTCATGCCTATTATTATTTGGTCTAATTAATGACAAAAGTAAGTGTGAGGCCTTGTTATGTAATTTTCTTGAAAAAAAAAACGCATTTCATATATGTAGACAATAACAATTTCCGCTGAAATAATAGTGTAGTAAATTTGTGAACCAATTAATTATTTCCTCTCCTATATGTAACATAACTTTGTTAATTCTTAACCTTTACATCACTTTCTTCCTAATTAACTTTTATCACAAGTTTCTTAGATAAAGAAGTTCATATAGATTTCGTTGATCGATAGATTTTTCTTGTATCGATGAGATTTTTATTTGAGAGGTTTTGGTTTATGTCTCCCTCTTTCATTTTTTTAATATATTTTCTATTCAATTGGTCTCGTTTTTTCGAGGTTCTATAAAAATAAAAATAAAACTCGATCATATATATAAACTGGCTTCGGGTCAATTGTAGTTGATGGAATAAAGTAGACCTCATTACGCTAATTTTGAAATGACCTCCACAAGCACGTTCATTTCTCTTATTTACTCAAAATATATTTATAGGTTAGTGTTCTGTTTCATGAATGATTTCATTCTTTACCAATTACTACCACCAACCCGAGCTAGGAGGCTGGCTATGAAGACGACCCGGCCACTACTTACTTACCTAAAGCACACCAGAAGACTGATGTGATGTACGTGGAGGACCCATTTATATATAGTTTGGTGAAACCCGAGTTGATCTTCATGTGTGTCAGATGTATCTGACACGTTATACATAAAGTGAAGCATCAGAAGCAAGATCGATCAAAAAATGGTTGGCATTTTCATGCATAGGCCCCCACCCACCCTCCCCGTGTCTAAGTTTCAACAGAACATTCTGTTCATCTATATAGTGCCAAACTGCAAACTTTTTATTTTATTTTATTTTTTATTGACGAGTTCGTTAACCCTCGATCTGTTTAGATAACACATATTAAGTCTTTAATTAGTTTGTCAACTCTTTTTTCTACTATATATGTTCATCAGTACAAAATATGTATGTTTTGGTCGTCTACTCTACTGTTGACCTCTACTGCATCACCGTCTTTTCCATTATTAATTAATTAATACATCTTTTAAATTGGCCGCCCCAATGCAACCAGTACATACAAAGTTACAAACACATTATATTATCTTTGCATAATCCAAAAGGAACAGTATCAATTTAGATTAATTGAAATTAACTGGTTAGAATTGTCCAATTCATCCAGTATATAATTATATATAGCGTCAAACATTGGCCTCAGGACAGTGTAGCTCCAACCACTAGATTAATTAATTTAACAAGAAAATAACACTCATAGAACAACAAGCACCAGTGGTCTAGTGGTAGAATAGTACCCTGCCACGGTACAGACCCGGGTTCGATTCCCGGCTGGTGCATTCTCGTTATTTTTGTACCCCATAACTGAAAAATGGATTGATATATATTCTGGTTCACACTAAATCTAATAATCTATGATCTAGTATTCTAGTTTCTACATTTTTGTCTGTTTGCAAGTGGTGCTAATAACCTAAAGAGCTTAAGTCTGGCCTTGAATTTTGCATTAGCACATTCCCAGCTTAGACCAGTGATCATGCGCCACGTGTACGCATGAGCTAACAATTTGGCCACTATTGAATAAAAATAGGCTCCACAATGAAAGGTATATCTTTTTGAGTTGATTTAATTAAGACGTCAATGGAAGGTGCAAGCTGGTGTACATGAAATGGGTGATGATGATCCATAATTGATCAATTATATAAGAATCAAATAATTCTTATATGATTCTTACAATTCAAGACCCACCCTAGCTAGACACCAGAAAATGAACGAGACAAAAATGAAATTGAAGCACTAATTACGTACATACAAAATCTATGAAATTAACAAATTAAGAACAGGGAAAGAAAGAAGTTAATTGGATCAGTACCATCGATCATATTTGGAATTTGTCTGAACTCGATCTGAAGAGATATATATCACTGAAATTGAAAGATTGTTTGTTATTGAAGATTAACAATACACAATTGAGACGGAGATGGACCAATTATCAACCCTAGATCTGCCGCTTTAATTCCCAGTATTAACTACAAAAAAAAAGAAAATTCTATGTCCCTTAATTGTCTGAATCATCTTACCATATTATAATCCGCCAACTAATTAAGTCCGGCCTGATCACCAAAAAGCCACAACACCCAGCAACCCGAGTCCGAGCAAGACGGGTAACCCGACCGAGCTCTTCCCGCTAGAAGCACCATTGAAGTCCTGATCAATAGGGTACAGCTGCCCCGGCGGACCGGTTATGTAAAAGAAGGAAGACGGCGGCGGAGGGCCGTACGGAGTGGTCGACGGCGGCTGCTTCTTGGGGGAAGGAGGCGGAAGAACCGGTGCCGGTGGTGGAGGACATGGTGATGGAGGCGGAGGAGACGGCGGCGGCGGCGGTGGGGTTTGAGTGCATGGAGCGCACTTCTCACTGCCGTTGCCGTCCTGGGCGTAGACAGAAGCTCCTCCGGCTAAAAGGGCAACAAAGAGGAACAAGTTAAGAAAGTTGTGCATTTTAGTGGCCATATTTGAGTCGCTGTGAGCAGTTTGGTAATGGTTTTTGGGTCAAGTGGAGAGGTTGAAGAAAATGGGAGGAAATGGCGTGTGAGAGAGGCTTTTATTACGTTGATTATGAGGTGGTGCATGGGGGAGTGAACAGGGTAAGAAAAAAAGGGCTTTATTTTATTTTATTTTTCCAATTTGGGTTTTGATATATATGGGTTAGGCTTTGAGAATTTTTTTTTTTATGGGAAATTGAATTCAAGTGAGGGAGACGTGTTGTTATGGGCTGTTACTTGTAATAGGGTGATGTGGTGGTGGTGGCGTTGCTTTTTCTTCAAGGGAATCGCACGGCATGTGGATGGTCCAAATTTGTGGGTCCCACCATTATGGATTCAAATCTTTTGAGGTGTATGATACCATGATGGAGCCGAGTACGTATATATATCTATATATATACATACATTGCTTTCCTTTATCAATCATCGCATTTTGTATAGGAGAGTGGTTATTAATATTTACATAGATTTACAAATGGTAATTAGAATAATTCTGCTAAATCAAAACTTAAGATTTTGATGGGTCATATATAAACTAACAATTAAAATCAAAATAGTACAAAAGAAAATAAAAAATGCATTTGCTCGCGAGTCATTTAGAGGAAGAGAGAATTAATGTTGAGAAATCACATAGAATTTCTGAATTTATTAGCCAGAGCTATTGATTTTTATATAGGTCGCACATATGCATCAAAATCAATAGTTGTTGTAGGGGTTGATTATAAAAATATTCAATTATTATGAGACCTTAAGGCTCGAGACGGTTGACTTACTCAGGTAAAAGACGGACACCCCTCGTTTTCGGTTACCCATTTTTATTGCCCGGGCATCAATTATACCTTAATTTTGTACCCGAATGCAAGCATGAAATTAATATACGTATATGCATTGCATTATGATATGTTTATATGAAGCTAGCTTTTATAATTGTTTGTTCACATGATTGGTAGAGTACACCATCGATCCTTGGAGGAATTCACTCTTGATGATATGACAGATTGCCTAATTCATGTTACACTTGTCACTCTGCCCCTCCCCAATTTTTTTGATTTGGTCTTTTCCCCTTAACATGATGTTTGTTCCTCTATTCTAATTGTTTTGAAGCTCCACTGGTACAACAAGGCATATTTATAATTATGTGACCAATTACAAACGTACATATGATAAAGAGATCGATAACAAGGCAAGAAAGAAGCTAGGCTACTACTCTCATAACAATAATTTTGTCATTGCCTGAAAGCAGTCCTATCAATATTACGAGATTCCAATTTCCAACTCATAATATCTAGCCAGTCAATAATCAAATGACATGACAGTTTCCTTTCTATCTGTCAAGGTTCACTGTCTCATAGGGAAGAAAGAACCTTTGCTACCTTCATGAGGTCGCCTTTTAATTTTACACCTTTAATCATAGGCCTAGAATACTCCATTACATGCGACTAAGCTAAAAAACTGTGTTTTTTTTTTTCCTTTTAAATATGAAAAGAAGGACGAAACTTTGAAGAAAAAGTAATGGTAACGACCTCGTGTCATATTAGATTTAATGTAGTGATATATGGGGGACTTAAGCCTGAAGAAACTGATGAGGGAACAGATTAAAAGGGGATAATGCTGCATCCCAATTGGTTGCGAAGGCCACCGTCCCATTTCTTTAAGCTTATTATTACCTTTTCCCATCTGGGTCAGGGTCCAACAACACAAAAGGTCCATCATCAACTAAAATGAAAAGAATCCTTGTCCACCGTACATGTCTACAGCTGAGCTGCCTGTGTCCACCCTTGGATCCAGACGAGTCCTCTTTGCGCACCCAGATTGAGCTGTTGACGGCCCACGGAACAAAGGAGTACTAGTCTCGAATCCTTGAACCATCTCCACCAACATTGCCTGCAGATCCTCCATGCTATAACTCTTGTGCTCTCGTCTCGATTCCGCCATCAGAGACATCAATTCTTGCACAAAATCGCATAACCCCTGCTTTTAGATTCACCACACCACACCGTCCACACGCACGCATCAATTAGAAATACACTAATTGCATCAATCACTAATTGAATTCCGAAATCAATACGTACCTCGTCTTGTTCATCATCTGGATCGTATAAGCCGGCGTCGTACATTGTTCGCTTCCTCTGATCCGATAACACCGAATACGCTTCTTGAATCTGCTGGAACTTTCGCTTGGCTTCCCCCAGCAAACAAGGGCTTCTTGTCCACCTGTCCGGATGCCACTGCATAGCTAGTTTCCGATAAGCACGCCTAATTTCTTCACCGGAACACTCTGAATTAACACCCAGAATACTGTAATAAGATTCCAATCCCTTTTCCATCTCCTTCAAGCTTCACCCTCCACAAAATCAATCTCAGAGAACCAAATTACGCAGATCAAAGTGAAATCGTGTACGTATTTATGGATGACACAGTCAGGTTATGGCGGTGGCTGGATTTCGATAGGTTCGGAGCGTGTATTCGACAATCTTATTGAAAACACAGCTATAAATATCTGGGGGTCTTCAATTGGCACTATCGATCCGGAATGTTCCGGAAGAAGTGGGAACTTCTTCTGTGATCGCGATCGTACGAATCGTAGATATTTTTGATGGTTTCAGGTATTTAAATATTTTATGTGTTTGGTATTTGCCAGATTAAGTCATAATCTTGTCGTGACACGTGTAATACACCCCCAAGGGCCAAGGGCCTGGGCCAAAAGAAAATGAATAAACTGTTACGTTGTGAACGGTGGGCCGGGCTTTTGTTGTAGGCGCATAAGAACTCGGACCTTGGATTCTTGGAACAATAATAATTCGTTTATCTTTCAGCATCAATCTGCAACTGGAACTGGTCTGTTCGTCCTTCTTCGTTCTAAAAAACACACGGCTGTTTTGACAAGAAATCATTCACGACCCTGCCTCTGAAATTGAGTGGCTTTCTTGACAAGAAATACCGTTAATTGCTACTATATATTAGACCACCGCATGCTTCCATCCACAGACACTCAATACTGAACAACATGATGCCGTCGATCGCATCTAAGCCGCCGTCCTTTGTTTCCACCGTCCTCGTTATCCTCTCCACCATTTTGCTGATCCAAACTCAAGCCGGCAAGCCTCACCTCATCAATTTCCGATCCCCAAATCTCTATCCAGAAGGTCTTGCCTACGACCCGTCCGCCCAGCACTTCATCGTCGGCGCCCTCCACCACCGCACCATCCACTCCGTATCCGACGCCGGCGTCGTCGACCTTTTAATCTCCGACCCCACCCTCCCTGAGAACGTCACCTTTCTCGGCCTCGCTGTCGACTCGGTCAACAACCGCCTCCTCGCAGCTGTTCAAGCCATGGAACCACTCCCTCACTTGAGCGCGCTCGCAGCCTACGACCTCCGCACGCGCCAACGTATCTTCCTCACGCCCCTCCCCTCAGCCGACGGCGACGGCGCGCGCCAGATCTCCAACGACGTCGCGGTGGATTTCAAGGGCAACGCATACGTGACCAACTCGGCCGCGAACTTCATCTGGAAGGTCAACGCGCAAGGGGAGGCCTCCATCTTCTCCAAGTCTCCGCTATTCACGGCGTATCCTGTGGACCGCGACTCACCCCATAGTTTCTGCGGCCTCAACGGCGTCACTTACGTCAGCAAGGGTTATCTACTAGTGGTGCAGACCAATACGGGGAAGATGTTCAAGGTGGACGCGGAGGACGGGGCCGCCAGGGAGGTACTGTTGCCGGAGGATTTGATATTGGCCGACGGGATCGCGATTCGAAGCGACGGCGACGTTGTGGTTGTTTCCATGAATAAGCTGTGGTTCCTGAAGAGCCAAGACAGCTGGGGAGAGGGTGTGGTTTATGACAAAACGGACCTCGACGCGGAGCGGTTTCCTACCTCCGTGGCGGTGGCGGCGGAGGACAGGGTGTATGTGATATATGGGCATGTAGATGAGGGCACAATGGGTAATTCAGAGAGGGAGACGTTTAGTATTGCGGAGGTGAGGTCAGAGAAGGAGAGCAAGGAAGAGAGTGTTTGGATCTTTGTATTGATTGGGTTGGGCTTGGCTTATTTCATGTTCTGGAGGTTTCAGATGCGCCAGCTTGTTGGCAACATGAACAAAAAGACCAATTAATTGTAGATTATTTTTGTCATAATAAACTTAGTTTTCCTGCAACTATAACATGGTGCTTATTGTCCCAAATCACAAGTGAACACCAAGTCCAACAAAAACTGTAACAGACAAAGACAGTCGAACTTTAACTAGATAATCATTCATCCCAGAGAACAGTCATCATCTCCGTTCTCAAGGGAGAACTGCTTCCACTGGTGGTACAATTGGGCTTCCTTAAGGTGCTGGTGGCGACAATAGGAGTGTTTTGTCCTCCGACAATGGTAATGGCTCTTCCCCGTCATTGGGTTTTGGCTTTGATACGCCAGCCTTTTCCCTCAGCATCTCAAGCTTTTCCTGAATTTTCCTCCTAGTCTCGGGCTTGACTATTCGTGCTTCAGCTGGTTCGACTGAGAAGAAAGTGAGTGCTGCTACTGTCGCAGTGGGCAAAGATAGCATCACATCTCTTCGTGAAACGCTAAATGCTTTCGGAGGGACTGATTCTTGCTTTTCCTCACTTCTAACCTGCAATAATGACAAACAAAGAAATGATATAACTATGCATCTGGAAGAAAATTTGAAGTAACATGACTCCAGCTCTGTGATAAATTCTTTGTAACCAAGAATGGTCTTGAGCAATATAGAAGTAATGGCTTCACAATGACAAACTAAGAAGTTAAATAATGATGCAAATCAGACATTAAGTAACCAAGAATGATCTTAACGACTATAGAAGTAATGGCTTCAGAGTCCATGGCTTCAGAGTCCATCACAATATCAAGCTTGTTAAGTAAGTCCAGAGGGTAATTGAGTTTCCAAAAGAAGCCTACTATGCCTGCTTCTCCAGGCTCTGAACCGATTAACCCAGCAAAATGAACCCTTTTGAAAAATTTGAAATACAGTTTAAGGGATCTTAATTACCAAACAAGGATGACCAGCTGTCAGTACAAGTGATCGAAACATCTGATACTTGCACTATTTTCAGCCATAGATGTATGTAGGACTGTTTTTCAGTACTGAGCCAAAGTAAAACTACCCGACTTTTGATCCATTTGTATCTACGAACAGCAACTAATGAATGAGGGTTTTCAAGAGGCTTAGACGTTGGCACTTCTTATCCAGATCAACATGTACAACAAGCTTTGATCAAGTTAAGAATATATATACTCTAGTTTCAAGTTGGACTGGCCATAGGTCATGATGGAAAAGCTTACAACAACAACCTACGGATTCACTATCAAAATCTTGGCATATCTGCACCAAAAATTATATAATAAAGAATCAAGTATGATTGTAAGGAGAACAAATATGTCCATTCTCTTCTCCTCATGTCTGGTACCAGGAATGCAGAAATTGAACTAATGAAATTAAATGCCAACTCTGAAATTTTAGGATGCCATGATCATCCCTTTAAAAAATACATATTGCACTTCATCTGCATGTTGAGGATTCTACATTAATATTTAGGCAGATCATCTACCTTGCCCATAATTACAGCTTACATTTTAAGTCACTTCAAAAGATGGCAGTAAATAAGCAACTTACATCAAAACAACTCATTCACGCTATTGTAATGTCAAGTTCTTTCCTTAATCTGTAAATTTGTAAGTTAAATGCTCTACCCACTAGTCTAGTACATATGAATTGATGCACATCTTTCCAAACTTCCCAATTGATTCCAGTAAGAGTTTCAGCCAAATAACCCAATAAGCAATTGGAATTAGCATAAAAAAGAAGAAATTAGTTAAAAAGAAAATCCTAATTACGGAAACCCCCAAACGAATTTCCGTTTGTATTAGTTCACAGCAACTCCAACAATCTTAGTGGGTTTTAGACATGAGCTCACATCAGAAACAAAATAGATCACACAAAAAAAATTAAAGAAGCTTAAAGCAGCATAATATGCACGTTATCCTAAGCAAGGGATTTGAGTATTGTTGAATCCAAAGGTGAACAGGTAATGAATTAAAGAACCTGGAGAGGAAGAGCTCTTCTTGTGGTTGTCATTGCCGACGGCTTTGTGGGCAGCCGGTTTTCTCCGACCAACGTCAAAGGAAGTGCACCGCCCGCCAGCTTCCAACTAGCTAACGACATCTCTGATCTTTCCCCGGCAAATAGATCGAACTGTTATTTAGAGGAAGTGAGTAGAGATGAGGGGGCAACGTCGAAATTTGGTTAGAAATTGATTTTTGGGCAGAAGGGACAAATGCGCGGGGGGGATTGCATCCAAGGGCACAGATTCTGCCACATGTCCGGGGCATGACAGAATCTCCCGTTAATTTTACCCAATGATTTCTTGTTTTAGAACACAATCGTGAAGCAACTTCTGAGGATTACATTTGTCTATTTAGGTTTTCTCGGGAATATAGTCATCCAAATGAGTTTCGGTGAGCCCCCATCAAAACTTATACAATTTTGCTCATTACATATTATATTTTCATAATTCAACTATTCATCTTTCTTTTTT
The DNA here is from genome assembly GCA_030142095.1 of Rubus idaeus. Classification (NCBI taxonomy): domain Eukaryota; kingdom Viridiplantae; phylum Streptophyta; class Magnoliopsida; order Rosales; family Rosaceae; genus Rubus; species Rubus idaeus. Next base: position 33,060,617 of record CM057968.1, on the reverse strand, counting down.
TTGTTACAACTATTCATCTTTTAAATTACACTGTAAAAATTATCTATGCAAAAATTTAATCAAATCGGAGATCGTTTGATCATCCAACTATATCAAATAAATGAACGGTTTCGGTGAAAGTTAACATTTTCATTACAACCGTTCATTTGTTGATATACTTGGATGATCAAACGATCTCCAATTTGATTAAATTTTTGCATAAATGATTTTTACATGACAATTTAAAAGATGAATGGTTAGATTATGAAAATACAAAGCCAAATATATGCAAAAATGAATAGTTTGGACGGGCTCATCCAAACTCATTTGAATGAGAGTATTTTCCGTTTCCTCATCCCTTCATTCCTTTTTTTCCTTGGCAAGACTTCATTTTTAGGCCTCCTTGACAAGTTTAGAAAAAAAAAATTATGCTACAAAGGTAAAGAGATGAAAAATGATCCCTCCATAATTTTTGGAGAAAAAACATCAATTTATTTAATTATGGTAACGTTGTGGAACCATACCCGGATTTGGTTAACGTATTTGACCTTCTATACGAGAGATTTTTCCATGTGACGGTCACGTCATGTCAAATATGTGACTTTCCAATAAAAATCTTTTTTAAGTATAATTTTTTTAACCAACATTAAGTGTACCTTAAACCTTGAACCCTAAACCTTACCATAAAACCCTAAGAATATGTGTCTAATGCTGAGGTGTTAAAAAAGTTTCACTTGACAAGTTTTTATTGGGAAGTCATGATTTACATGTAATTTACGTACAAAACATGCTTCTAACTACTTGGATAATGTTTCTCCAAGAGCCAAATGAAATCATTAATGTGTGTTTGTATTGTTTTTAGGTTGAATAAGTGAGCGGAGTAATTTGAAGCAAAATGACACGATATATTTTGTAGCTTTTGGAGCATTTCCGAGAAAAAGGACGGAAAGTCGACCGTGACTATCAAGCATCAAGAGTCATTCAAGGCAATTCTCGAAGGTGGAGCACATATAGAGTCGGAGTATGTAGCATTAGAGGAGCAAAAGTCAAAGGGTTAATCCGAGAAGTCAACTTGGCAACCAAAAAGTCAACTATGAGGCATGAAAGCAAAGGTCAACCCTTGGAAAGTCAAAAATCAGATTTATCATGTGCTCTTTGCCCATTTTCGTTATTGTTCCCGTAGCCTCTTCATTACTCATTAATGAAGGGTAAGACAGTCTTTTTCCTCTTTATTTTATTTTAATCTTGGTCTTCCAACACAACTGCCTTTCCAAGACCAAATCTAAACCATCAAAATAAGGGCCATATAATTATATGCCCCAAATCAGCCTCTTGGAGGACATACCCGAATTCACACACCAAAACCCTAATTTCACTCTTCCTTTCATGCCCCTCTCACCCTTCTATGGGTGAGTTAACTTATTGGGTATACTCACTCATGTCCATTTCTACCATTTCCACCTAGTTTCATCTATATTTCTTCACCTACATCACAAGATTTGTCAAGAAGAGCAAGGATCCAACATCGAGAAACAAGCTAGAGGAATTAACTTGGTTTGAAGAGGAGGAGGCTTGTCATCACCTTGAGCATTCTCTTACCCTTTTCTATTTCTCTTTGTTTTATTGTTATTGATGATTTGTATTTGGATGATAATATTTTGTACCATGAGTGAGTAGATCTAGGATTTGGGGCTAGGGTTGTGTTACCTAGTCCATAGATATGTATTGAACCTCTTTTGATGATATGTGATGCAATATTGATTCATGAGCATGTTTATATTCAAATTTCATATGTTAGATGCATGGGTTAGAGAATTCACTACATATATGACATTGAGTGACAATCACATCTAAAAATCTCTCCCTTTCTATACCAAGCAATAACGACCCTACTCCGAACTAATCCTCCTATACACTTGTGTACACGTTAAATTATGACATATTAGCGTGTATATATAGGAGATTGTCGCAACCATATACGGGGTAGTATGTATGTATATAGTGTCTTTAGTTTGTCTAAATAATCACTAAGATCGTTTTTTAGGCAATATTTTAATTTGGATAAAACATTTGACCAAATTACTATTGTAGTACTACTAAACCATAATCTTCAGTGTAGTATTACTGCATGACAATTATTTTTCACACACCTCAAACTTGTTTGTAGCTAAGTTTTTTCTTTGACAAATATTACAAGCATATAAGCGTAAATGTAGACAATTGTATATGCTTTCATTTTTTTGTTGGAAAATGTCAAAAATCAAAAAATTATAGTACGAATTATTTTTTGAAAGAAAAAAAAGAACACCGTTTGAACGGTTTATAACCATTCGAATATTCGAATCATTTCAATATCCACATGAGAAGAAAAGAAAAATAATATCTAAACTGGAATTAAGACCCAAGAAATGATCTTGGCATAAGTTAAACCCTATAAAGTGCTGACAGTAAACAAAAAAAAGAGGCATGGTTATAGATCTCATTGAGACTTGATTCAGCTATTCATATTACCATCTATTTAAGGTTATCTTTGCAAAAGCTAGTCAGGCATGAGGCAACATGATATTTGTAATCATTTAAATACTAATTTCATCATTTTAGTTGCATTTGACGGATTGTATTTGGTGGTCTATTTGGCATAATTGAGTTTTCACAAAGATAATTTTTAAAGAAATACTTATAAAATGAATAAATAATTTTAATTATAAATTCTTAACAGCCAAGAAATTAAGAGTCTGCTGCATGGTGAAAAACGTGGTATATATATTGTAACAAAAAAAAACGTGGTAATATATAACTACATATCATAGAAGGTCTAACACGAGTACATGATAGAACATCTCCTCTTGTTTATCTGAATTGCACCATCCATTAATTTGAAGACCACTTGTGAAAAGAGATCGAGTCGATCGCGCAAGCTCTGCTATATGGTGGTAGCTATCTAGCTGCATCGATCTTGGTTAAGAAAGGAGTACCTAGCTAGCTCCTTTTCGGTGTGTGTCGCTGCTAAATTGAACCGAGGAAGTTTTTGATCGATCAAGCTACCAGACTGCTAGCTACGAGCTGACCTTTAATTTGGGTGAAGTACTCCGGCCGCTTCCTACAATTCATACAGCAGGCACTGCAGGGAAGCATGCATATATATGATATATAGATCGAGTAGGAGATAGGCTTGTGGCCTTGTGATAGTTTTTACCTTCTTAATTTGTGATGCACGGCCTGTACGTCGACTAAGTAACTTTCGGTGAAGATCACAGATATATATGAGACACCATAATCTTATCAAAGATATTAATGGATGTTGAATTCCATGCAAACCCTTGTCAAATGAACAGTCTCTTTGCTTTTACCTCAGATTCGTAGTCACTTCGACCTAAATTAACTATCAACATTCTATAGTACTCTCCATAATCCCAGGAGACCTGCATGTATGCGTACGTTTTGTATGTAGACATAATATCTGACCGAACCTACAAGTAAAAGCTAGCATTCCTAATCGATCGACCTAGTACAATTATTTCTTATGGTTTTTATTACTAATAAATGGTCATCAACTATAAGCAGCACTGCCATTAACCAAGAAACGAGAAGATAAACCTAAACCAATTCCCAAAGGATCCATTTAAATTTTTTAACCTTCCTAGGATCTCTTAGCTAGTTAGGGTCCAGGGAAGTAATAAATTCAATGGATCGGCAATTATCCTCCCCATCTTGCTTCCTTTCTTAATTTTTCTATTCTTATCTCCCTACTTCAATTGATCAACCACTTTGATCTTTCTGATCGATCTAATTCGATCTGTTTGCTGACTCCCGATTGCGATGACACCGAGCAAAGTTTGTTACCACCAATGTTTGGTCACAACAAACAGACTCTGCTTTATATAACATACATCATGGCATCTTTCGTCTAGCCAAAACCTAGAAAACTACCTAATTAAAATTAATCGAGAACCACATGACTCCGATCTCAAATTAGGGTTTCTATAGCTAGTATAGTCTTTACATTAGAGGCCTAATTCAGGTCGAACAGACAACGAAACTAAGACTAATTTGCAAAAGGACTGCTGACTTGACAAGAATAGCATGGAATCCACTCACCCGGCCTTGTAGATCGAACGTTGTTCATGCTTGCGATATCTTTGGTTCTTTGTGTGAAAGTTTCCACATAGGATCGATCGATCATAATTCATGCTTGTGTTATCTTTGTTTCTTCTTCTTCTGGGACTTTCCACATACGATGATAACCCATCTGGAATGAGATAAAATCAAACACATACATATATCAGTATTCGAATTACGTACGTATATATCTGAATTGAATCAAGAAAAAAACAAATATAAGAACAGCCACAACTTAGAGATCGTTAAGGAAGAAGAAGAACCTTCTCTTAGAGTCTTAGAGCAAGAGGCATAGCGAGTGGATGCAAATGCCTCGTTGTTGTATGCCTATATATACTGAGTTTAGGGTTAGGTTTGTAATTTAATTTATAGAGATAAGAAGGAAAAGAGCTTTCTTTCTATCTCCAAGTTGTTCAATGGTTCAAGCGTGCGAATTCTTTACGTTTCTTCCTATCCACTAAATACTTACACGTGACCATCATTGACTAATTGGTAATCAGAATTAAACTATTAATAAAGATTATAAATTACCTTTCAGAGAAAAATTGATCATTGCTAGATTGATTGCTATTTTTAGTAATGGTACAAAATTACTGTTACATTAGGATATCGTACAAAATTACTATTACATTAGGATCATATATATCGTCTGACATTCTTATATAAATCTTTAACATGTTGGGCCACAGTATATATGATTAATTGATTACAAAAAAGAAGAAGAAAAAAGTAGAAATTACTTGGTATTACTTGAATTCGTTACCCTAGTGCACTAATGATCCACTCTTGCTTTTATCCTATTTTGGATGAATCCTGACGTTTTATGTCATTTTAACCTTGATGATCAGTTGTTGTCACCTCCACGATATTTGGACAAATCCTACAGTAATTAGAAATTAACTTTTTCCTGTTTTCTTTGTTGGGATTCAATAATTCATCATGAATTAAAAGCTCTTGGCTGTGTTATGATGGCTGAATCCCGTATTCAAGAAAAACAATTCATCATCAATAATTCACCATGGATTAATCCCGTATTAAAGAAGAATTGTAAAAAATCTTCAGCGGGTACGTACTGTTTGTGTGAAATAACGGGGGTATATTTTCATTCAGATTATGAGTAACAAATAGTCATCGGTGATATAGCGGACTCAGAGCTTCAATTAATTGTTGCAGCTAGCTACGTACCCAGCAAACACCAGATTGGATGTACGTAGCTCTCTGGAAACGTCCTGACGTTATTTGTTTCATAAGTACTCGTATAAATCGGCATATATATGGAAACTTCCACCCGATGTTGAATATTAGTTTCATAATTACTTTCATTTGGAGGAATATAATTAACAACTCAGACAAGACCAGATCGACTGCTCAACTCTATATATTGTTGCCATGCCATTTGGTACCTAGCTTTTGCCGTTTGGTCTGTTTTCCTATATACTGTAACATACATTTGTAATTACAAACAAACAAATACATATATATGTTCTATGCATGACTGCAATCGTACATGCACCTTTATACTGTTATCATGATTATAACACAAAACTATATGGCATTCAGAAAAAGTTGATTAAGAAAATACAAGCTTGAACTTTCGAAATTAATGAAGAATAAGAACATAAAAAACATAATTAAACAAGCATGGAGTACACCAATCATCATGCATGATTGAGAGTCTTAACTAATAGAGATAACTAAGTGTGAAGAATGTTTATCAAAATGTTACAGTATATAATGCAAAATTAATCATCAAGTGAATAGTAATTAGGTCATCCGTACAAAAAAAAGGATTTAATTACTGACTATATTCAAATACTATTGACCCAATCCCTAAAAAATATAGAAAAATAGATGGAGAGATAGAGAGAGGGAGGCAGAAATATCTAAGTGGGAAACTTCTTGTTGGTTTATAACTTTTTGATGAAGACAATATACATATAATTGGGTATGTATGGAGTATAGCTAGATAGCTGGAACATAAAGCCGATGGTAGTGGTAGAGTACTTATTGGAGGTGGGGTGTCAAATTCCATGCAAACCCTTGTCAAGTGAACAGTCCCTTGCATATACCTTACATTCGTTACCAGATCGACCTTGAACTCGATGGATTAACAGACATGAATTGTAACCTCATGTCATGCTATATATATATATATATATATATATATATATATATCTCGATCCACTCAGAGGCGCATGATATATGATTGATTGGTTGGGATTTGGAGCTAGCTTAGCCCATGTGAATGTGAATGTGAATGTTAAGAGTGAGAACGACGTAATTAACTACCAGTTCTAAAATCTAGACCAGAGCCAGATTACATCGTACGTAGATGAGAACAAAAACAAACATATAAATTCGTTTTCTTTTCATTGTTGTACGTGCCTTTATTATTAACTAAAGTCTTTATATAACACTCAGATTATCTATTGATTAACAACAAAAATTAAGATTTTTGTAATTTTTAACTTAAAATTAAGATTATTCATTTATGTCTCATCAAGTTTGATCATTGTTATTTTCTCCTCATCTTTTGTATTTTGATGGGATGAAGTCCGTGACCTATAGTAATGAAGGAAGGAGTGTTAAAATTGGTTTCAATTAGGGAATTAATCAATAACTTCATCTCAAGCAGGAGTTATAAAACAATATGTCTAGCAATGTTCTAAAAATTGCTAAGTGGTAGTCGAGCGGTGGCCGGGGAGGGATCTATCTTTTAGGCTGTTTTTTATTTTATTTTAATTTTAGTATACAAAATATAAATAACTAAATAAGTGTCTACTTAAAATAAAAACTATACTCGTATTGAGAAATATAAATATGCAAAATGGAAAGATATAATAATTATTGTAATTGATTAACAACTCGTAGAGAGAGAGAGAGAAAAATTCTATTTTTTTTAAATACGCCTAATCAAGAGGCTAGCCACCGCCTAGTGCGTAAGCGGAGATTTTTATAACACTGATGCCTAGTAATGCTATTAAGATTCTCATACCTTACGCTTAATCATTTTCATCTTTAGCCCTTAGCCCATTCGGTATGAAAAGCATATATATGACTCACATCTCATACCTTAAAAAAATATTTTCACATTTTATCCCTCTCAGTTATGGGATGGCCATTACATACTAATTCAATTATTGTCGAAACTTGGAATGTGAATATATGCAACCATATAATTTGGTATCAAAATTGACCTAATACACTTAATTACATGCATTGTGATTCTACATAATTATGACTTTCATTAATAAATGACAAAAGTACAACCTTGGAGACTTCAATTGAATGGAGATTCTCTCGGCACTACTCTATCCAACTAATCAAACTATCTTGTATAATAATTCTGCTAATTTTTGCAAAAAAAAAATTTCTAACGATTGTCCAAAAAAAAAATGCTAACGAATTCTCAGTGCACCTGAAAGTCACATGCAAAGCACGTAGACCATTACTCTGTGGTCTACACTTTACTTTACGTATATACCTAACAAACAACACATAAAAATACATATGTTTACATGCATTATCATGCAAATAAAATTGTAGTTCATTTCTTAATTAAATATCTCACGAATTTCATGGAAGGCCATCTACATGACCTAAATTCACAAAAATTGGGAGAGTACCAGAACAAATAAATTTATGCACAAACAGCACATCTGCAGGTTATTCAGCAGACAAAAGAAAAAGAAAAAGAAAAAAACAAAGCCATCGATCATCCTTGTTTATTAAACGTTTGGTTGCATATTATGTTAATTATCGAATTAGTTAATTAATTAAGTTGAACACTTGCAGTTAGCTAGGGTTTTTGTGCGAGCAGATTTAGTGTTCAAGGTCGAACAGACAACGAAACCAAGGTTAATCCAATAAAGGACTGCTAGCATGACAAGCATAGCATGGAATCCACTCACCCCCAGATATACAATTCTATCATCGATCCCTGTCTTGATTGCTGCGCCTTATAACTAGATCGATCGATCTGAAAGCAGTAAAGTATAAAAAGTGATTAGAGATATTCAGAAATATTATCATATATGTATAAACAAATCTCAGAGAAGAGAAAGTAAGGAAAGTTGGAAAGGATGTAATTAAAATGAAGCAACTACCTCAGAGATACCCCTTCTGGGCAGAGAGACTGACTATAATCAGCTTCATGTTCATGGAGGGTACGCTGGTTTTGTCTTAACCAACTCGATCGATCAGCTAAATTTATAGAAAAGATGAGGATACAAAACAAATGTCAATGTGAGGTAGGGGCCGGTTGAAGCATGCGCGCGTGTGAAGGTGGCAATATTTGCGTGACACGTGCCAAGGAACTTTGACTCACGGGTGCATGCATGTGCATTTCGATGAGATCCTTAACAACCTCTCTTTGATATTTTTTTTTAATTTTGACTTTTACATCTGTTTTTTTTAACATAGTTTTTTCTTCCTCTTTTGATGGTTTGGTCATCATCTATGATCGGCTGGTCGTCACAACCTTCCTTAGAGAGTAAAGAATCCACCTATGGAAATGAGGATTACGTAAGCAACAGCCAACAGATAGAGAGAGTAGATGGGAAATTGAGAGTTGACGAGTACTGCTGAAGATGAATATGGAGTACAAGTAGGGTTTGAAATTAGGGCAGAGGGAAAAAGAGAAATGAGGTTAGCTGTGCTCGTGTGGTTCTGACATGCTGATAGGAGTAATATCAGACGACCTGGAGTACAATACATGATTACTTCCCCTTCTTATCTACCATAAACCACCTCTTAATTAATTTCTCTGTTCTTAATTCAACCATTTTTTTTATTTGGCCTAGCTTGCTTGCCTCATTCATAAGTTTGTACTCTCGATCCGCAACACATACACATGCGCGTCATTTTCATTAGTCCGCCTACGATATTTAGATATAGTACTGATGTGATCCAGTACGTTGAGGTTAGTGACACTGATATAACGATTCATGGATCGATCTGTACCCTAGGATACGGGGGGTGGGGGACTAGAAGAGAATAAGTAAGTATCCTATACTAAAATTTGAAGGGTTTCACAAAATTGAACGGCCAATAAATGTTATAGCTCGACCTGGCCAAGTTAAAAATGTGATCCAAATTCCACACCTAATTAAATATTCCTATTCCACTTGAGCCAACTCAATTACATGGTTAATTAATTACTAGTTGTAGTGTTGTACGTACGTGAAGACAGCATTAAGTACTATGATACGTACCACTAGTAGTAATTGTAGTATGCGATGTGAATTAATTCAAGTCGCACAATATGCTGAAAAGTCTAAAATTATATAGTACATCCGAGTTGGATCAATAATTGTCTCCCTTAATTAAAACCCTAACTAATATATAGTAACTATATATGAAGTGACTCATCTAAGATTAATTAAGAGGATAAATCTTATGGTTAAATTTTTTAAAATTCACTATTTACCCTTCCTTAATTAAACTTTAAGAATAAATAATTTAATATATAAATTACATAATGAGAAATTAAAAATTATTTAAAAAAATCAAAACAAAATTAACTATACACACAATTTTTTTTTTAAATAGCAATTGACACACTAATAAATAAATTTTTATAAAACCAAAACTTTTAAATATAATAACCCCACCCCAAACCATTAATCTAATTTTAAATTAAAAAAATAAAATATATTAAAAAATATTAATTATATCCAATTAAAAACCCTAAACTCTAAACTTAAAACCTAAACCCTACCCCCCCCCCCCCACCCCCCCCCCCCCCACCCCCACCCACCCCCCAAACACCCCCCCCAACAACCAAAAAAAGGTGTAGTATATATAATGTAATATCTTATAGGTATTTTTTATTAATATTTTATAATTTTAAGCGATATGGTATATTAATTTAAATATTAATTATATTTAATCAGAGTCATTGATGAAGGTTAAAGGGTTAGCTAATCTATTATAAAACGAATATGAATTTGAAAAATTAGCTAATCCATTAGCTTGTAGAAGTTAGGTAGAACAAATGGAAACCAAACAATTAATCATAACACTCCCATTCTTCTCTATCTCGATCTCGTTAATTTAAAACCACCTTATTTGGGGACTGGGTCGAATTAGCTAGCTAGCCAGGGTAGTTCTTTACAAATTTACTTGAGAGCTAGTATGATAGGATCATAAAGGCTAAGGACCAGAAAAAAAGAAGAAGAAGATAAAATATGTCGCATATTTTGGGTTCAATAATTGTATGTCCTATTCCAAGAGAAGCTCTTTAGATATATTAATTTGATTCGAACCCATAATTAATTGATCGATACATCGTTAACTTGACAAAACGACTTGCTTAATTATCACTAAGGACAAAGTCTCCTAAAGATAGTCATTATCTTGTTTTAGTAAGTACGTAGGTTCTTGAATTTTTTTTTCTTTATAGGCTGGGGGGGGGGGGGAGGAGGAAGGAGGAGGAGGGGGTCCCCCCCCCGGGCAAAAAAAACCATAAAAAAAAAAAAGCCCCCAACAAAGAAAAAGGAGGGTGGGGGTAGCTTCTTTTTTTTTTTTCTCTCTTTTTTTTTACGACAGTAGGTTCTTGAATCTTGAGGGATGGATCCTGATACATGTTAAGTTCCTTCAACGGAAAGAAAACTATTAAATAATACATACAAGCGAGTAAGACTATGGTATGCTAAAATTTCTCATACATAATGCGGAAAGAAATTTCTTGTTAGAGTAAATTAAAGTCCTTATTAGAGTAACATAGGTTCTCGTTTAAGTAATTAATTAAGTCCTAAAAGTGATAATTATAATGTTTTATGACTTGAGGACACATATTATCACTTTAACAATACATGTGGTAACTACAAAAAAAACCATCGTTAAGATAAATATGGTTATCATTAAAGTAAATAGATTCTCGTTTGAGTAATTAAAAATGATAATTGTACGTATGAGATACATTAACATACACTAAAATTTTCTCATACAGGCATAGTAGATAGAATATATTTTCACTACAAATGTAAATAAAAAAGTATGATTAAATATATAGAGAATCTCTAAAAAATTCCAACTCTTCGATCGGTGGCAAAAGAAGTAGATAGAATATATTTCACTACATTTTTTTTTTAGGGGAATAATATATTTCACTTTGCGTCTATAACTATTACGCTACTCGACGTTTTTGAGTTCTCTTAGGCATTTTTCTTTATTGTAAGAATGACATTACACAGAAGATCATTGTGATACTGTTGGAGGAGATCAATAACCAATTAACAGGAGCTTGGATGATACTGATTTCGTTGTCTAGCTAGCTAGTTAGCTATCTATATATATAGTAAACTTCTCTGCAAGAAGATTGGTCCGGCCGGCATGGCGGCATCTACTTATCACCAACTTTTTAACCTCTTGGCCCCAGCTCGATCGATCGATCGTCTTTCCTAGCTAACTGCTCTGGAGCAAGGAAGCTTAATTTTGTTCTGCTGACAATTAATATATGGATACTAATTAATTGATTCTCTCACCAGAAAGAAAGCCTAGCCTATCATATATTCATATGCTAATTAATCGCTACCATATAACTATATAAGACGATGGTTGGAGTCTCCGATCCAAGAATTAATGAACATATGTATATATGATTACAATTAGATATATAGTATGTGTTTGACTTTCCGGTTGGTTATGCACCAAGAGATGGAGAAGATCGATCGAGAACTGTGTCATACGCGCGCATCCTAATTTATTGCATGCTTCGTTATTCCCATTGAATAATTACAGTCTTCTGAATTTCTGAAGCAACAATCAAAAGCAAACAGCTATATATATATATATATATATGCTGACTATTGCATACTAAAATGAAGCTTATATTGCCGATGGGTAAGAGAATGACAAAGTATTTTGGTTAGTCGAATTTGCTTTTACGTACGTGGTACGTATAAATATATAACCCCTTCCCCACGTCCATACTGTTGTTTAAAACATGGATAGACAAGAGATGACCACCTGAACCGGGCCTGCTGATTTCTTATATGTATAGGTTCCACGAATGAAGATCGATATATGATCTATATAACCACCTACGTACGCTCTCATTCACATATTGGCAATTCAATCAAATGATCATATCAATATTTGTCCTTCATATATATATATATATAGTTGATATTTCTATGTATGAGACCCAGAACATGAAGCTTATATGCATATATAACTAAAAGTAAACTGCATACATATCATATCATGCTGCCCACAAAAATGTATCTTAATTTCTCTTCTTCCTCTTTCAAGTGGAACTAGACTTTGTCGTATTTGTTGGTTTAAAAAAGAATAGAAACTACAGATTCCCTTTTTTTCTTTTTCTTTTTCTTTTTAAAGTACGTACCAACCCCCTCTAAACACAACCCCACCAACTATCAACTATATCAGTCATTAACCAACTCCTTTTCTTTGTGTTTGTTGGGTCTCCATCTCGATCTCCGAAAAGCCAGGTTCGACTTAACGTACATTGATCTTTTCTTTGAAATCGATACATCAAAGCCATTAGTATACATGTACGTTGACAAAGTCCAAAACTACTGCTAATATTTTCTTTTATCAAAATCCTATGATTTTCTAGACTCAATAACTAATTTGCAATCTGAGATAACGCTTCTTCACCATGACTAGCCACGTAATAGATTAAAATTTAACTTTAATCCGCAGTCAGTAAGATTTAAATTAAGTGGTGGTTAAACTACTTCTAATATGGTAAATAATTAATGTGCATCTATCTCTATGTAGTTTTTAACCACCACTAGTGGTCGAGTTGGTAATAACCTTCGGTGTGGTATCCCCCCCCCCCAACTCGGGTTCGAATCCTACGACTGCGGATTTGAGTTAAATTTAAATCTCAATTCATTTTGTGGTTGTCAGAGGGAGGATCAAAGCGTTTTAAACAAGATCCCTGACTGCAAGTTAGTCTTTTGGCCTAAGAAACCTTTGGGACACCGTAGGAGTTCACTTAAAAAAAAAACAAACTCTATGTAGTTTTTGCTAAGGTATATATGTATTCTATGCATGATAATTTTGTTTTTCGATTACAAATTGATCTATATATGGTATTGGGATAGCTCATCTTCATGATTTTCTGAAAATGAGGATTCAACATATGGTCCATACCGTATAGGAATTTAGTATTCTTTAATTACATTAGAGAGGTTCGAACCTATTCTAATATTAACTACAAAACTATTCTACATTAGGTAATTAATATTCCATATTTACAAAACTACAATTAAATAGATGAGTCTCCTAAAAAAAAACTAAATAGATGAGTGTTATATTTTGTTTATCGAAATTCTAACATATTATAGTCGGAACGCACTTTGGATCCTTACCCTCCTACGTACGTTACTGGTGTTAACCTCAAGGGCTTTGATTGTTGGCCAACAGTCCAACACAAAATAATGGATTCTACTGTACTAAAATTAAGTGGTGGAGAACATCACAATATTTGCCTCACTTGACTAAGCTACTTGATATGACTTGTCCAACACGTGAAGATCACAATTTTTTTGGTGCTGTACATCTAATTGTACACGTAGTTTTACCCATCTTAATTATGACTTAGATGTAGGGTTTAACTCTTAAATCTTAATTAGAATTGGGCTTTGCCCGCTCGAAAAAAATTTAGATGTGAACGTCACGTCATGTCATATATGTGACTTTCCAATAAAAACATGTCAGATATAATTTTTTTTTAACACATTAGCATTAGACATGGATCCTTAGAGTTTTAGGGTAAGGTTTAGGGTAGGGTTTAGGGTTTAGATCAGGGTTTAATTAGGGTATACCCAATGTTGAGATGTAAATTTGTTTTCATTTGGTAGTTTTTTATTGGAAAATCATATATTTAATATGGCGTGACGATCACATAAAAATCCTCTCCTGCCGCTCCACTCATAAATTGATAAAGTTTAAATTACCATTTTAATTAGTATTTTTATATTTCTAAAAGAATTAAGTTATATCTTAAGCAAATCGTACTTATTTCTTTTTACTCCCGTCAATTAACTGAACATTTACGGGAGACAGTGGATAAGTGGAGGAGTGACTTGGAGTCTTTGACAACATGCATGAGAGTGATGAGACAATGCATGAGAGACCTATAACCATAAATGTACCACTTCTTCTTCTATAACCATACACGTACCAACTGGCAACGACATATATGTTGAAGAGGAAGGGACGTACCCATCAACAATTCAACATCTTTGTAATTGGCACCTGTCCCCACTGAAGACAAAGTATAACGGCTCCAATAAATTTATGACCGTCCGATTGTAAATTGAGATTTTGGTTTGCTCGGAAAAAAAAATGTAAATTCCGTTGCCGGGACTTGAACCCGAGGGTGAGAGCCGAATATCCTAACCATAAGTTTGCCTTTTGCTTCAAGACAAATGCTCGCTCGTCTTCGCGAACTTTCCGGCTTTCAACTTCAAGTCTTCAATGTTATTGTTGGGTGAGCAAATGTTCATACTTGATACATAAGAAGAAGAAGTATTGGCAGATCCAATAACTTGGGGGAAACTTCAGTTGTCGTTTTATGAGCATTACTTAATTTTAAAATGTATATAATAATACATATATGATTGACACCAACGTTAGATAATAGATATGCTTCACACTCAGAGGCTGGGCCTGACGATAACCCATTAGTGGCGGACCCAGACTTGGAGTCCAGTGGGGGCAGAATTGAGATATACTCTATATAGGCATAGATAAAAAATTCATGTACGTGCGCCCGCCAGTGACATTCACCCATACACAAGATTTTATATATATGGAGTTTACCAAAAAAAAAAAAAGATTTTATATATATGCATATATTTCTCCTCCAAAATAAAAACTAGTTTGTCAATTTCAATCACATATGTGAGTAAAAATATTCAGATAAATAAAGAGTATTGGGTCCCGTTTGGGGCTGCCTTTTTCAACAAAAAAATCACTTTATTCTCATCATTTTGGCATTCCGACTTATTTAATTAAATATAATTAAAAAAGTTTTACTGTGTGTACCGTTAAAAGAGAATGATAAATGTGATTATCTTTCCTGAAACGTGGGATAAATTTTATTTTTTTTCTTCGTTCATTTATAATTTGACTCAATTGTCCCTATTAAATAAACTGTTTCTAATGTTATATATATATATATATAATCAGTTATAATTGACAACCTTACTTCTCTTAAATATAAATATAGTATAAATAATTATGTTTTTTAGGAAAATCACGAACACCTACCGCAAATATTAGAAGCAAATACATTAATATCCGCGTTAATTGATAACCGATATGTTTGATGAAATTTTTGAATATACCCAAATCATCCCTGTCAATTCCTGGAATTTAATTACAGCACAAGTCCATTCATTTTAGCGGCAATTTCTGTTCTTCTCTACATTCTTCTTCAGACGTCAATTTCACTTGTTGGTTTCATTTATTCACTCTCTATTAGGCCAGTAGCCAAAGGACTCGTATAATTTTAATTAAGGACCGCTTTAATTGTCTGTTTCCTTTGTGTTTGATGCGTATCTACATGCTCTTCCATATGATATAGCTGAGATCCTTGATGAGTCGCTGTCTTGGTGGAAATTAAAGTGGAATCTGAAATAATGGTAGTACAATTGATGCCAATCTTGTCTGTTTACAGCCAAGGCTTCTCATGTCAATGGAGTGATGGCAATCAGAGTAGGGTTTTCAAGTTGCAGCCTTGATTCTTATGCAGAAGTTATTATTTATATTCAAACTCAACTTTTAGATCGCAGTTATCTTAAATAGATTCATTGTGCAATTTCAGAGCAAACCTACTGTTTTGAGTGTTCAATTGATCGACACTGTTAGTTAGAAAGGACAATAAACCACTGGGCATGTCTCACCTTTTCTTTCTTTGATGCTATATGATATGAATTATGATTTGATGTAATCCTTGCCCCAAACAAAATATATTTAGTGTAATTATGTTTACGTACATTACATCCTGATTGAGTATGATGCTATGAATTGGCATCATTGTTTGAATGCTCGGGGGTGTCTTCTGCAATCCATATTACCTACCCTCTAAAGGAAAAAGCCTAAAACAAAAACTAACTGCTGCTATATGGGCCTTTATTGACAAGCTATAATGGTGGGAGCCCAACATAAAGGCCAGCCCACGAAGTTGTCTGTGGAGAGGAAAAAAATCAAATTTGAAAAACCATTACTCTTCACTTCAGTAGTCTTGCCAGAAATTTAATTGTGTTTTGTTTCTCTAGGTTGATATTTTCCAGTGCCATCAAGTGGTGCGGTGTATTATTCTAAGAGCCAAATTTCAGTACGTTGCCTATAAAAACCGCTACGGAAAAGTACAGGCCTATTACACTTGAACCATGCATGAAGAAGAAGACCAGCCAAGACTACCAAACAACATAATCGTACGTGGAGATTTGATCGATAAACTACTGGTTATGCTTTATATCAAAAGATCTGATGAATGCAAGGCAACGATTTTGACTGTTGTAGCTAGCATTTAGCAGAACAGCTTGTTATAAGTTAACAAGAAATTAATCAAGGGGATCAAAAGTTTCCCTCTAAATTCTTTATCTGGAATTCCAAAATATGGACACTTGAAACACTTATTGCCCAGAAAGAAATTACAAAGAATGAGGAAGAAATAGCTTTGATCGAGTTATATTTCTTCCTATGAAGGTTGACAAAAAGAAGAAGAAGAAACTAAGAGAAGTAGTACGTAGTGCATGCTTTCCCTAATTCCTATGTAATATGATATGTACATGATCGTTATTATGGGCAGATGATGTAATCGTCAGTATGAAAGAACTGGGTGTTCTTGGTGGGGCTGAGCTTGTTGTGACACACAGAAGGTCCTGAAGGAGGCACTGGCCCTCTTGGAAGCTTAGCCCCCGTCAAGCGTTTTACTTCCATTTCCTTTAAATTCTTCAAAGGTCTGCTGCAACTTCCCACTGAAGCCATTCCCAAAAGCACAAGCACAAAAATGGCAAAACCCATTAACAATCTCTTTGGAAATGATGACATAATGGTCGTATCTAAGCTCTCTCTAACTACTTTAAGTTAGCAAAAGAGTTTCTGCTTTAAAGTGGAGAGAATTTATTTATATAGGCAATGATTGTAGACTGGGATTGAGAGCTTAATTAGTTTGAATAGTGATGCCGTATGTATTGGACTGATCGAGGTTGTTAGAATTTCTGACTCAGAAGATTAAAAAAGAGGAATATAAAAGACTACGAGGACTATGTGCTTGTGTTTGTTGAATGTTTTAATATATGAGTGTGTTGTTTTAAAATTTGAATGCTGTGAATGATTGATTGTCAATGCATTAGCAGCAGCCAATTTAGAACAATTCCGTAAATATTGAACAGCTTTTAAAGCACTTGGTGGTTTTTCTCTACCGCTGCCACTAACACACCCATCATTTTATTCAAAGAAAAACAATGGGGAAATGAAAGATGCTCCAAAGTATAAGAGTATGAATGGAATTTCTGAATTTTTGACCATCTACTGCAGAGTCCAAAACAACACCAGTTCTGAATTCCTCCATGGATTTATCAGAATAAGAGAGTGCCTATAGACTTGTGCATATACATAGCCTCATGCTCTGGTCTGGTCTATAATTTTGTATATATTATATGAAACGTGACAATTCACAATTGTATGATGTAAACTGCGGAGCAAGTGCCTTAATTATAGTCTTGGACTATATCGTGTCATGATTTGGATTTGTGTGTTATAAAATGGGGTTGTTTTTGTTTGTTTGCAATCCAATTTTGAATGAATCAAAAATCCATCACGTGCTCAAAAGAAATGTGTGAAAAATCAGATATGCTATCTTTGAAAACGAAATGGACAAATATTAGAGAGATTTAAATTGATACTCTACTATGTTAGTATAATTAATTTGGTAGGATATCTAAACCATGTGAGCAGTTTGGAGATTTGGTATATATCAGGCTTCCCCTACCGGTGTTTACCAAACTATGAGGGGACTTGTCAACCTGCAAACTCGATTAAAATGTAAGAGCCGTTCCAACAGTAGGATAATTTTGCACATTCGTATATGCTTTACAAAGTCCGTTCAGAAACTTTCTTCTATGTAATAATGTATAATTCATGCTAACAAATGAGCTTCTCTAATCTGTTTGTGAAGTCCACTCCAAATCCATTTGACATTTGATTCGTTTCTCTCAGTCAAACTACCAAATACTTGGTCGGCCATATATATTTGTTGGATTGGATGTGATCATCTATGCAATAAAATACATAGCCGAGTAATATTTCCTTTGTGTAAGTCACATCTTGTTTCTTCATATAAGTTGATTTTATTTTAGAAGCTTGGGGTGTAGCTATTCTATTGTAGACCATGAACTTCATGGTTTTGTAAAATTTTAGAGTATAGTTGATGCAAACTTAGTACTAATTAAAAATATTGCAATTTAAGCCTTTAATTGTCTTTTTTTTTTGTCATAGGCTTCTATTTCAACAACAAAAGTATATCCTAAAATGCTTTTATCTTCATCACAACATCCAAGAAATCAATACATTTTAAAGGTAACAGACATTCTTAGGAGATCGGTTTCAAATGAAGTCCTGCAACATTTAATTTCAAAACTCTCAAAATGCTAATAATCAGTCTGAAAAAATGCGGGTGGGGTTTTGGGTGGTGCCAAAACTAGTTGTAAGTGGTGCCAAAACATGTGGGGTGGTATTTTCGTAAAAAGAACGAACTCTCTTAGTTTTGCGTTTTGGGTAAATTACTAGGAGACTGGAACTGGTGAGAGTGAAAGTGAAGATGGTTTGAAGATGGCCTTTGCTTCGTCTTTGTCTTTCACTCTGCAAACGTCTGCAAACGTCGGCCTTCCTTTCGGCTCCCGCCTGCGCTCTCCTATCAGGTAATAAATACCCAATTTGTTCTATTTACTTCTAATTTTATTCACTCTCTCCACTGTGGAATTCTGGTCTTTGTTGTTTAAACTTTTGCTTAAAGCTATCAAATTTGAGGAAATTATCTGGGAATGGACCGCAATTGCATTTTCTTTCTTTTCTTAGTACTTCATTTTGAGCCGTGAACTATATTTCAAATCAGTATGCTGCGGGTTTGTTCTTGTAAAGGAAGTTAATTTAATAGCATATATACCTAAAACTTGCCAAAAACTTTAAGACACTGGTTAACCTGTGATAATGTTGGATAGTGAAGTACCTAAAACTTTTACTTTGTGATTGGAATTAAAGAGATGAATATAGTTGAGAGATTCAAACATGTTATGCATGTTCTAAATTCATATTTTCTCCAACGCGTGTTATCGTTTTCTGCGCTTTTTTTTGTTATGCTGATTCGAGTTGTGTGTATGTTCATCATTTGTGGCATATTAGACTGTTGATTTGGAATGGTTTGACCTGTTTGCAGGCAGTTTGTAAGAATGTCTGCAACGCAAGCTGAAAAGCCTGGTTTGTCATTTGACTCCCTACCGATAAAGCCTCCTTCACATCCTACATATGATTTGTGGGGTGTCATCAAGTCAGCCCTTGCTGAAGACGCTGGGGATCGAGGTTGAAATCTTTTATGGTTTTCTTGATGCACCAATTTTGAATGGTTTTAAAGTTGAGATCTTTAATACGTCGTTCATGTTCAAAACATATTATGTTGCAAGATTGTTGTTTTAATTGTAGGCGACGTGACATGTCTGGCTACCATTCCATCTGATATGGAAGTAGAAGCCCATTTCTTGGCAAAGGAAAATGGTATAGTTGCCGGAATTGCACTTGCAGAGATGGTATTTTATGAAGTTGATCCCACTCTAAAGGTATAAAAGCACTGCACTCTTTGTGCTTGAAATGTTTTTGTTCTTTGTGTCCTGCCATGAATGGTTTATGGTTTAATACAGGTTGAGTGGTCACAAAAGGATGGAAACTCCGTACATAAAGGCTTAGAGTTTGGAAAAGTTTATGGTAACTCAGGATCTGAAGAAATTTTTTAGGAGCTTTTCAAAATTTCTTGAGAAGTCTTACAGATTGATATGCAGGAAGAGCACACAGCATTGTTGTAGCTGAGAGGGTAGCACTGAATTTTATGCAGAGGATGAGTGGAGTAGCAACTTTAACTAAGGTACCCCTCGTTTCCTTTTTATATTTTCTATATACGCAATAGATATTATTTCCTATTAATCTGCAAAATTAGAGCACATAACAAGGGCATGCCCATTGCAGAGATGGATGCTTATTTATTTAAATATGGAGCATGACGGTTAAGAACTCTGAAGAGTTTGATTATCTCATTTATGTATTCATTAAAAGAAAGAGCACAGACCAATAGTTATTGTGGCTTCTCTTCCTTTATGAAAAAAGAGGTCTGGATTTTACCATGAGGGAGGGAAGGTATTCAGAGTGGAGTACGACTTCCCTGTTATGAAGTTCCCTCTATCATTTGATGATTTTGATCAAAAGGATTTAGGATAGTTTTACTATAAAAAAAAAACTTGTTAGTTCGCTCTATATCCTGATAGATTTCCTTGTTTCAGTTGTCACTGATACATGTCTCAAACGTGGGCTATATACTGTTAACAGAGCATTGACCACTTTACCTATATATATTGGATTAGAACATCATGACTCAACAATAATGAAAATGAGAAATTAATAACTTGAGTTATATTATGTGTAGTAACATTTTATTTTTGTTGGATGTGTAAGGGATTTGTGTTGCCTGCAGGCAATGGCAGATCTTGCAAGCCCTGCATGTATCTTAGAGACGAGGAAAACTGCACCAGGTTTACGTTTGGTAGATAAGTGGGCGGTATAGATCTTTCCCTTGCTTCTCTTAGACATCAAGACACACACTACACACATGTTCTTCCCAGTGGAATATTATTTTTTCTCAGCCTTGTATATAACTGCTGTTGCAGGTACTCATTGGTGGAGGTAAAAATCACAGAATGGGCTTATTTGATATGGTAATGATAAAAGATAATCATATTTCAATAGCTGGGGGCATCACGAATGCCATCAAGTGTGTAGACCTGTATCTTGAGCAAAGGAATCTTCAGATGGAGGTTGAGGTAATGTTTCAAGATTCCTGATTACAACATCCCTAGTTGCCATGTTCTTACACATTCTGTGTCCTGCATTTCTAATGCAATCACTAACAGAATGCTTAGTTCTCTATCTCTCTGATTGTCTCTATCTGTGTCTCTTCACGGATACATTCATACATGTTCATCAATGTAGCATATGTACAGGATCAGCTTTCATAGGGACTGTAATTATTAAAGGGTATTTGGTTTAATTCCCAGGTGGAGACTCGGACAATTGAGGAAGTAGACAAGGTATTGAACTATGCATCTCAAACAAAGACTTCCTTGACCCGGATAATGTTGGATAATATGGTTGTACCACTATCAAATGGCGATGTTGACGTCAGCATGCTTGAACAAGCTGTGAGTTTGATTGATCGGAGATTTGAGACTGAGGTAACCGAAAGTTATTCATAGTTTCTTATGGTCTGTGGTTTATTATATCTATAGACACAACAAGAGTTGTCACTAACGTTCACCTTCTCTAGACTGATTATGGACTTTTAATTCTTATCCTTATCCACAGACCTAACATATAGTTTGTTTTGTTTGTTTTTTTTTTCCTGTCATTTCTTTCTCTTATGTTGAAGTCTCGTTCTTTGAATCTAGGATAAGCACTCGTCACTCTTTGTTTTTTTTTCTTTTTTGGGCTTGACAACCACTTTCTCACACCTGTATAATAATGTCTAATTGCCATTTCGGAATTTGAAATTAATGTCTAATTGCATGAATTTGATTTTGCACTTCCTGTCCCTTTTAATTTCTGACTTATATATTTACTGCTACAGGCATCCGGAAATGTTACTCTTGAAACAGTACACAAAATTGGACAAACAGGAGTCGACTACATTTCTAGGTAATGACGCAGCTCTTCCTAATCTCAATCAGTAAACCAGTTTATATGAATAAACAATGGGAATAAAAGTTCTATTGGAAGTTCGACATGACTGATGCTTAAGTTCTTTTAAGCAAATGTTGTCTTTTTCCTTTTGGGCCTAATATGCTGTCCTGCTACTGTGAGATTGATAGAACCTTTAAGCTGTGATATTTCTGCAAAACTGGACAACAGAAATGTAATGCTGTCAGTGGATATATGACTCAAATTTAGAATCTACCAAATGTATAATTGCACTTTGAACATCTCAGTGCAATAGGTTGCTGAGGATAATAATATTATGATTGAATTTTTTAACCTAGGTAGTGTACTAGTATTGTTAATTGGTATGGTTGGTGAAGTGCTTTTGCTATGTTTGCAGTGGTGCACTGACTCATTCTGTAAAAGCTCTAGACATCTCCCTCAAGATCGATACCGAGTTGGCTCTTCAAGTTGGAAGGCGCACAAAACGAGCATGACCAATTCAGATTCATATACACACTTTGTTTAGTCCAATCCGTCACTGTGGTAAACTTTACCAGGTGGTGCCTAATAATTTTGTAATTGCTCCTATACAGCTTGCATTAGTTGGTGCCTAAGAAGTTGGTGTTCTGAAAAGGTCTTGTAGATTTTGCCTTAAATAAAAACTGACCATATGTCAATCTATTTGAATCCAATAGATTCAAACATTTCCAGTTTCAACTTTGATTATGTTGTCATCAGCTTGCCTTTGACGAGAAACATGCCCTTTGAACAACGCTTCAAGATTAAAGACTAAAGTATTCCAATTTGATTTAATAACTTTATAAGTTTTATTTTCTATTATATATACAGGTTTTATCTTGTATATATCGTTAAGGATCAAGTTATATTTTACAAGCTAATTAACAACTTGACATTTATAAAACTGAAATGTTTAAAGGGTCATTTTTAATGACGTGGGCAGGTTAATGCTCATGTAAGATGAAACAAGACTTCTGTACTGAGAAATCATTAAAAATATTTCAGATTCTGCAATGACATTTTTTTAAAAATTTTTTGTTAACTTGCAATATCCCAAGGATTTATGCCATACACATATTCCCTAAATCATCCTAGCTTTTGTGTAGTTGGTGCTTCATACATCATCTGTTTATGCCTGACATCCAAGTGATGATATAGCAGGTTTGGTTTCCCTGAATCCCCCAAAAACATCAAAAGCATTGTAATCTTTGCTTTTCCAGATTCTCTCCTCATTCACTATGCCTGTTGTTTTCAAGCACCAATGACATTATTGCTCTGCACAGCCGACACCATATCTCATCTCAACTCAACTGGACTCGGTTCTGATTATAATAAAGTACACTCTATTTTGCTGGTAGATATAAATTCTATATTCAATTTTTGAAGTGAAAGTGGGGTGGTCAAAACTAAGCTACGGTTTACCTCTTGGTGCAACACCCTAATATTGGTTACCTAATAGTCAATCACACTGCCCCCCACCCCCCACAGTATGGGGTCATGCTCCTTCCTTTATTTTGAGTGAAAAATATTGGGTTGGTGAAAGACCAAAACTTAGGTCTGCCTGTCCCAATTTCACTCAGATGGTTGCCCACCCTTTGAAGCCCTCCAAATGCCATATCAACTCTCAAGGTCTGCCTCTAAATATTTTGAAGGAAAACAAAATAAAATCATGGGCAACACTGTGGTGGCGTCAACTACCTTCCCAAAAATGCTGGGCGTAAGTGATTGTCAAGCTAACTGGTTACAAAGTGTGGAACTTGCAGCTGCAATATTAAAT
Organism: Rubus idaeus; assembly: GCA_030142095.1. Lineage (NCBI taxonomy): Eukaryota > Viridiplantae > Streptophyta > Magnoliopsida > Rosales > Rosaceae > Rubus > Rubus idaeus. The sequence goes on along the minus strand of CM057968.1, from coordinate 33,036,778 downwards.
AACTAGCAGTAGAGTACAGATGCATTACATATATGATGATACAAATATTAATTCTGATTTAGGTAAGTATTTATTGTCTACAACCTTCTAGAGTAAACTGTGGATTGATGAGTTGCTTCATACAATTAAATTGAGGTCTGAGATCTGACCTACCAGCTACCACATATATGAAAATGCTGCCCATTTAGCATCAAGTCTATTCCTATTGGTTGAGGGGGAATTAGCAATTTGAGTTTCCAAAATTAGTTGCATGCAGTTGCCCAGAATACTACTCTTCCTATCTGTAAGTCTGTATTGGGAAATCATGACTATGACCAGCTACAGAAATATACACATCACATTGAACTAAAACCCAGACCGGCCTCTTCAAGAAAACACCAAATTAAAGGGTTGGTCGCAGTCACTTTCTCAATTATAGGTCTCCATTGCCATAATTCAATAGTTAACCAAGGAAGGAAAAAAGCAAAAATAAATGAGGCCCTTCTGAGTAAACATCGATCGGTTTTCATAATTCATGAGAATTTATATGCATGATGCATGGTGTGACTGGTAGTTTTATGGGAAGAACCAGCTGGGTACTAATCCAAACCTTAACATCAACTTTATATCCAAATCCTTGAGCAGTCCAAAATTCATAAAACTATAACAACTTTTATTCTTTGTCATCAAGTAGTAAAGTTCAACGATTAAAATACGTACGATATTTTGAAGCAAAGGTTAACCAAACAATATGGTTCAATAGAGAGACAGAGAAATAAATATATACTAAAATAATCCAAAAATGAGAAAAATACATGTAATATGGTTCAATAGTCAATAGTCAATACTCATAATCCTTATCCTTAAAGTCTCTTTGAAGAATATTTATGTGCAGAATCAATTTTGTTTAAAATCTTTTGGTCATTGGAAATATTGTTGACGAATATAATTCATGCTCAAATGACCAATAGTAAAATAAAAGAACTAAGCGATATTTTGAAAGGATAATTTTTAAAGAATTTTAAAATATGAACCGTTCAAACTAACGGTACAAGTCCTTAGTAAGATGAAGTGCACTTTTTTCATTTCCAAGTTATTTATTAGAAAAATAAGCCTCTTTACATATGGCTGTGATTGAGATATTTACCAACTAGTTAGAACAAAGTTAGAGAGAATGCAACACAAGCCTAAAAAGCTAGTTGATTTAATTTCATGCCTAGTCAATATCATCCCAAAGTTGAAGCTAAATACATGCACGATACACACCCTCTAATTCAGTGAATGAATCATTGAAAAACTAGACTAAAAAACTTTCCAAGGATAATGCCATACTTCAGTAGATACATATGTATATTTATCTTCCTACTCTACCCCTAGTGCTGATTAACTTTTTGCTTAGGGGTCTAATTTTGTTCTTAAATCTTAATATGGTGGGTGATGACATCACGCCTAGAGTTTAGCTTGTGTCGAAAATATCTGCAAGCCAAAATTGGTCAAATTGGGTTTACAGTTTTACACTCAAAATTAGTGGATGCCAATTGCCATGCCCCAAATATTCATTTTAATTTGTTTTCATTGTATGTAAGTACGTTATATTGACTTGATTGGTTTGTAACTTTGTATACTAAACTATGGGGTAGAGTGGGGGTATTCCATCAGAGGGTTTGGCCTTTTTGTGCAAATAGGCAGAGTTTTGTGGGCCTTAATTTGACAAAGCATAATTATTTACAAAAGGACTGAAGAAAGGTTGGTATTTGGCATGGACTCTCACAAAAATGAAAAAGTAATTCACTAATTCAACAATTAACATGTCCTTCCTTACATGGAGATGAGTCAGGTATGATGATGATGAAAACAAATTTCTAGGGGCGGCTCTCCCTATACTATTAAGTCTTATCCTTGGTGACTGTTTATGTTTAATGAATGATGTAACTTTTATGGGTGTGACGGAGCTTTTGTTTATAAGAAATAGTTGTCCAATTTCATCAAGAAAGAAAAAAAAGGGTGGGCATATGAAAAAACTATAAGCTACCCAAAGAAAACGCCAAGAAGAAAAGGAAAAGAGAAAAAGAAAGTCCCCATCTTTCGGCAGAGAGACCTTAGCAAGGCAAACCGAAGGCTTTTGCAGATCGATCGATGTTGGCTTCCCACCGAAACAAATGGCACCCAATCTAATGCTTACCAAATCCCCCCTCTCTCACCTGCTTTATCTTTATATTTTGCCAGGGGGACATGCCAATTGGCAATTTGGGCATCCCATCCCCACGCTCTTGTGTTTCAAAACCATGGGTATGGGTCGGGCATTCGGGTCACATCTGTATTTATAATTTTCATCGTTCAAGCATGTTTTATCGGAAAGTTCACATATTGGCGGATAAATTTGCTACTACTTATGCGTAGTGTAAATTAAAATTTTGTTAAATTAAATAAGTTTACTCCTTATGCGTTACTTCATGAGCGATCATATTGTTTAATTGTTGTTTGTGTAAGATTTTAAAACCACTAGCTAGAGTTGTACTTATAAAAGTTTAAGTTTCAAACAAAAATGAATAGCTCTATATAGATGAAAAAGAAATTTTCTACGAAACTAAAAACTATAAAACTCGCACACGCACCCGCATCCGCACACGTAAGAGAAAAAAAAGGTTAAATACATAAAAGAAACAGAACGTGAGTTGATGAAGACATGAAGTAACATGATACATGACTAGTAGTAGGGTGATCCGCAATCCAAAACATAATGTCAAGGAACAAAAGAAAGATGCTAATATAAATAAACAACGTACAATTACATATTCCCATTCCTTGGGTTGGCTCGGCTTGGATGTTTAATATTCCGGGTCAAACAGCAGAAAATGAACAAGAAGAATAGTTCTCGGGTCATGAAAAACCCGTGACCCACCCACCCCATTCCATGCCCATGACGATAGTTCTAGATGCTGTCGCGGAGCGTATGAATCACGCTCGAGAAAATTATACAGAAAACATGCCTCTAATAATCCAACAAAATCCATGTATTAATGCTGACTGAGTTTCCGAAAACGTTTTGTGAAAAAAAAGTGTTTTGTGTTGTAGGCTGATGCTGACCAATCAACACCACTTTTTTGCGTCCTTGAAGAAACGAAACAAGAAAACTAAGTTTTAATTAATTAATTCAATACGACTTTTAAACCCCAATTAAGCATCACGCTGACCAATGTGCCTTAAATGCTAGAGAATTAAAATATAAGATGGACAGATATTAGATAGAGATGAGAGAGCGAGAAAGTGCTTTTTTGAAAAGCAATATTTTAAGCAACAGCTGTGGGGAGAAAATAAAAGAAAGAAAAGAGAGAAGAACAAGAAAAGAAAAGAAACGAAATGAATTGAAAGCAAGCAAGACGACGATGATAAACAAGAGCAGCGTTGCTGCTGTTTCTGTTGCTGTAAGTAGCCAAGGTAGAAGAAGAAGAAGAACAAGTGAGAGAGAGGCAAATGCGTTTCTCGAGATGCGAGCTGATTTTCATTCCGGCAGAAAAGGAACCTTCTCCGTACTCCTCCTTTTCCTGCTTTTGATTCTCATTCTTCCCAGCATTTAATTCAATTCCCTCTTCTTCTCTTTTCTCTTCCTACACACTTCATCTTCTTCTCTTTTCTCTTGCTCGTCACTCATCGCAGCACAGCATACGGTGCCGTTTCGTTCCTTCTCTCTCTTGGATTCCCTCATGGAAGTTGTGCTTCGACTCGGAGACGCCTTGATTCGATCGCTCTGATATGCTCCAATCCGTCGCCGGGTGCATTCTTGAAGACTCTGGGATTGGTTAGGGTTTCTTTACTGTCAGAGATTTTTACTACTTTCGTTTCTATTCAAGTTTCAGCTCAGCTTCTGAGGTGTTATTCGTGATATGATTGATTTGATTTGGTTGTAAATAGAGTTGGCTTTTGTGCATCGTTTTAGCTGTTTGATTTCCTCCGACGATACTATTTGGTGACTCTGGGAGGATTTTCATTCTCTTGTCATTCCAATTTTTCAAAGAAAAAAGGAAAAACAAAGAAACAGGGGAAACAAAATCATAATCAAATCCCATACACATCCCACCATTTTTATTGTGGGTCATTTTACTTTTACTTTTTCTCACACACTAAAATTTAGCACAGAAATAAAGAATTTAGGTTTGAGGAAGCTGCAAATAGGAGGAAGAGCTGGTTCCTATTCTTGTTGGGGGTTGTTACTGTTCTATGGGAATACCTGATCGTTCACTACCAGATCTAATAGAGAAAGTTAGGTCCTGGATTTCTAGGGGAACAAGTGATTTCAGGTCTTTGTCTGGCGAGTTGGATATGCCCGGTAACAGTTGCAAGATGTGTTGTGATTGCAATACAGACACCAGTGGTATTGGTCATAGCTATCACTGCCAAAGCTGTGGCCGGTGGATATGTGGAAAGTGTATTCAGGGTGGTGAATGGGATGGCTTCAAGAGTAGTAATGAGGTTGGAGAGAATACTATTAAGTTCTGCAAGTTTTGTTCTCAGGTTATATTAAGGAGGGAAGGTGGAAGAAAGTGTAGTGAGAAAGTGCATCCTTCTGCCTCTCCCCGAGAAAGCCCTGAACCACCATCCCCATGTTTTAGTGGTGAAACAATCAAGTGTTCTGCGGATGATGAATCCACTCAGAGTGATCACCTGTCACAGTATCTTGAAGCCCGGGATATTGGCTATTCTCCCCATGCTGTCAAGAGTATGACTTCATTTAGTTCTCACCCGTCTCCAGTAGCTGTTCGTCCTTCTCGTAGTAGGTATGCTTTCATTCAGATTACATGTGCAGTCCTAAAGATTTATGGAATTTATGTTTGATTGGTTTCTTGCCTATAACTGATGCCCTGCTGCTTTAGTATTCAAATTCTGTTATATCCTTTTCTACTGTTGTCAAGATATCAAGTCAACTTAATATGTCGCCTCATTAATTCTATGTTTACTTTGTAGAAGTGATGAAGAAGAGGCAGAAGATTCGGCAAAGAACTTTTACAGCCCTTCAAGTGAATATTGTGATGACAATTTGGATATAGATTTAAATAGTGTTAGTGCTAGAAATGAGTTTTACAGTTTGAGGTCACCGGGATCAAGTCAGTTTGATTGCTCATCTAGAATTTACTATGCTCCCAGTAGAGTCGGCCATTCAGTACAGCAGAGGCAGGAAGGAGTCCCAGTGGCTCAGAGTGATGGCCCCTTTGCTCAGCAGACTAAGGCTGTTTTGAAGACGCCTGGGAGAGGGACCGAGGATCCAGATATTACTGATGATTGCTCTGATGACTTGTCAGGTTGCCGCAGCCAATATGAGAAATCACAGAGGCCATTGGATTTTGAAAACAATGGTCTCATCTGGTATCCCCCTCCTCCCGATGATGAGCATGATGAGGCAGAGAGTAATTTCTTTTCTTATGATGATGAAGATGATGATATTGGAGATTCAGGTGCAATGTTTTGTTCCAGTAGTAGCCTTCCAAGCATGTTTCCTGCAAAGGACAAACAGAATGAGGGTAACAAGGAACCTCTTAGAGCTGTGGTTCAGGGGCATTTTAGAGCTCTTGTATCACAACTGTTACAAGGTGAGGGTTTCATGAGCAAAGAGGATGGAGATGAAGACTGGCTTGACATAGTAACAACAGTAGCATGGCAAGCTGCAAATTTTGTTAAACCGGATACTAGCCGAGGAGGCAGTATGGATCCTGGTGATTATGTGAAAGTTAAATGTATTCCATCAGGAAGTCCAAGTGACAGGTATAATGTCACTGATAGTTGGTAGATTTATGTATAAGCGGCCGATTTATATCTTTAATCTAAACATTTTGTATTGTGCAGCACCCTTATTAAAGGAGTAGTTTGTACAAAGAATATAAAGCACAAGCGCATGACCTCACAGTACAAAAATCCCAGATTACTTATTTTAGGAGGAGCACTTGAATATCAGAAAGTTCCAAACCAGTTGGCCTCTTTTGACACATTACTGCATCAGGTTTTGTTTATTTTCTTGATATTTTTTTTCTTATTCAACTGATCTATGTCTATCTCCAAGCACTGATGATGTAATTTACTGTAAAATATAAGTTTTAAATGATTGTTTTTGGACAGGAAAATGATCATCTTAAGATGATTATCTCAAAGATAGAGGCTCTTCGCCCAAATGTTCTGCTGGTAGAAAAAAGTGTATCTTCATATGCTCAAGACCATCTGCTAGCAAAGGAAATATCGTTAGTGCTGAATGTTAAAAGGCCAGTACTGGAGCGCATAGCTCGGTGCACTGGTGCACTTATTACTCCATCAATCGACGATATTCCTAAAACCCGCTTGGGACATTGTGAATTGTTCCGGTTGGAAAAAATTTCTGAACAGCATGAGCCAGCAAATCAGTTTAACAAGAAACCAATGAAAACCCTGATGTTTTTTGAAGGGTGTCCAAGGCGTCTTTGTTGCACAGTAATATTTTGCACATACAACATTTTTCTTTTACATTTATATTTCAGCATCTGCAGTCCTTTCATTGATATTTACTCATAATCTGCTAGCCTGATGTAGCATAAGCATTTAGAACTTGGTTTCCTCTTATCTTGTGATTTTCTGTTGTAGGTCCTACTGAAAGGTGCATGTGTTGAACAACTAAAGAAGATAAAACACGTTGTCCAGTATGCAGTGTTTGCAGCTTATCATTTATCCCTAGAAACATCCTTCCTTGCTGATGAGGGTGCTACTCTACCCAAGATGACACCTAGACACTCAATTTCAGTAACCCCTGATTCTCTTACTTCAAGTAATTCCAAAGCTGTAGCTGATGCTTCTGCTCAAGATGATGACATTTTGGGTCTGATCCCAGAAATTGAAGGATCAGAATCTTTGTCTAGGCATCTTGATCCTGGACATTGTTTTCCTTTATCTAATGGTTCTGTGGACTTTGAGGTTGGAAATACATTTTCTGATCCATATAATGATGATTTAGCATCTCATGTATTTCTGGACACGTCTTCATATCAATACAATGATATAAAGGCACTCTCTGCACATTCTTCTGAGACGAAAAGTATTTCCCAACCGGAGTTGCAAGAAACCTTGCCTCATGTCAGGAGTCAACATGAGGACATTCATGAGTTGACAAGCTCTGAGAGGATTGATCAGAATGAGCCTTCGAGTGAGTACTTCTCTGCTGCTGACACTCATCAGAGCATATTGGTATCTTTTTCAAGCCATTGTGTACTGAAAGGAACTGTTTGTGAACGCTCCCGACTTCTGCGAATAAAATTTTATGGCTGCTTTGATAAGCCACTTGGCAGATATCTTCGTGATGACCTATTTGATCAGGTATTTGATTGTTGTTTTATTTCACTACCTCCCTCTCCCTCTTATTAAATTCCAAGTTATGGAATGGAACTATGATTAATAAGGTTTATAACTTGCAGACGTCTTTTTGTCGATCTTGTAAAGAGCCAGCTGAGGCCCATGTTCTATGTTACACCCATCAACAAGGAAACCTTACCATTAATGTGAGACGCCTTCCTTTACTGAAGCTACCTGGGGAAAGAGATGGTAAAATATGGATGTGGCACCGTTGTCTGAGGTGTGCCCATATAGATGGAGTTCCACCAGCAACACGCAGAGTAGTCATGTCAGATGCTGCCTGGGGACTTTCTTTTGGAAAGTTCTTGGAACTTAGCTTTTCAAACCATGCAACTGCGAATCGTGTAGCTACTTGTGGCCATTCATTGCAACGAGACTGTCTCCGTTACTACGGGTAAGTACTAGTAGATTTGGATTGGTTATTGTTTGTTCTCATATTAAGTGATCTTCTTAAAAAAAAAAAATTAAAAAAATTGACTACTGTTGTATAACAGATTTGGGAGCATGGTGGCATTCTTCCGATATTCCCCCATTGATATCCTTTCTGTCCATTTGCCCCCTTCAGTGCTTGAATTCAATGGCCAAGTTCAACCAGATTGGATAAGAAAAGAGGCCATAGAGGTGCTTTAAAGAATCTTGATCCCACTTATTGATCATTTTTTTCGTAGACTGGTGCTTAATATTGAACTAATTTTGTAGCTTTTGAAACTTCATGAGATCTAAGTTCTAATTACCAGTGTTTTTTCAGCTCATGGGAAAAATGGAAACCTTATATGCGGAGATATCTGATGTACTTGACTGCATGGAAGAGAAAAATGGATCTTTTGGATGTGAAATGTCAGGTGCAGGTGAATTACAGAACCACATCGTGGAGCTGAAAGATCAGCTTAAAAAGGAAAGAAATGACTACATTGTAAGTTACTAATTCAGTGTCATTCTGATATTTATGTGGCTGATTGTTATCAGTTGTTTCCTAGTCCATAGAACCTTTCATAGTTGTTGTAATTTTTTTAATTATTATTATTATTATTATTTGTTTTTTAATGCCTTGTGGCCATTAAACCTGCCTTTCTCTAATCTAGTCTGCTTGTTTGTTGATAGGGTTTTCTGCAACCTGCTTTTGTGGAGACTTCCGATCTGGACCAAATGGCTGTAGTAGATGTTCTGGAGCTAAATCGCTTGAGACGGTCTCTTTTAATTGGTTCTCATGTTTGGGATCGCCAGCTTTATTCGTTGGACTCACTTATTAGGAAGAATCCTGTTTCCAGGGCTACAGAAGGGGATGTATCTGTTGGCCACCTGCAAGAGTGGATTAATGATCCATCTTGTAAGGATGGCAGGCTTGATTATAGCCATGAAGGTAATAATGTGTCTGAATCTTCAAAATTTCCGGTGCCTCCTGGAAATGATTTACTGCCAGACAAAGAACCTAGGTCACCAATGTTCGAACCTTCTGAGGAGGATATGCATTCAGATGGGGAAATTGTTGTTGATAATACATCCTATGAAAGCTTCCCCTCCCATAAATCTACTCTTTCTGAGAGAATAGATTCTGCATGGACGGGAACTGATCAACTTCTGGTGAAAGCTCAACCTCTTCATGCATCACAGGCGGATGGAGTCCAACCTGCCGCTGTCAGGCAGTTAAGTCAAAATGATGAACCTCCTTTTAGAAGGCTAGTGTCACCAATGAGAGTTCATTCTTTTGATTCTGCAATAAGATTCCAAGAAAGGATTAGGAAAGGGTTGCCTCCTTCGCCGTTGCATTTGTCGACACTCAGATCATTTCATGCTTCTGGAGATTACAGGAGTATGGTGAGAGATCCTCTTTCTAGAGTAACAAGGACTTTTTCTCAGGCATTGCCATTGGAGGCTCAGAAGTTAAACGTAATACTAAGTTCCACACCCACATTTATCTCCTCTGCATCTCAAATAGCTGACGGAGTCCGGTTGCTGCTTTCGCAGACAACCAACAATAATGTAGTTGTTGGTGTTTATGACAGTGAGCCGACAAGCATAATATCATATGCCCTTAGTTCTAAGGATTACGAGGACTGGGTTGCTGATAAGTTGAATGAGCATGAGGGGGCTTGGAGCATACATGAAAGCTATAAAGAAGATTCAGTAGCTCCCACCTTTTCACCATGGCAATCTTTTGGTTCTATGGACTTGGATTATATCCACTATGGAAGTTATGGTTCTGAAGATGCTTCATCCTCTATGAGTAACTTGTTTGCAGATCCCAAGAAATCCCCACATTTAAGGATTTCTTTTGGGGACGAGTCCTCAAATGCTGGAGGCAAAGTGAAGTTTTCTGTGACTTGTTATTTTGCAAAGCATTTTGACTCTCTCAGGAAGATATGCTGCCCTAATGAAGTTGATTTTGTACGCTCCCTGAGTCGTTGCCAGAGATGGAGTGCGCAAGGGGGGAAAAGCAATGTATATTTTGCCAAATCATTGGATGATAGATTCATCATAAAACAGGTTACAAAGACGGAGTTGGAATCCTTTCAGGAATTTGCACCCGAGTATTTTAAATATTTGACAGATTCCCTTGGCTCAGGAAGCCCAACTTGTCTTGCCAAGATTCTCGGTATATATCAGGTTAGGACTTGTTTCTGAGTTTCTGTTTTCTTTGTTGTTGTATAGGCACTTCGATGAGTAATGACTTTGATTTTATGATATTGGTGTGTGGGCAGGTCACTGTTAAACACCTGAAAGGTGGGAAGGAAACTAAAATGGATTTGATGGTGATGGAGAACCTTTTCTTTAAAAGGAATATATCAAGGGTATATGATCTCAAGGGGTCTGCTCGATCCCGTTATAATTCTGATACCACAGGCACAAACAAAGTTCTGTTAGATATGAATTTGTTGGAATCATTACGTACAAAACCCATATTTCTTGGAAGCAAAGCAAAGAGAAGCCTGGAAAGATCTATTTGGAATGATACATCCTTTTTAGCGGTATGCCTTCTCTATCTCTTGCATCTCACAGACTCATGCCATAGATGCATTGAGATTTCTAAAATTGTTTTCAAGGGTTTCACAGCTTCTCCTCTGCTTTGGATGGACATTGCCATTTCATGTGATCAAAACATCTTGTTAAAATTGCTGCTCTCAATTCTAGTAGTTAATAATTTCTTAGGATAAGTAAACCATTTATGCCTATAAATGCATCTATTTGATCCAAATTGAAATTGAATATAATAGCACTTATTGAATAAATGCATCTTCTACAGTCTGTTGATGTAATGGACTACTCGCTGCTGGTTGGGGTAGACGATGAGCGGAAGGAACTGGTTTTGGGGATCATTGATTTCATGAGACAATATACGTGGGACAAGCATTTGGAGACATGGGTGAAGGCATCTGGAATACTTGGTGGTCGTAAGAATGCGTCTCCGACAATTATTTCTCCCAAGCAATACAAGAAAAGATTCCGGAAGGCAATGACTACCTATTTTCTCACAGTACCTGATCAATGGTCTTCCTGAACTGCATCACTTCATTCTTTTTTGTCCACTAAATATGTGTTCATTAATAAGGAATAGGGGTATTATTGCTGATAAACACAGGGAGGGAAATCCCTCCATCTGATATATTTTTTTGTTTTTTTTGGTGGTCATCTTTCTTCCCTTTTCTTTTGTATATAGGGCAGAAGTAAGCCAATTTAGATGCGTAATTGTGAAAAGCTGGCAACTGTTATTTTGTTCAAGTTACCAGCAATGAAGTCCTCGGGGAAGTAGGCTTAGCTATGTGATTTAAACTTGGTGTAAATTTGATAGGTGGATTTCTGGTCCACGTTCTTCATCAGTAAAATATCAAGGGTTTTTATTACCAACAATGTCTAAACTTGATGCACCGGACAAAAATATATCTAACTTTTAAAAGTGATTAATAAGATGATACCTCCGTCTATTTTTTGTTACTTGTCCGTTAATTATAAGAGTATCTACAATGTGGAACTAAATTTGGGTCCAATACCTATATTTGGGTCCAAAAACACATACAATAGATCGGAGAGAGTGACATATACGTGTTGGAAACTCAAATGTTGGACCCAAATATAGGTCCAGTTTGGACTCAAACAAATTGGACCTATTTTTGTGGGGCCCTTATGTGCAACTAAAAAGATGGATTTTGGAGAGAGAAATTAATGATTCATCAATTAGAGGGAACATGTGGAAAATTCTACAATACCCAAAGCACTAGCTTGACATGTCAGCAATAATCTGAATCGTTGGATCTGTAAATCTCCATCTTGCCATTATAAGTGGGGTCTTAAAAAATCCAAAGCACCGGTGCCCAAAGCACTCAAGACGTTCCCAAAACAAGTGGGGATTTTGGGTCCAATATCTATATGTCACAGTGGGGATGACTCAAATTCGGAACCCAAATTTGAGTCCAAAAATGAGTCCTGCACCACTATGTCACCCATAAAAGTAAGCCATTTTATACACTATTCCGATGGACTCAAATTTGAATTTCGGCCAATTTGGATTCATATTTGAGTCCAAAAAATGAGTCCACACTGATGATGCTCTAACGATATAGCAGTTATTTGATTTATCTCAACTTTCAAAAGTAATCAATAAGGTACCTGAACTTTTAAAAACATATCATCGGGATACCTTAATTCATTTTTCATCATATTCAGTTATATGAAATATCTTGAAGTACATGTCTCTTCCCTCCTCTCACCTTATCTTTTCTCTCAAATTAACAATGTAATTAATTATTCTCCTTCCACATTTTTCCTTCAAAACTTCATCATTGGTAAAACATGTTTTTTAAAAGGTGTTCCAATTGACAAAACTCTAAAATCTCGAATCGTTTTTGTTATTATGAATTTTCTAGTTTTCTGACTTTGAAAAATCGCATGGGGATCATAAGCATCCTTAGCATGGACATATACATCATCAACCTCGCTAGCACCAGCATGCATCGTTAGTTAACTTCGCTAACATGCACATCGTTGGAAATATCGGGGGCACCTTGGGATGTCTCATTCTGAACTACACTTTTGTTTCAACTTTACTAGTATAAAAACTTAACTATTGGTATAAACATGATTTTCAAAAGGTTTGCCTATTGACTTTGCTCAAAAAGTCCAACTCGTGTGTGAGTTATGATTTTTTAAGTCTTCCAATTTTGAAAAATCATAACTCGCAAACGACTTGAGCTGTTCGAGCAAAGTTAGTTGGAAAGATTTAAAAAAATTATTTTTTAGCAATGGTGAAGTTTTTTCAAGGACAAAGTTGAAGGAAAAAAGGGGTTGTCACATTTGGAGATGTCCTGGCATGCCAAACCTTACCAACCCCCTTTTCCTTTTAAATTTTCTAGTATCAAAACTTAAATATTTTTAAGAAATGAATTTTAAAAGGTATTTAAATTGACTTTGCTAAAAAATCTCAAATTATTTTTTTTAATGAATTTTCGACTTTTCCAACTTTGGAAAATCGTAAAAAATAAACAAGTCAATATTTTTGCGTTTTGTCAACTTGAGAAGTCCTAAAAAATTATGATTTGAGTGTGAAAAGATTTTGGTGTGAAACTAAGAACATACATTTTTTGCCCAAAAATCGTGTGGCTATAACTCACGGTTTTGGGTGAAAAGCCAAGATTTCGGCAAAAATTTTTTTTCAAAATTTCAAAATTTCCCCACTGGTAGAACATGTTTTTTAGAAGGTGTTTCAATTGACAGAACTCAAAAATCTCAGATCGTTTATTTTTTATGAATTTTCTAGTTTTCCTACTTTGAAAAATCGCATGAGAATCATGGGCATCATTAGTATGGACATAGGCACTGTTATCCTCTCTAGCATTGACATAGACATTGTTAGTCTCTCTAGCATGAGCATGCATCGTTAGTTAACCTCGCTAGCATGTGCATCGTTAGTTAGTTTCGTTAGCATGTGCATCGTTAGTTAGTTTTTTTAAATTATAAACATAATTTTTAAAAGGTGTGACAACACTTGCTCGAAAAACTAGACTCGTATTTGAGTTTGATTTTTTAAGATTTTCGACTTTGAAAAATTATAACAAAAATTTTTTTAAAAGTTTTAAAAATTTTTTTAACATTAGGAAAATTTTATCACGGATAAATTAAAAAACATTTGCACGTTTAGAGGTGTCACGACATGCCCTCGCATGCCAAATTTTGCCAACCCCTTTTTTCCTTTAACTTTGCCCATGTCAAAACTTCATCATTGGTAAAACATGGTTTTTAAATGGTTTTTCAACTAACTTTGCTCGAAAATCTTAAATTTTTAATGAATTTTCTAGTTTTCGAACTTTGAAAAATTGTAAAAAATTAAGGATTTGATATTTTTGCGTTCTGTCAACTTGAGAAGTCTTTAATTTGAGTGTGGGAAGATTTCAATGAGAAAATAAGAACATGCAATTTTGGCCCAAAAATCGTGTATAACCCACGGTTTTGGGTGAAACAAATTGTTTTTATCATCAACAAAGTCTAAATTTTGTTGCACCGAATATAAATGTACTCTACTTTCAAAAGTGATTAATAAAGTACCTGGATTTTCAAAAACACATCATCAAGATACTTCTGTCCGTTTTATGTTACTTGTCCGTTAATTATGAGGCATAGCCGTCATTTTACCTACCTCAACTTTCAAAAGTGATAAATATGATACCTAAATTTTTAAAAACATATCATCGGGATACTTCCATTTATTTTTCATCAAAAAATGAGAAAATATAATAAAATCCTTCAAAAATATCTCACATAGGCCATATGATCTCATTTAACTAAGTTATGATGAAAATTTGATGGAGGTATCTCGATGATGTGTTTTTAGAAATTCAGGTACTTTATCGATCATTTTTGAAAGTTGAGATATGTCAAATGACTAATATGTTTTCATAATTAACGGTTAAGTATCAAAAAATGGTCGAAGGTATCCCGATTGTGTTTTTGAAAGTTCATGTACTTTATTGATTACTTTTGAAAGTTGAGTACATTTTTATCCGATACACTAAAATTTAAACTTTGCTAGTGATAAAAACTCAAATATCAAATTTCTATTAGTATCTTAAATTATGTTACTCTTTGAATTCTTTGTACACGTGTATCAATCAGGGAAAGCATGTTAGAGTAGTAGATGAAATTCTCCCAAGCACGTCTTCCTTTCCATTCACGATTCACATGTATACAGCTACCTTATAGATCACCCTGCTTGCGTAATGAACTTGACGATAAAAGCTAGCATTGGAATATTGCAGTTTTGGAATACAAGTACAACTTTAATTTTATAGTTCAACTTTATCAAAACTGTATATTTGGGTTCGTAGACATCACATGATCAAGTAGAAAAGAAGATCTTCATATTATGACTACGAGCACTCATTCTACATCAGTTGGTCTAACATAATCCTTGATCAAATCAGATGGTTAATGGGAAACTGGGCAGACTGAAAGAGGCTATAGACAGTAGAGCCATTGACTCTGGACCGCCACGAACATTTCCACTACCAACCGGCCACTACTTGTTAAGAAGCCACAGCTATTTGTATTTCTCCTTCATTGACTGGTCGGAAACTCACTCGCTTCTGCAGGTTTAAGCATCCAAAACAAGAAAGAAAAATGAGTTCTAGGAAAGCCTTCACGCAAGAGTATACTAGGTAATAATTGCCTAAACCATCTAATGAGTTGTAGATTGACGATTGTCCTAGTTTGAGCAAAATGACAAACAGAAAACTGGTTTCGAAGATGCTACCAAAACATGTTGTGTGGAGACAGGGTGTTGACTACCAAGTGCTCATTGTAAACTATCTTTCTTTATAAAAAAATGCACATGAAAGTTGGGTTCAAGTCCCACCAAGCTAAGGTGGGTAGCAAAGTCTAAGCATCGTGAAATGTAATGCCACTATGCTAATAAAGCAGGTGAAATAGTTTGACTATCTGCTCATGTAGGCACATTTCGAATACCTTTATTTCAATGTGCTTCTCGTTTAACTAGGCATATTTTGCTACATTGTGATCCTCTATGTATGAACAAGATTAGGCCTAATGCATGTACTCGCCATTAAAATCTGAATTTTAAGTGAAGGTTGAGTCTGCCTTGAGCTTAGAACAATTTCAAGGGATCAATGGCCGGTTTAGGATAACTTGAAGAAAAATTAAGTAGGCGATAAATCCTAGTGTATTTGGCAACCAAAAGTATACAAACTCGGAACTTCTAGCAACAAATTTGTATGTATTTGAACTCCTAGCACGTAAAGTATATATATATATGAACACGCAAGAATTGACTGTCATACATGTAACTTAGTTATAGGTCCACCAACTTGGTCTAATGTCTCCCTGATTATCTACTCAATGGTTCAAGCAAAGAAAAATCAAAATGAACCAAAATGTCAAACACTTAACATGCCACAAAAACAGGATCCATGTCTTAGAAAGTAGAAGAAGCCATACCTCACGGGTCTTGCTGCCTTGTCTAACCACCCTTCCATGACCATCCTTACAACGCATTTGTTGGTTCAAACCCTCATTGTTCTCACCACCAATGTTGGTATTGACCATGCAAAGATCCACAATCTTCTCTGCTGCCTCCGCCTCGTCTCTGCTTTGCTGCATCAGCATCTCAACTTGGGCCTTGGGAAGCCTCATCCGCACCTGCACCGGCCCATCTTTCGATTTCTCGGGCATTGTTTTCATGGTGGAAAGGTCGGAAACCGACCGCCGAGACAGCATTAAACTCTCGAGCCTGTCCTTGGCAGTCATGTTTATTCCGGACCGGACTCTTCTCGGAACTTTCTCCTTGGGACTACTAGCCTTTGGTAACTCCACGAGGAAGTAGAGTCCCTTGGCCTCAAGGAGTTGGTGTGGCTCCAAAGGCTTTGCTCGAATCCCCAAATGCTTTACCTCTTGGGATTTAAGCAAAACGTGACCTGGGTAGTCCTTCACTACCTCACCAGCTTGGACCGGTGTCTTCAACTTCAATATCTCCCCACTAATTTGCATAACCTTGGCTTTCTTTTTGCCTCCCAAACTGTTGCCCATTGTGATTTGTTGATGACAGTGTATTTGGGTAAGGGGTTCGACGATATATACATGTAAGAGAAAGATTGTATAATATATAAAAGGCCGTTGGTCAACAAAGAAGGCAATTTTTTTTTTTGAAAAGGGTGATTAGTTTATGAGTTTTGACAAAATAGCATAAAGTACGAAGGCTTTCGTTTTCGATCCTAAATTTTCTTGGTTTTGTCATTTCAACAACCGTTGTGTTCATATTCCACTGGATATAGTTCCAAAATCCCGTGATATGAGGAAAAAAGATGATTGCCTAATCATATTTGTTCTCATTCAGCTCACGATAATCACGGCGCGGGCTTATTAATTTTTTTTCTCTTTAGATGTCATTTTTTTTAAATTTTAATGTCATTGACATCATGATGGACGTGAATTTTGACTTGGGAAAAATCGTGTTGGGAACAATTGTTGAACGAGGCGTTTTATAACCGGTAAAACAATATACGTATTTAGACAATTTAGTTACAATACTTTCACCACAGTATTATTAAGTAGAATTACTTTAATTTTACTTCACTAAAATACACTTTCACTAAACTATCATTCCTATTTTTCCAACACCTCTCCCATTATCTATTTTATTAACCAAAATTATTTTCACTCACTTTCCATCATTTTCCAACTTAACCTTTTAAAATATATTTATCTCATTTTATCATATATACTTCTTCAAAGTTGTTCTATATTATGTCTATTATTCTATTAAAATTTCATGATCATCCAACTTTAACATTCCAAATCTACATTTACTACACCTCTATACAATTTCAAATATCATATCTCCTCATTTCTTAACCAAATTTTGTAATATTTATATAAAAATGAAGCTTAGAACCTAAAATTTTAATCTGGAGAATATCATAATTATTGGTTAGATTTACATTATGTAACAATTTAAGGAAATCTTGGGCCATTATTTCTGGGCTAACACTAATAGGCAAAGTTTTACTTAAATTGTTACATAATGTAAATCTAACCAATAATTATGAAATTGTCCAGATTAAAATTTCAGGTTCTAAGCTTCGTTTTGATATAAAGATTACAAAATTTAGTTAAGAAATGAGTGAGATATGATCATTTGAAATTGTGAACAACATAGAGGTTTTCCTGCGAGTATACTAGATAAATGCTTAGATTTGGAATGTTTAAACCGTTGGATGATCATGAAATTTTAATACCGAATAATAGACATAATATAGAACAATTTTTATGAAGAAGTATATATGATAAAATGAGCAGAAATATATTTTAAAGGTTCCCAAGTTGGCTACCGGAAAAATGATAGAAAGTGAGTCAGAAAAATAATTTTTTGGTCTTACATCCCTAAAATACCCCTGAATTTAACGGAGAGAGGTTGTTTTAACGGAAAAAAACTAACAGAGGTACTAAAGTGAAACGGTGTAATAGTTCAGTGACTAAAGTGATATTTTCGAAAGTTCAGTGACTAAAGTGTCAAATCCGGCAAAGTTCAGTGACCAAAGTGACCATTCTCCCTATTAAGTATTAACTTTACGGTTAAGTTGTCGTCTCTTTTATGACATGAGAGGTATAAACTAATTTTCTAGGATTGACTGGGAATGGCAAAAGAAATATTAAGAATTTGTCTCTACGCTACAACTTACTTTTTGTGTATTTTAATGCGAACTGTACATCTTATTAGAAATGCGTAACTATTTTCAACATTTTGCTAAACAAACTTAACAACACCTTACAATACACATTACTTAAAAAAAAAAAAGCCTTCTAAAACACCGGCTATACATAACCATATGTGTGATTTGAATTTTAAGGATAATAATTTGGTTATCACTTACTAAACTTTTTTATTTTATTTTATTCAACAACCCTTTACTTAACAATACCTTTTCATTTAATCATCTAAATTTGGGCAGCAACTCTCATTATTATGTATATTTAGGGGAGCATTGAAGTGAACGAGTGGACACCGGTAGTAGGTCCAAAATAATAGTCCGCGCATCAACTTGAAAGAAGGAAGCTGTTAAAGTTCTCCAACATTATCTTAATTAGACGGATAATGAAATATCACTGACTCGATCAGGAAGATATCTAATCCTATATCCATATATAAATTACATAGTTGTTGTGTTCTTCAGATACATGTAAGCCTGAAAGTTTCAATGCCCAATTAAGCAACTCTGGACGTTTGATTGAAATTCAACGTGCAAAAATATTGGTTTTTGTAAGTGCACTTGACAAGTTCAAGGTACGAATTTTCAGCTGCGTCCTGTAACTTGTAAAGAATTTTCAAAGGTGTCCTGTAACTTGTAACTTGTAAAGAATTTTCAGCGGCTTATGAGTTTTGTGGATTACCAGTTGAACATGGCAAACACCCCAAAAACAGAGTCGATTAATTGGTCATCTTGGAACAAATATGCGCAAACCATCAAACCGATCCTCGATTCAAGAACTGGCAGCGATCATACATGCATCAAATGCACCGAATTTCATCAGACTTTAAAGTTATGTTTACTTGAACGAAAATAGGATAGAATGGGTGGCCTTGCAGAAGTCCTTGCAATGCACCTGTTCTTTTATTTGACCAAAAACAAATCTAGAATTGTAAATTGCGAACAAATTGAAACAAGAAAGTTAAAGTAGTAGTAGAAAAACAAGTGTTAGTTGTCTGTTTTGTACTCTAGCTATTAGTATTCATTTTGGGGCCATAGCTCAAAATTGACTTCCTAGGTCTGAACTCGTGGTTTATGCTTTACACCAAACTAATCAAACCAAAAGGAGGAGCTAATTCAATAGTATTTAGTAGCGAAGGAACCACTTGCCAAAAAAAAAAAGTAGGGAAGGAACCATCTAATAAACGTGCTTATGACTCATAATTTCCAACACTGAGCAGGAACGCTTTCAATGCGTGCTGCTCTATCAACACTGAAAAGGAAACAAAGCACATTGTGCGTCGGGATTTGGAAATCAATCATGGAATTTTGTAAATTTGAAGAATTTTTTTTTTCTATAACACACAATTTTCGTGAATGATAGCACTTACAAATTTTCTCTTTCAAATTTTGTGAGCTCTTTAAAACGGTTGCTAAGTAATACAAAGGAAACAAGTGACATAAAAGTTCGACTGCTAGCAAAAAAAAAGAAAGGAAAATAACCTTTTCTGGCAATCTGTGCTTAATTTTAGTGAGTAAAGGAAGACCAAAGGAGAATTAATTCATCAAGATTCAAGAGCATATACGTGCAAGCATGTATCAAAATCCATTACAAATCATATGCATAATGACTTGTACTAAGGAAAGCGGAGTCCGTAATACCTCAATATCATCGATTGCTTGTAGCCAACCACAGGGATAGGATAGAAAGTTTTTTATTTTTGGTTTCGTTTAATACTTGAGATGCTGATGGTCACTAATCCTAAAGATATGGATTTAGTACCCCAAATTCAACGAACAATGGCATCCATATATATTGGTTGAACCTTGTTGTATTTTAAGATAAACGAAGGAATCAAAGTACAGTTGTAAACGTGATCATCTAGTCTCCTTTGCTCTGCTTTCTGAGATCTAAACGAAACTCATAGAAAAATGAATAAATGAATAATAGCATAATATTTTAATCAACTTGGTTTGTCTCATTAGCCCATAATTACAGCAAAGAAATTCTATATATGACCCAGAAATTCAACTATCCATAAGCAGGTTTGCTTCTCTCATTTGGATCACCAAAAACAACGGAACAGGAAAGCAAGTCTTGAGTAAGTAAAGAATGTTACAGAAAAACAATGTACCAAATGAACATTTTTCACTCTTAAAAAGGAAGAAACGAATATACAAAGCATTGAGATCGATGATCGATTTATTCATCTCAATCTCGTATTCTCAGTTTCACACCACAAAAAGGAATAGTGGAACATTCATTGAGAAAAAAAAAAAATTGGAGGAATATTGATTAAACAAATTGGAAATCATTGGCATTACCACTACACCTGTTGTTATAGTTGCTGCAACTTTCGAAGATGCTCCAGCAATGAACTAGCCTTCCTTTTGGCTCTCTCTGTTCCGCTCCTAGTGAGCTCTGTCAAGGGTATGACTGCACCAAGCCTACTTATGCAGGCAAGGTTCTCAGTATCTCTCTTGCACAATGCAAGCAAAATGGCAGTTGCATTCTCTTTGTTTCGAGGCAGGCCCGTTCGCAAAAGGTCTATCAAAACAGGTATTGTGCCGGCCTTTACTATAGTAACTTTTGCCTCTTGATGGTTGGCAAGAACTGACATAATGGTCAGTGCTTCATCAACCATGCAATTGCTTGAATCAGTTAGCATCTTTAGTAAAGCTGTGATTATCCCTGCTCTGATAGCCCTGCCCTTGTTGCCCTGATATATGCACAAATTGAACAGCGCTGTTGCAGCATCCTTCTTCCCTCTTGTGCTCCCATTTTGAAGCAATTCCACCAGAGCTGAAATTGCTCCAGATGCACCTATAATTATTTTGTTCTCATCCGCAAGCGATAAACTAAAAAGGGTCGCCGCTGCATTCTCTCGCGCTTCCATGCTTCCAGCTCTGAGGACTTGGACAATAGAAGGAACAGCACCAGCAAGCATTATAAGCCCCTTGTTGTTTTCATATATAGAGAGGTTCAGAATGGAAGTTACTGCATTCTCTTGTGTTAAGCCATCTTCTATTGTTAAGAGATTGACCAAAACCGGAATAGCACCCGCTTCTGCAATTAGTATTCTGTTATCGGTACTTCTTTTGGACAGTGACCTAATTTCTGTTGCAGCTGCTCTACGCTCCTCAATTGATCGGCCTGAAAGCTTGCTCACCAGAGCTCGAATGGTCGTTATGTCCCCACTAATGTCACGAAAGGATCCATCACTCTTTTTGAGTTTACCATTTGTTAATCCTGTGGGCTGCTCAATGTTGTTGTCAATACACCACTGAGCAACTAGACTTCTTAAAACATAGTTTGGAGTTAGAGTCGAATTTTGAAGCTTTTGCTGAGTTTTTGGACATGTTGTGTTTCCGCAGTCTATCCATCTCTGTATGTAAGATCTCTCGTACGTCTGCAGAACCAAGCATGCAAAAGCTTGTTGAGTTTTGGGATTAAATCAAACTATCAAAGCCAAAGCTAGAACTTTGATGGATTTAGAAAATGAAACAATGAATTAGCATCTAGCATACCTGACCTGTGGCCACAATAACAGGATCTCTCAAGAGTTCCAAAGATATTGGGCATATGAAATCGTCAGGGATTACAGTGGCGTCAGGCTTCTTGTTCATATCTTCCTGACCATCAACATGAGTTTCATTTGTCGAGCAGAGCGAAGGCCTCTCTGCCACAAAGGAGTTGCTCATCCTTTGTGATTCATGAACCAGATCATCAGCACTAAAGCTCTTAGGAAGACTGTCTATCGTATTTGCACTATTATTCTCTATAATACGCATCCATTTTCCAGACTCCACCAGAGACTGAGGGAGGCCATGAAATGACATCTTCCTCAAATTCAAAGACCCATATCTTTCTATGGCTCTTCTCAATTGCGCTCTAACCAATGCAACCTACCATTTTTACCAAGAAACAACAATTTTTACTTTTTTATAAATTTTTGCGCATGTGTAAATGAAAAGCATAGTGTTTATAGTAAATGGAGTTTAAATCAAGTTTCTAGGAATTAAGTCAGTCTGACCTGTTCTTCAACTTCCTCCGAGATTTCAAACTGATCATACGGTACCTCGCCCAACGCCTTCTCCAACTTCCACGTTGAACACTGAAAATGGAAAGTTATCTTCTTGCTCGCTTCGTCCTTCAAATTCATAAATCAATTCAAACACAAATTCAGCTAAGGACTACGGATAACGGAATTCAGCTATTACGAGATGTACATTCCGACTCTGGTGCACGAAAGATGGGAAATTGAATGGGGGAGATGAGCACTTACCGTGAGGACGGGAGGGGCAAAATTGGAATTGAAGTTATTGGCCACCAGCAGAAGGCGCTTTGCGGCCTGGAGAGCCGTTACCAGATCGGAAACCCAGGACTGCCTTGAACACGAAGAAGTGGAGGCATCCAACGGCGCAAATTCGCGGCCTTTGCAGTCCCTTATCTCCTCGAACAAATGCGTCAGCAGCGCGATCCGACGGACCAGATCGGTGCAGTCCTTCCTGAAGGCGCCGCCGCCTCCGGCCTTGCTAGCACCGACGACGTCGTTGACCAGTTGCAGAAGCTCGGACGCACGGTCATCTCCGCCGGCCATCGGAAATGCGGGTTGGGCTTTACGTTTGTGGAGTCACAATGTAGGTGGTGGTGGTCATGGGAGGGAGGGATGGATTAACCTTAATAATAAAAATTGAGAGAGTGAGTGAAGAGAGCGAGAATCTCGGCAAACTGGATACAGTTGGACTTGAAGAAATACTAATCCCAATTCCGTTTGCTCTAGTCTTGTTATATTACATACAGGAAAGTGAAAAGACTCTTGTAGCCTTGAGTGAGTCGTTTGAGTATGGGCTGCAAGCCTGTAAAGCCACCCATTATGAATTATCATCTTCATCCCCCTATCGTTTTATATTCATTCTGCAAAGTGCAAACCCCAAACTCAGAGAGGGGAGGGAGGTCGGCTTTTTTATTTTTATTCATAATTCTTTAGTGGGCCGTCAATAATAAAATTCATAAACAACAAATTTTCTTGTTCTTGTGCTGCGACACTACTGGTCAATGCAATTAAAAAAACAAGACCCAACCTTGTGGAAGACACCAAAATTTAGCGCATTTAATTGTGGACCATTAATGTCCCACTCCCATAATTAATATAAACTCTACATTTTTCACTGTAAAATCAAGATTAGTGTTTACCTTTGTAACTTGGTGACCAAAAAAACTCGGATGCTTCAAATATTAGATCGACTTTTTTATTGAATGTAATGGAATTGTTGTTATTATTTTGTTTCTTTTCTGGAGATGTCTGCCAAAGGGCTGAAATAGGTATGACATTGACAACGTTGAATTAATATCTTTTTAATTGATATTAAAAAGAACTAATCTGTATGGGCCGCTCTGCCAAGTTAGGTTAGGTTGTCAGCTGGGCGTGGAGCACTGTCATTTGACATTCCTTCTCTTTTGCTTTTCTTTATTCATTAATTAATACTTAAACTGTTTATATTGCACTAAATTACTGATTAATACTTGGCTACAAGCGGTAATTATTTGGAGAGTGAATTATAACTTAAAAAGGATAGGACATTGAATTAACCATTGAGATTACATCCATGCAAGAATGAGCGAGGTGAAGCCAGATGGGCATTTACAGTTTCAAATTTCACTCTATAGTACGTAACAGTTATAATTACCGTTGAATATATTGTCATTTGCCAGTTCTCATCTATATAATATATTTCCATGTAAATGAAGAGATGGCATTTCATCATGCAGCTAGCCTCTCTAATTTATGAACATCAATTTCTACGTTTCTGATATTTTTGTGCAGAGAACACTATGGCAACTTTTGGTGTCTAGGGTTAGATAGATATATATATATATATATACTTATTTTTTTAGGGAGTCGTGAAAAAACTCTAAACCGGGTTATATTGGTACATAAACTCATTGGCTTCGAGAAGTACATCTTAAACTGAAAAATTGAGATTAACTTTCAATTAAGTTGATCGAAAGAAGTTGATGAGTTTGTTTGTAAGGATCGGGTTGATATTCCACCATTTTATGATGATTAGAATTTAGAAATGACGAGTGTTTCCTACTTTCCTTCATGAAACAATAATACTTATTCTCTAATTAGTTGCATATGATTGCTAATCTTACATACCCAACAAACGGAAGTGTAGCATACACATAGCATACATATATACCTAATATCTTAATGCAACCATAATTAACTTCAATAACTAATATATCTTAAATTAATCTTCAAATATTTTAACCTATAATTAATAATTAATAAAGAAAAAAGTCCTCTATCAAGCAACGTGGGAATCCACTTTGTAAGGGTAGTCGATCTAGGAAATAATATATATGAGATCACAGGGTAGGAAAACATCGATCATATTCATGAATAGATCAACGTACAGCTATATATATAATTATATATATATATGGGTTCTACTTCAACACTTATTTATCCTTAGACAAATTCGACATTTTGGAAAACTTTTGAATTAATATTATCTTGACGTGGTTTCAAGTTTCAACATAGATTTATTTTTTTGGATAATGGTTTCAATATATATATATAAGGATTTCCTTAACAGAGAAAGTCTATATATATATGAATCTGTTTAGTTAATGAATTTGTTTGGACGGTCACTAGTCGTATCTATGAGAGAGATTGCTTGTTGGTGTTTGATCTCTATATATGTATATCCACATTAAATCCACTTACAATATATATAGGACTTCAAATCCAAACAAATTAACGAACAATGATGATGCATTTGATGTTGATCTAGATCACGATGTTTTTTCCCTTCATTTAATCGAACACACACACACATATATGTTAATTGTATTATACTCGACCATGTATTAATATTTATCTTTTTAATTTTGTACCATATAATTACATTTCGTGATAAATTATGTACCATTTGAAAATTTGTGGTGACTTGGTCATTTAGATTGGCTTGTCCAATATCCAGATAAAGTAACCAATGTGTATCTGTCTAATTTATTGTAATAAATACTTTCGAAAACATGTGTTATGGTGGAGACTTGGTTACTTGATTATCTTAATTTAGGTTTCTCATAACACTCGCTGTTCTTATGTTGGCACCCAGACTCGGGCCCTGAAATACAATATTGGGCTACACTGGTTAAAGTCTGAAATGAATAGCCAATCCTTTATATGAACTTGGCCCATAAGTTGGCTGTTAACGTGTTATTATAAACAGTAAAATACCAAATCCTTGGAGGCTTGGATTAAAACTTTAAAAGTAAAGAGCTAATTAAGAAAACGTCAAACACAATGCATTTTTCGATTTAAAAATAATTCTGATATCTAACTATCAGAGTTCAATACTACAAATATAGATTGATAAGTCAAATTTGATAATTTGCAGAGCAATTCAGGATGAAGTTGAGAAACAAAATGGTTTTGTTGTCTTCAATCTCGAAGAATAAGGGAAATTAGTCATATGACACAAACACAACGTTACAGGTAACAACTAATAAATGAGAGACCTATTTGAGTTTGACGAAGGAAGTGTGCCTTGATTTCGGGTATAAATTTAAGGCATAATTGCTAAAACATCGGTTTAACTTGGCTATAATTGTCGGTTTACATTTCGAACTTGTAATTGCGAAAATTGACCCTCTAAATTTAGTAAAATTATCAACTTACACCTATTTCCATCAATTTTAATTTTTTTTCATCTAAATGTTGGTCATGTGCTACTCATATGAAATATGATTATTTTTGTCACAAATTTTTAAAAAATAAAATTTGTTTTTTTTAAACAAATATATATTATATGCCAAAAAAATACAAATATATATTCAAAAAAGATATTTATTTTTGTCCAAAGCTTTTATTTTCTTTCTTTAGAGAGATTATATTTAGAATTATATTCTTAACTTATCATAAATTGTTTATCATTAAAAAAAAACTTATCATAATTTTTTTTTTTATGAATTATTTCTCCTCACATGAGATATCATTTTAAAGATTTTTTTGGTTGAATTTTTTATTAAAAATATGTATATTTTTTAAGCATTTTAAATGACTAAATTATCCCTCACATGAGAAGTGCATAACTAACATTTGGATGGAGAATATTATAATTGACGAAGGGAGTATAAATTGACAATTTTTGTCAAGTTCAAGGGGTCAATTTTTGCAATTACAGGTTTTGAGTATAAACTTACAATTATAGTCAAGTTAAGAGAGTTTTGACAATTAAGTCCAAATTTAAAAGAAAAGGATTGTTGAATTAGCCTTGACAGACTATATAACTCACAACTACATTTTTATTCCACATAGCCTTAATTTTGTGAGCAAAATGGCCCCGATATTGCACTTGACTATTTGACTAGTGTGGTTCCTTTTGGTTCATTCATTCTCATTATGTTGCTTCCATTAGAGATGGTTTTGGTCCGGTCCTCTCTTTTGATGAGTTGTAAGCTTGCTTTCTATTAATAAATTATTATTAAAAAAAAAACTTTGGTATTGTCATCTCATTTCTCATCTCTAATTGACCAAAAACAAAAAACTTTGATGCAAAGTACCATCATGACCTCATCGTTGGTCCAATCTACGTACGTACATATGGATTATGGACCATTCATTTCGAGATTCGGATCGAGACAATAAAAAGGCCGGCCCATCAAAGGACCGAGAGATTGGTATCCGTGTATTCATCAACTCCCAACTGTCATAACCGTCCTTCCAAACTCAACGTAGGTCATCCTTCAAGTACGTACTTTTCCTGACTTAGCTCTCAATCAAGATCAAGGTAAACTGTCTAATAAGAGGGTGCGGCCCTCGATTTAATAGGCCTACCCCCACACACTACTTAATTGGCATTAGTTCCAACACAGCTTAATCTATACCAAAACATGAATTTTTTTATTTTAATA
Source organism: Rubus idaeus (assembly GCA_030142095.1). NCBI lineage: Eukaryota > Viridiplantae > Streptophyta > Magnoliopsida > Rosales > Rosaceae > Rubus > Rubus idaeus. The sequence continues at coordinate 33,009,820 of CM057968.1, read as the reverse complement.
ATCTTTAAATATTAAATAATTATATATTTATTTTAATCATTAAGGATGATAATGTCAAACACAAATAATTAATAAAAAACAAAAAAAACTTTCAAAAACTATTTATAATTAACTCACTCTCACACTCTTAACTTTCACATCATAAAATAAATAAAAATCAATTTTTCTATTTTTTTTTATAAAATAAATACACACATATAGTGTGTAATTTCCTTCTAAAATATATAAAGGATATTACCATAAATTGGGAGTTTGGGACTCGGGAAGCTCCTAATTAAAATCCGACTGTTAGTTTTGGATCCATCTTATTGAATGGTAGATATCATATCTATGTCAATCAGTACCACTGATCGATCCATCATATATTAGATCTTGTGTTGTTCAATCCATCTCCATGTCATGGTACAGTATGGGGCTGATGTTGGTAGGTAGCCTAATGCATGCATGCGCATGCAACTAACTACCTATATATTACTGATTGAAGAGATTAAATTCTTTAAAAACACAAGTTAATTAATTAGCTTCATCACCCAATAATCTACCGAGGACACCCCTGCTAATTTTTAATTAGTTAGTGTAATTTGGTTCTTACCAAATACAAGATTTGGAAATAATTAACGTACTATATATACATGAGCTAGCTACCACATACAAGAGTAAGCTATACAACGTACATGATCATCGATCGGTGCTTGAGAGGTAATTAATTACCCTTCCAAAACAATCACACATATTACATAATTTAAAGCGTCCATCTTGTGTTTCATTTTCAAAGATTATGCTTGTAAGTGATAGCTGATAAAGACGAAGACGAAAAAGAGAGAAATTAGAGAACTGTATTTGATTGAATGAATTGCTTGATACAAAATGAATCTCTGACTAACTCTAACTAACCAAACTTATACAAATGACAAATCTCCAAAATACCCTTAACAGTAACAAGTCTCAAATCCTTTAATGTTCAGTTCGTCCATTAAGTATCCTCCTGTTGTTGTCAGAAGTACTACGTTATTATATATATTTGTTTTGATTTTTTTTTTACAAAGATGATAATTAAAGGAGAATCTAAAAAACACTAACGGTTTGCATAATCTGATAACAGTATGTACTGGCATGGGATCCAAAGAGGGATGTACAAGGATTGATGTTAGCCAATTATGTATATACAGATACGAAGATTAGAATCTTTTAGTTGACAGTGTAAAGGGCGGGGTTGCAAATGAAGGGGAGAAAAAAAAAAAAGGAAGTACTGAAATCTTATTACAAACTACAAGAATCAATGAAATTATAGATCAAAGACGGACCGCGTAAAAGAACTGTAGAGAAAATTAAATTACAGGTATTGCATGTTCATGTAATAATTCAAAAGTTAATTTACATAAATAGCTAATATTGCATTTTATAAACTATTCGATCGAGGAAATGAATATGCCTGATGCCTTCCTTCAAACGTAAGAGTACTGATCGAGTGAATAGAAGCTCGATCGCTTCTTAAAAGGCATGACATAATTGGGTCGTGGAGGTGTCGGCATTGCATTTGTAATTCATATATATATCCCTCATCTGATCACGCCTGACTTATTTCCACAGATGGGGATATATATAGGGCTGTGATCTCCCTCCCGTCATAAAATAAATCGTAACTGGCTTTAATCGATCTCCAGCTAGCTAAAATTAATGTTCAAATATTGTGGAAATCCTCCACATAATTGGACAAAAATAAAAAACCATGCCAGCTTAGCGAGCTAGGAAGGAATAGTGGATGGAAGATTTTATCTGAAGAGAGGAAGCGTGGTAGATGAGGCAAATATTTCTGACTTATTCGTAAGATAAAGATGATGAGTTGGCTCCTTACAGCTGAGATGGGCAGTGAGATCAAGGTTTAAATCAGGCAGGAGATGGCCGCCACAAGAAGAATCATCCTCTAAGCAACTTCTACCATCCGATACTTGCTCGCAGTTATTTTGATCATCACCGCGCGGACTTTTGGACTCGATTTCTACTGGCTCATCATTAAAAGTACCAGCTCTTGTCTTTAACATTTGCGGTGGATGATTGTGAGGCCGAGGGAGGATAGCAGCGTTGGTGGGTCGATGGTTTTTTGGATCTATTCCCATGTTCATAAGCTTTCTTCTCAAATGAGAGTTCCAATAGTTCTTCACTTCATTGTCTGTACGTCCCGGCAATCTTCCAGCAATCAGCGACCACCTAATAATTAAATCGAACCATGTAATTAAAAATCAATTATTACTTAATCAAGCTCTTTATTTAAAGCCATATATATGCATGGTACGTAGATGCAATTAATAGTACATGTAAGTTATAAATATAATGTGTATAGACATAATATCGATCTTACCGATTGCCTAGGAGTGCATGAAGTTTAATGATGAGATCTTCTTCATCTTCAGCAAAGTTGCCTCTTTTAAGGTCTGGCCGTAGATAGTTTATCCACCGAAGCCTGCAACTTTTACCGCATCGAAGTAGGCCTGAATTTCCACATTCCAAAAGACAGCCAATTAATTAGTACATTAATTGTGATTCTGTATATATGTCTGTATATACATATGTGTGGTACGAGCTCATATATATATATATATGTAGTTGATTGAACTCTTTTAATTAATTAGCTAACATGATCAGAAAGAAGAAAAAAAGGACCAAATTAGCAATGTTGTTGATTGATTGATTGATTAATTTATTTTTTCTTTCCTCTTTTGATATATATGTGGTTTATTCATCAGTTAGCTAGGAAGAGAAAAGAAAGAAATTAAATGATGTGTATTTTGAAATTTGTTTCCATGCTTAGAATTATATGTACCTGCAGCTTGAGGGAGGGTGCGCCAACATCCCTCGCCATGTTTGCGAATGTAATCGATGAGCTTATCATCTTCTTGCTTCGACCAAGCTCCTTTGTTCGTGTCCTGCTTGTCGCAGCAGGGTTTCCTCATTGCGTATATAAAACGAAATTATCAAGTTAATTTACGAAGAAACCAAGCAAGCTAGCTATAGGAATGAAAGGATGATGCATATCATTCAGTAATTCAGAGAGTAGAGACAAAGAGAGAAAGAGATGGGGGCCAATAAGCAAGAATGGATTGGGTTTCGATTTGTGATGAGGAAATTGAGGTTTATATGAGTAGCTAGCTAGGTTGGTAGGTGTTCAAATAGTTAGCCGGAAAAGAAAAAGGTTGACTTTACAAGGACTTGGACCGGTGGTTAATTCGCCAATGTGTCAGTGTGCGTGATCGGTCAGTGAGCACTGTGGTGGTAGTGTTTGACATCGATCTACATATATGTGAAGAAAAGGTAGACGTAATTAAATTCAGGCATATTGATTATTTCTTTTCTAGCTTTTGATACAAAACTGGAGTTTCATTACTAGAATGAGGAAGTATACAAAGCTTGAGGGATGCACAGCCTAGGTAAAATTTTGTCCCAGAAAACCACAATTGGGAATTTGGGACGGTACATAATAATTAATAAAGAAAATAAAATACCATGAGTAACCTCCAAAAAAATAAAATAAAAATAATATATATATATATATAATCATCCTGAGATTACATCAGATATTCAGCAATGGTAAAAAAATAAAATAAATGCGCGCAGTAATTAATTCTGTGAGTAGTTCAGCACATGCATAGTATAAATAAGGATGAGGAGAAAGCTAGCTAGCTATGAAGAAACCTCAATCTCCCACACGTTCACTCTTGAAATGAGAAGAACTGATCGAGCGACATGGTGATTAGCGGCCTATTTACACTACCAAGCACTTTTTAATATAATTCACTTAACAAGGTGGCTGTCTGAAACTAAACTTCATTCCTTGTCGCTTAACTTCTACATAACCCCTTGAGCATTAGAACCAAGAATACTGAAAAGAAATGACATTTGTTTAGTCATGTAGCCCATACAGAGAGACTCTTGCACACACCGAAGTGCATATGCACTCAGGTGATCGATTCAACGGCTGACATGTAAGGTGATTGATTTAACGGCTGACATGTAAGGTGGGCGATTTAACGGCTGACATGTAAGGTGGGCGATCCAACGGCTAACATGCAAGGTGGGCGATGCAATGGTGTGAATGCATGAAGTGTGTGTGGTTGGATAAATAACTGGGCGATCTAACCACCATTGGTGGTCGAGTTGGTAAGAGCCTCCGGGTGTGGTACCCCCCCCCCCACCCACCCGGGTTCGAATCCTGCCGGTTGCAGATTGGAGTTAAATCTCAATTCATTTTGTGGTGGCCGGGAGGAGGAAGCGTTATGACAATATCTCCGATCTGCGGATTAGTCTTTGGGCCTAGGAAGCCTTTGGGACACCGCTGGAGTTCACTCAAAAAAAAAAAAAACTGGGCGATCTAAATGTTAAGAATTTTTGTAGCCCAAACTTATATTAATTTAATTATTTCTAAACATTGGTACTGTAGTGAGAATGAATCCGAATAACACTTCTAATAAATTATTTATTCAAATAGAAAAAACGATCACAAAAAGTAAATTTTTGTGGTTTGTGTGTCGAGCATAATTCTCAAACATTATCCGGGTTATTTGGAAGAACCGACTAATTAATAGTGAATTAGGAGCACGTACTATTGAATTATAGTAGGCCCATTATAGTATTATTCCATATTTGATTTTTAATTCATGTAGTTGAGACAATAAATGTTATTGATCTGTCTAGAAAGTCATTAATTATATATTTTCAGGTTTGCATTATTTAGGTTCTTTTTTTCCTTCTCTTAATTATGATTTTTCATACTCTCAAAGAAAATTTAAGTGGATTAATTGTTCTACTTATCTTATAGGCGAACGAGAGTACAAAGCGGCAGTTGACTTCGATCTGGACTTCAATCCATCCTCTATCTCGTTCTTCCAACACTTCTTCTCGAGTATTAGAAATATTTTTTTTTTGTGTGTCAAGATAAAATAATAAAATGTTAACTTTGAACTAGTGCTAATATCATCGCACACTCTAAATGAATGAATATTAGCAGGCAAAAAGTGTACAAGCTTCAATAAATCGCATAGGTGTCAAATTAAAAGTTAATAATAGATTACCATTAATTAAAATTTTAATGTCAAATTCTTAAAGGGTGTAATGCTCATACTTTAATCAAAGAGTGAAAAAAAAAATGAACTCGTTATATAAGAGTTAGAATTTTAACTTGAAATTCTATACGTACTCTCTGTATGCCCCCGGTTGTGGCTTACGATCACAAACTAATTGTATATTTGTATATATGGTCCATTAATTCAAACTCTACTATTTTTTTCTTCATTAATTGCATGTATATATGCACCTGCAACTGATCATCACCCAACTGTAAGAAGCATGCCCCAGCTACCAGTCTAAGGGGTGCTGTTTCATGCTACCAGTCCGTACCAATTTTCATATATATATATATATATATATATATATATATTAATTATTCGATCTGCTTAATGTCTCAATTAGTTCGATCTATATATATATATATACTTGTATATATGCATAAGGATCGATGAAGAATCAATATATGTGATCTCACAATGGTATATATATGGTATTGAGCGAGCTGATGTGAATTCGATCGGTTTTCTGGCCGGTATTGGGCAATTACAGCTAGCTAGCTACCCTAGCTCAGTAGTCACTGGTTCTTGTATGTATGTATGCCCAGAAAAAGAAAAAAACTCATATAATTCTCATGTATATCTTTTGAAGTAGCTAGCAGATAACAGATTACAAAGAAGCTTTGCCAACGTACAGCTAATATGCCAATTAATATATACCATTTCGATCCACTGCCCATCATTGTTGAGTAAGCAGACGGGCTTCGTCTATATCATTTTGATACTTCGATTATTGCTTAAACATTATTTTCACACATGTTTTTCTAATTTCAATTTTGGTTGACGAACACTCTTTTCTTAAAATAGTAAAATTATTAATTGTCTGTTTTTATAGTTTGTTATATATTGATAATGATGATCGAATGAATCGTTGGGTGAAGGGGGTCAGACGTCATAGATGTAATACACCAAATCGATCATATATAGATCTGGTTGATTCATGAATCTTCATTTGGTCGGAGAGAAAAAACAACATAGGCGGACGTGCGCATGTGAACATTTTATTTTATGTGCGGACGTGCGCATATGAAGGAGACGTATATATATATCTACAAATTTTTAGTTGTACGAACTGTGTTTGTTTGTAATATTTCATTATTTTGAATTATCAAATAGTTTTTAATATGGTTGAAATTTTGTAAAGTTAAGATAAATTCTAAAGATAAACGATTTCAATTATTAAAATTTATTATGTATATGACATCGATATCCACAATACTAGAGGAAGTCTATATATATGTATGTACATATTTATAAAGGAAAACGAGAGATCTGATGTGCATTGCATGCATTACTGGCATTAGATATCAAACCTTCCACATGTACTCCAACTGTTTGTCGTATCACATTCAACCATCGATCGAGCTACCAGAAGTACACTTACTCATGGAGTGAGGGACCCTATTACTAGCTAGTACAAATTATGGTGGTAATTTGTACAATAACTTGTACTGTATTTTGTGCTTTTCTTGCTATTGAAGGGGAAAAAAGGGTACCATCTGAAATTATAGTGCATTCACTTCGACAGTACGTTCGACCAATATAAAAGGCAAAGGGTTGGAAAAGCTAGATTAGTTTGGTTAACATCTACTATGTCACCGAGTACGTTCTGCAGTTTCTAGTTTTAATTACTTCGGACTTCTGGATGAAAAGTACGGGCATCATCTGTCATGTGTGCAACAGTACGTCCATGGACGAACAGATAACAGAGAGAGAGAAAGAGAGAGGGTCAAACATAGCTTTCAAGTTAACCCTATTTTCGGTGCACCAACGAGGACGTATGTCCAAGAAAGATAAAATGTATATATATATATAAAAAAAAAAAAAATAATAAATATCCATATATCCTTTTATTATTTATTTATCTATATAAATAATTTTATTCATTAATAAATATAACATATAACTAATTATATATTTAATTTTTTTTTTTTTTTTAATAAATTTTTTTTTTTTTTTTTAATTTTTTTTTTTTAAATAAATTTTTTATTTTAAATATTATTAATAAATAAAAAAAAAAAAAAAAAAAATAAATATTATTTTTAAATTAAAAAAAAAAAAAATTTTTATTTTTTGTGGGGGGGGGGGTTTGGGGGGGGGGGGGGGTGGGGGGGGGTGGGGTTTTGGGGTTTAGGGGTTAGGGGTGTGGTGGTTTGGGGTTGGGGTAGGGTATGGTGGTTTTTTTTTTTTTTTTTTTTTTTTTTTTTATTTTAGAGAAAAAAAAAAAAAAATAAAAAATTTTAAAAAATAAAAAAGGGGTGTTTTGTTTTTTTTTTTTGTTTTAAGATTAAATATTATTTAAAAATTAAATAAATTTTTTTTTTTTTTTTTTTTTGTGGGTGAGGGGGTGGGGGGCACACCCTTTTAGGGCTTGGAGAAGGCGCCCAGCATTGCCCAAAATGTATATTCGTATTCGTAAATGTAAGGTAATAATTCATTAATGAAAACAAACGTAGTATTCATTAATGAAAACAAACGTAGTATGAAGAAATATAAAAGCTTCAATTGGACTTGGACTTCTTGATGAACAAGCACGTGTCTCTCGTGCAGGAATTGTCCGTAGAAATCCAAAACAAAGAAAGATGGTTAAGGCTGAATAGTTACGTTATCAAAAATTCAAAATTGAGATGATACATTTTGTATAATTAATATACGAGAAAATTCTTCGTTGTTGGAATCTTGTGATAATTTTTTGTTCTCGAAAATCAGAAAGAAAGAGAATCTCACTTCCATTTAATACATTAACAGGTACTGATATATGGAAGAGGATAAATTTTAAATAAACTGGACATCTCCAGTTTAATTTGTCCTTAATTACTAGTTCCTTGCTACCGATTAGCCTTCTTTTTTACGTCAAGGAAAAGTTAAGGAAATAAAAACCACCTGAGTACGTTTTTATTACTTAATTATTCTCCTACAGACAGAAGTGTGCATATTCAGTTTCAGAATAGGAATTTAGAAAACTACTAGTTGAGTTGTTGACCTTACCATTTCAATGGATGTCCAGAACTTCCACAAGCAGACTTTGTTTAATTTATGTATACTTCATTACTTCTGAACACAGGAACAGTTAACATGCATCGATCGCATCGAGCAGTGAAAAGCTGTAACCCTATATTTCTTAAACAGTATTTAGCATTATTGGGTTAACTGCTTCGTTAGTGAGTGAAGCATCTCATCCTGTTCTTCGATCAAGGAAGGTCAATTTCTTAATTAAACCAGATCACAAATAATTAAATGAAATATATGTGATCTGCATAGACGTATACTATAATTATGTATAATGATGCTTGCAAATCACCCTATCAATCAAAGATAATACTGTGTGACATTTGCCATTTTATGTAAAAGTGTGCATCACCAGTTCGATCATCACATACTGCTGCATAAAATAGTGAAAGAAATTCCCATGACAGAACCCGGCCATTAATGATTTCTCAATGATTAATTATTGGACTAATTAAGTCGCGGATTTCAACATCTACTTTTCAACTTTATATATATATATATATATATATATATATATATATATATATAGGGAGAGAGAGAGAGAGAGGGGGGGGGAGAGAGAGAGAGAGAGAGAGAGAGACTAAGTTCTCGATCTATAAAGTTGCCGGTAAATCTCTCTTGAGAATTAGCCCAAAAAAAAAATCTCTCTTGAGATAGAGTTGAGACCTGCAGTAGAAGGATTGAACTATGGAACATATGTTATTGGTTTTCCTTTTAAGATCAATCTTGCAAAATAATTAATCAAATTGCAAATTATTTAGTCCCAGGATTGTCACAATCATTATTATTTTTTTCTTCTTTTTTTGGGTTACACGGATCATTATTTGAATTTTCAATGAAGAAAACATGCCGGCCTGTATTTATCTGCATATATAATTCAGATGACTGAACGGTTCCAATATTAACTAGTATTGTGTGATCGTCGAGTATCACATCGATCTCTTTCATTTGACTGAGCTTCTTCAAGTAATTGGGCAGCTTCTGGAGTTGTTCAAAGTCCGCTAGCTGCTACTCACAAATCAAATTAACCTTTACAATAATAACCCAAAGACAAAATTAACCCCTTTTGTATTTCTTTGTTGTCTTTCACTTGTTCGTTCACTGACATTGACGTCATTCTTTTTTGATGACTAAGAACACGTATGCATATAGTTTCTGACTTTCTGTGATCTAATGCAACAGTGAATGGATGAGGGTGAGGATGAGGATGAGGATAAGAACACTAGGTACGTACAAGGAATGCATATATATATCTATGGCTATTCTTCAGGTTCACATCAGCATCACAATCATGTAAGCGTCCTTAATTATTATGGGATCTCTGCTAGTCAAACAACACAAAATTCAAGTAACCAACTGCACAACAGATGTTTTCATCTGACCAATCTGTGAATCAACAGAAGAACGAAGACGAGCAATTAATCTGATCCCAAAAACAAGAAAACAAAACATATATAATACCAGCATTGACTTGTAGTTATACGTTCCCATCAGGATTTCAGATCAGAAATCAGAAGAAGAAAGAACATTCAACAACCTCACCATGAATTCATTATAAAGTGGTTATGCCTATCCACATCGAATGGGGCTCGTTTCAACATCTTTGCATTTCCAAGAATATTTTGAACTATGCAAGGTCACAAGTGGATCCAACCACTCACCAAGTTTTATCCAATCCACCTACTGAAATCGACAACTTTACAAGAACATAGACTCCGATTACAGCAGCACTTTGAATCTCTATACTAACTTTACAAGCACCAAAATGATCTCTCCTGTTCATTCATTTCTTACAAGAGATCAGACTAAGACATAAATCTTGAAAGAAATGATTATATTTCCAACGATTAAGGCATGAAAATTAGTTGAGAAAAAGATTTTCCACGTCTTCAATCAGCCACTTCTTGTGGCGCTTTGAACGGCATAACCATTAGTAGGCAATAGAGGAGTGCGTTGAAGATGGCTAATTCTATTTCTTCGTAAAGACTCTGGATTTACTCCAGCCTTGTGAGCTGCAATAACACCAACCGCTTCCCAATAGTTTGAGACCTTGATCTGCAAAATGTTCCACTTAATCAGAAACCAAGTGCCTAAGCATTAGTAATGTCATTTTCCTAGTGGGTATGTTGGTCCCTACTGTATAGAATAGTTGTTCATTGTGTACTAGGGCTCCAACCAATTTATCTCTTTCTAAATGTATATATACACAGATGATTTTGACATACCAATTATCACAATAGCAATCCATATATATATATATATATATATATATATATATATATATATCAGAGCCTCAGACTATAAAAGTTACATGACATACAATGCGATTATTCCAAATTCAGCTGTCTTTTCCGTCAAAAGATACTTGCAAAAAAATATTTGAAGCTGAATGTATAACTTTAGAAGAAAAAGAGACCTGCAGAAAGCTTTTGAAATATATCTTTCATAAAAATGTAATCAAGAACTACCCACAGTTCAAGGATTTATATATTTTGACACTAATGACTATGAAGATGGCAAACAGGCCTCCACTCATTGGCGCACTAGAAGCTGAAATAGGGTGAGATTTGAAAGCACTTAACCTTAGGGTAAGCTAGTTAAGAGACTAGTAATTACTAACATTGTTAACATGGTTCCACCACCTTTTCAAGAAAAGAAGGCGGTTGAGGTTCTTAGTAACTACAATAGAATAAGTTCACTTAAAAGTATTGCAAGGGCCATGGAAATTCTTCCATCTTTTAAGTTGCTCTCAAGTCCCAACAGCCAAAAATGGAGAAAAATCAGAGAAGTAATATGAAAATATTTGGATACATACTGCTTCAATGCCAACTTTATCTGGTGTGTCATCAAGGACTGTTTCATTTTCCTCCACAACAATTATAAGGGGCTGCAATAAAATCGTTATTAGAAACAAGAAGGAACAAGTATCCAATGCCACCAGTCAAATATGCTGTTTCCAAAGTCAACCAATGAATATGGAGAAAGGATATTTCAAGACAATCACATTTTCAATTGTGTACCTTATTCGCTTTGCTTCGTGCAAAAGCAAGAGCACCAGGTCCTCCACAAGCATCTATAGGAAGGATGACGCTATCAACATCACTTGCCCGTATGCAACCGTTCTCGGACTCAGAGTTCTTGACCAAGTACTGTGGTGCCTTACTAAGGCCAGCAAGCACACAAGGCAAGAATGTGTATCCCAACTGTTGCACATAGAAAGAGAGATAACTATAAAAACGACTACTAGAAAAAGTTCAAATATGGTACTCGTGTGTTCTATTGAAAGAGGAAATACCACTGGCATTGATATTTATTACTTAGCTATGCCTTCTTCCAGAAAAAAAAGAAGCCACTCTTCATTTTCCAAAGCATATTAATCTTATTTTATCTTTTCTACTTGTATGATCATTCAGAATATTGTCTCCTAACTCTCCTATAGACAATAAGTTCCAAGTTATGTACAATTGTACCAACCTCCTCAGCAGCTGATTTTGGGCATAGAGATGGGCACAGGGGTACAGGTAATAAAGCAGGAGCATGTGCACAAGGAATTCGGAATTCCTTCACTACTAGATGGCTTATAATTGCCTCAACTCCTGCCAACAGATCAATTCCCTGGAAAGAAAAGAGGAATGAAATGTGAAGTTTAAAGAACTATATGCCTTCGGTCATGAAAGCACACAAACCAAAACTTCCACAGGCAATGTATCACTTAAAGAGTAAACCCTATATAGCAATTAAGAAGCCAAGCATTGTACAGAAATGAAATCACATAGATGTGTCATTTGTACTACTGTTTTAGTGGAGAAAGAGCAATGGCTCAAGTATTGCTCCCAATTAGTTAATGACCCATGGTTATGGCATCACAAAGCCGTGGACATATGCAGTTCAGAACTGATCAGAACCAAGAATAAGCGAGTACAAGAATTGACTTCATGAAAACAATCATATATTTCTGAAATTTGAGTAAGAATTTTAATGCTCCTGATGGTCATTCTGACAGAAGAAGAAGAATAAGCAGCATCAGCAACTTTCTTATCCTCAATGTTATAGAAAATACTGACTTTCCGAGTACAAACAAATATGGCAGATCATTCAACCGATCCATGCATATTCTAGCAATATAAATGAACCAGAAAGGACAATAGAAAAACTTCAACTTGACAAGTAGCAAGGGATTTTCAACCATTTAGGAAAGTTCATCGTACAATAAACAGCACATGCCACTGTATGGTAATTAAGTGGAAAATAAATATCATACCATCCCTCGTCGATAATCATCAATTTCTTCAAAATCATCATCTGGGAAGCGTCCAACAACTGCGATGGCATTTACTTGTGAGCGTTGAAGTAAAGCCTGCACAGCTCTCAGTAGTGATTCAGGGTGCTTAATCCTCCCTGTTGATTGCCCACTTTTTGGATCAATCCACTTCTCTACCTGTACAATTTGTTCCCTTCAATCTCATGCAGTCAAATAAGGAAAAAATTTCATAACTCAATTCATGTGGCAAAGAAGATTCAGAATATATCTAAAATGCTTTGTTTCATGATAAACTGCACAGTTTTGGAACACCCTTAAAATGAGATTGCAATCAGATATACGACAGAACAATGTGCCTACTTCTCTCGCCTTTTAGTTACTTGACTCATTGCTTAGACGTCCAAAGCAGCACAGACTGAATAAAAGGACAAATGCTATACAAAATTAACCCCTAGCCTCCATTAACAGCCAAATCGATACCTGCAAAGGAGTGTCAGTGACAACATATTGGACCAAAGGCAAGCCAAGGGAAGCCCTTGCAGCATCAGCCACTTGCAAATGACGAACTCGAAGCTCTTCTTCTATCCCACAATCAAGAACCAAACCCACCTGCCCCACAATTCATATTTAAAGGGTCACATTGTGTTGTTGAAGCATTTATCATTTCCACAATCAGTAGTACAATTAGTAACACACCCTATTCTGGTGAACAGGCTTTAGAGCCCATAAGCCTTCTGCAAATCGATCAAGAGCATATCCTTCCACATACAAAGCATTAGGCATGGGCCAGTAGAGCATTGCTGCATTCAGCACCTGTCCATTTATTTTTTTTTTAAGTCCAAACCAATTTCATCAATTTTACTAACTGGAAAGAAAAGCGTGAATGGATGATTGAAGTTACATTGGGATGAGTGATAAGACAATCGACGACGGAGGAGAGTGCGCGAGCCACCGGCAAAGCGTCGCCGGCGTATCCACCAATGGCGGCTCCGACACCGGTTGGGACTATCATTACGCTAGTGTAGTCTCTCTTAATTACCGCATCGAAACGGAACAAAACAAAATCAATATATGCTTTTGGCTATTTCATTCCTTACTTACTTACTTCACCAACAAACGTAGAGAGCTGTAACTGACCTTGAAGGAGTTTTTGGAATTGAAGCACGAGACGCTTGTTTTAGTGGACGGTCTAGATTTGGTGACACGTCGGGTTTGGCCACCCCGGAACGAAGGGAATGGACGGCTCAAAAGGACCGTCATCTCCAGCCGTCGACTGAACTCGGATGAAATGCGTTTTATCCTATTCCCGCTGCGACTGCGCAAATTTAATCAGTTGACTGGACGGTTTTGCCCTAAATAGTGTTTTAGAACTATGATTTTGCCACTCTCTTGACAAGATTCAAAGACGAAGCAATTAAGTTGGTTCCTTAATTAATATGATTAGTGAAAATGGACATCACATTACTCGTTATAAATGTGCACTACGTCACAGTTTGAGGTCAATTTTTATTGAGAAAACATTATCATTGAATTTAAAGTAGTAGATAAGTTATTTATTTTTAAGTTTATTCTATTTATTGATTATTTCAGGATGTTTTCCCTCGACGGCTTTTAGACTCCCAAACTTCTGAGCTAACTCTTTAATCCCCAAGAGTTATACGAAATTGTAATACTTTTTATAAAGGTTATTTTGGTAAAAAAAATCTATCTTGGTAGATCAATGGATGTTGGCGATTCTTTCAATATAATTAGTCTCAGATCCGATTAGTGAAAAATGGTCAATCTTGTATCAGGATTACTCATATTTAAATGTGAACGTACAGTCACAGTTTGAGGTCAATTACTATTGTGAAAACATTATCATTGAAGTTTGCGTTAAACAATCATAGTTTATCTATTACTTTGTTTCAATGTGTACGTATATGTTTGACAAAATTGATTGTGTAATCTATATCAGTTTGAGGTCAATTACTCATGTGAAAAGAATATTAATACTAATAATATTAATAATACCATTGAATGAATCGAAGTATCACTACTGCTGACGTGAAAAAAATAATGTCAGTGAATGATTCAAACGATATAAGTCGATCAGTTGATGCATCAGTTTAAGGTCAATTACTTTTGGGAAAAAAAGAAAAAAAACTAGTAATATTGAATGAATCAAAGCATATACCAAAACCTTTATGAATACCTATTTGCGAACTATATTATAACATCTTTGCTAGCCAGAGTAAAAGAGTTTTATTGCAACGCTAACTAGCTATTTGGACAATCTAGGAATAATCATGCAAGTTAAGTACATTTTCTATATTTGTGTGACAAGGACACCACCTAATTTGGAGTGGATCGAGTGCCTGATTATTCAAAATGCTAGCTGCATAACAATGACAAGAACTGGTCACAATCAATCTAAATGAAATGGCACAAGAACAGTAAAATAATCAGCAAATTATGGCTTAATTAATTACCGCTAATTTGACTGACCGGGTCCTTCGATCTCAACGGATTATTTTCAGTGGTCTCATCATCGCATTATCTTCATGATCTAAGATCTGCACATACCATTAGTTTAACAAAAAAAATTGAATTAAACTTGAAACACCTAATGACTATGATTGCTATAACCTACGAATCAAATAGAAGCAAATCAGTTAAAGAATCAAACAAACGAAACCATCCAAGTTTGAGCTTGGCATCTGTAATTAATTGGACTTTTCTGGACAGAGTCTCAGGCTACCAGACAACTCGGACAAGGAGCTTCTTATCCACCAAACTATTCGTCTTGTAATCTAGTTAATTATAATCCTATCCAGTATACCCGTGAACCCTAAACCCTAAACCCTATAGTCTACTATAAACACCCGGAAAAAATTACGACAACTTCTATCATCTTCCGGAACATAGATAAAATTTTCGAAAAGATGGCTATGTGTATCGATGTATACTTACATGGCAGTGGTACACGTAACCAGGCTCAGCGGAGGGGTCGAATTGATAGGATTCATTCGAATGTATGTAAGCAAATCTCACAAGAATCTTTGTCACAGCCCCAGGTCTCATCTTGAACACGTTCTTCCACCCCTTCTCCTGCGCAGGCACCTCTGTCCTGTTGCCACGTGCATACTTGCTTATTTGGCACTTGATTGCGTTGTTTTTCTTACTCATGCAATCTTTGAACTCCTCCACTTTGTCTTTCACCAAGTCCGTCTGATCCAGCACAACGAACAATCCCAGGTGAATGTGCAGCGGGTGATTGTCCTCCGTCAGATTGATCACGTTCCACACCTCGGTGGTCCCCGCTTTCGGGGTCTCGGTCGCCGGAGCCTCGTACGGTTTCGCATTCAGATAGAGATGCGTCGGCTCATCAATGTCGCTCGTGTACTCGTACATGGCGATGTACCGTGTCTGCGAAGCGCTGGATAAATCAGGAGCAGGGTAATGGATTAGCCTCTCTGGAATCCGCGACGTGTCGACCTCTGGGTGGCCGAGGATCGAAAACTTCAGGACTTTACTGTTTTCTTCGTTGACAGGGTCGCCGGACGGGTAAGGATACGCTGCGTCATTGGCCAGTATTGCATGGTCAGTATTCGACTTTGAAAAGTCGACAACTACGTCAGTGATCTCAGATGGCCCCAGTAAAAAGCCTTTGCTCCCCACAGGTTTTCCAAGGTATGCCGAGTCAGATCCCACGTGGATGAATCTCAGCCCGTTGGTGAAGAAGAATCTAAAGAATCTTGCGTTGCTGGCATTGATGATTCGGAACCTGTATTTACGACGTCGTACCGTCAATTTCGGCCATGCCTTTCCATTCACAATAATAGCGTCGCCAAAGTACTCCGGCTGCCATTGTGGGTGTATGGAGGGATTGTTTCCTATGGAGTTCATGTATATGGAACCATCGGTGCGAAATTCACGATCAAACATGACCAGCGTACGATCAAATTCACTATGAGGGAGTCCAAGTGGGCCCTCAACATCCGGATGGCGGATGGTATAGGCCCCAAGCAAGCCGGCCAAGAGGTTGACTCTAGTCAACCCCATGGCGTGGTCATGATACCATAGATTTCCAGGTTGCTGTTGATTGCGGTAGTGATATGTTTTGTTTGAAAAAGTAGGACCACGGTCTTGAAATCCCTTGGTGAACCACGAGTTTGCATTTCCGTCGCTCGCAGGTTCATCGATGCCGCCGTGTAGGTGCACCACGGTAGGAATGCCCTTCTTAGTGGAAGGCACTGCTGTTGGAATGGTGGGGTCCCAAGGGAGGATGTGTTTTTTAGACGGGATATGATTTTTCCACGTAATAAAGGTAGAAATTCCGTGGAGGGCCTCGATTGTTGGACCAGGGACAGTTGCCGTGCTCTTGGTTGCACCGTAGGCGTAAACGGTCGATGGTGGTAGGTCTCTGTGGAATTTCTGCAAAATTAAGGGAAGAAACTCACAACCCCTGATTACGAATTAAGAAAATATTTTTTTTTTGGAAATTGAATTAAGAAAATGTTTAAAGTCTGATTTTGTAATTAACAAGGCCAGCGAGGCACAATCAATTCCTAATGGAATGATGATGATGGCCATTTAAACTTTTTAATATATCCACCTTTTCAGAAAAAGAAAATGACTCAAAAGCTTAATAATATCTTAATTTTCCGGGACAACTCAACTCATGGATTATATCGAACAGAATTTTCTGTACATTCTATTCCTCGAGGTTGTACGTGTACCCTTTAACATCCAATCTTCGAGGTTTTAGCTTCATCCCTCTTTCTCTTCAATCTTCGATTATTAAACATAAAAGCCTAAAGCAATTAGACAAGGTTCTAGCTCACTTTTTAAAATGAAAAATTATATCTTTCTTAATTAATTGAAAATTAT
Organism: Rubus idaeus; assembly: GCA_030142095.1. NCBI lineage: Eukaryota > Viridiplantae > Streptophyta > Magnoliopsida > Rosales > Rosaceae > Rubus > Rubus idaeus. Next base: position 32,992,561 of record CM057968.1, on the reverse strand, counting down.
ATGAGTTGGTGTAATTATATATCATGGAAAAGTAGGAAAACCATAAGTGGTGAAATTAATTTCCGTTTGAGTTGGTGTAATTTTGAACTACCCTCTGGGGGTATGAAAGCTAGATTCACTTGGATGAAGCAGAGAGGCATGCACAGCCTCTCAAACCCCGTCAGTGTCCTAGATGTTATCGAAAGCAACAAAGTAGAAAAAATGAAAGAAACATAGAAGAACCAAAAGAAAGCTGTTTTAATATAGGAAAAGGCAAACGAATCAAAACATACTAATAAGTAAATAAGTATTAATTATTTAGGTGAAATAAATAATAAAGAGGGGATACTGGTTTTGCTTACCCATTTCTTCATGTACATGCCAATATTGAGTGACCTGGATTTTGGAATTCCATTGACAACCTCAAAGCCTTGGATTCTGGGCATATCTGGAAGCTCATCCACAAACATTTGCAACCTGGTCAGATTTACAAGCCTGTCTTCTGCCCATGAAGTATTCAAAAACACACCCAAAACCAGAAGAACAAAAGATATCAGAATTCTCTGCATACTAACCATCACTGGTCGCATGCAGAGAGAGATAGACAGATAGAGGTAGAAGAGAGATATGGGTGCTTGTGTTTGATAGGTGAATGATTCGATTCGAGACGGTGATTAGAGATTTTATAGTGGAAAGTTTTTTGAAAAGTTTGTTTTTTTTTAAGGCTAAGCTTTAAGACATTTCCTTGTAGGGTCGGGTCTTGTCTGCATTTGGTGTTCTGTCCAAATATCACCGGGTTTTTATTTGTCTGATGAACAAGGCAAGAGAACCATTCTCTTCTGTCCAAATATCACCGGGTTTTTATTTGTGACAGCTATTATATGTTTTTTTTTTGTGTGACAATATTATGCTTCACTATGTGTATGAGATAATATTAGAGCATTTATGTTTGACGTGAATAAAGTTAAGCCTTCTTTTCGGTAGGCTTCGGTCCATCCGAAATAATAATAATAATAATATAACAAGAACATATTCACCTTTCACATTAAGCATGCATATATCGCTATCTATCATTCTCAATAATATTACATATTTTTTTCTGAATTTTAACGTTTTCTTTCTTTATTGGTCCTTTCAAAATTGGATCTAAAACATCATCCATTCTCCTAAAAAAAAGATCAAAATTCATTTTGAGGAACACAAATATGGGCAAATCATAAGATAAATTTTTTTTTTTCAGAGGTGAAATCATTTTGCATTTAATCGATACCAAAATGTAATGATTTCGTATCATATCAATTGCACACGTATGTTTGAGAATGTGGAGTAGGTTGGTTGTTGGATGTTCTAATTTTTTGCGTTGAGCATGAAATATATATATTTGGCCCGAGTAGCCACACATACTTAACGTTGCTCCGTTTAAGTTTGTACATATATTTGGCTTTAGTTTCATGAGCCGAATAAACGCTAATTTTAGATTACAAATTTAGGGATTTTTGGCATTTTTTTTAATATCAATGTTCATAGATTTTATCCTATATTGAGCTTTGAAAATTCAATGACATTCCAAACTACTCTTTTTTTTTTACCAATCAAATATATAGAAAGATATTAAAAATGGAATTTACCGTAAAAATCATTACAACACATTTTTATTCGACCCACAATTAAGAAAATTCTACACAAAGACAAAGTAGTGCGTCTTACCACTTTTGCTTGATAGAGGTTACTAATTTACAAAAAAAATCAAATTCACAAAGAATTACTCATGATTTGATAGATTAGTTTGAAGAAATATAAAGAAGACATGTTCTAAAGTCAATGTAGAATTTCTAGATTCAGATGAGGCATAGGATAATAAGGAGATTCTTTAGTGAGGACCACTATAATGAGGATTTGGTGAGGACTTTTCGATTAATGATTGTTATATCTATTTTTCGATTACATCTCAAGAAATCAACCGTTCAATGTTAAGATATTCGTGAGTAGATCACTTCTACAAATTTTCAACAAAATTTGAAATCGTTAAGGTATCGAACTAGACCAAATAAATGGAGGAACCAAATCTGTCAATTTTGAACTATTTATATTCATAAATGGTAAATCACAATTATAGATGACCTAACGATTTTAGATTTCATTGAAAATGTGTAGAAGTGATTTACTCGTAAATATCTAAATATTGAACGATTGATTTGTCGAGATGTAATCAAAAAGTATGTCTAATCGAAAAGTCTTCACAAAATCTTCATTATAATGGTCATCACTAGAGAAGCTCCATAGGATGATAACAGTGATTCGTAAATTGGGGAAGAGATTATGCCACAAAATTTTCTATTATTATTTAATAGAAGAGATATTGTTGATTATAATCAAAGTTTTGTACGTAAAGATTTTTTATATATTAACCACCTCTATCCCGTATTACTCACCTTCTCTATTTCTAATATATATATATATATAACTAAATATCAAGGATATATCTTCTTCTTTTTTTTTAAGGGGAGTGAGAATATGACTCATAAGTTCGAAATTTATGGGATGGAGTGGATTCGAATATGGGTTGGGCACTGCCTAATCCACTAAACTACATCCATGTGCTTGAAATATCAAGGAAATAACTCAAAATCAAGGAACTAGAATCTGATGCTGGCCAAAGTCGGTCTTCCCCATTAATATGTTTAATTATTATATATTTATATCACTTTCAGATAATGGATAGCTAGCTCTAAGTTGTGTCCACAGAACTCAACATCGGTCCAGACTCCGGACAAAGCTACCAAGGTAGAACAAACCATCACATCGCCACAAAAGCTTTCCCACTTCGATTGATCTAGCTCCTCGTCAACCTTGATATTTTGCTCAACCGCTTTGAAACCTTGCACACAAAGCTGGGTTTAATCTCTGTATATATAACTAACTATATATATGATCGAGTAATTAATTAAGATACCTGTTTAAGTGGGTATCATTTTCATAAGCAATAGGCAGCTAGAAAGTGGCCGGTACGTACGTATATATATTTATGTACTTTCTTGGAACTTAATTAAACAAAGGTCAGAAAGCTGTGCTTAATATTCTAACCGGCATGGCCGCATGGGCACGTACGGGAGTAAGAAGGGATTGCTCATCTAATTAATTATCATCATTAACTTATAGTGCACTAATTATCATCATTACATTGCATTGTTTTCTTCGGTGCTGAATTACATTACAAGTTTATCTTTTTAGTGGGAACAATTAATGATGAACCTGTGTGTGTGTGTTAGTGTATTTATATATACATATACGATGAACTACATATAAGCACTAGATCTTTTGGATTTGGATTTCCAGAGTGTTAAACACTTGTATGTGTCAAGGTTATGAGTAAGCTGGTGCCACACTGCCACCAAGCCGGTAAGCTACTAATATTTAAATGATTAGCTTAATTAAAACTTAGTTGCTAATGTAGAAGAGCTTTATATCAATCTCCACGTATGACATTAAATTACCAGATGAAGTCGAAAGTTGCAGGTACTAGCTATAGGCACAACATAACAGAGAGTACTCCTAAGTCCTAACCCAAGATATTATATCAAGCTAGTCATCATCAACCAAGTACTGACGTCTAAAGAGAGTAGGAAACCTATAAGAGAATTTTTTTGGGGAGGTTTGGGTGTTAATGATGCGTCCGGCCCAATAATTATAATTAATTAGATACATAAAATTCAGTAGTAAAATTTTAATTTCATGTTTGTTATACAAAAATATTGTCACATTCTTTAAAAATTTCACGTAAAATTAAACGGTAAATTTATTGATCGAACATGATAACTGAAGACCCTGTTAGGGTCAGTCCCTCAAAGCCTCAAACAAAAAAATAACAAACGGGCAGAATATATTAAGTGCCTTGTTATTCCTTAGGAGTTAGGGACCAGAGAAGTGGAGCTTTAGTGCAGTGGTGGGTGCGTCGTCATGACTTATGAGATCGATGAGGCTTTTGGTTTTGCACATAATATGTACCACTTTGTTGATGCAATTACTTATTTGATCTCTTTCAAAAAAGATAAAAAATGTACCACTTTGTTGAGCAATTACTTATTTGATTTTCAATAAACGTCAAAATGGTATCTAATGGTGGATGGGGTCTCCACTCTCCCTATATGCATAGAAAATATAAAGCTACAATGAAAAGAAGGACGGAAAAAAGTAGCTTTTGTTGGTTACTTTTTCAGAGTGTTCTAAACATTTCCGTTTAGACCCGATTAATCTCCGTCTATCAGGTCTAAGCCGTAGGCTGAGGCAGTGAGGCTAACCGCTTCAATTAGTTGCAGATTTGCCTAAGCAGACAAAAACGTATTTTAAAATATCATAAATATTTTTGCCTATGTTTTCAATCAATTATTGTACTTTTTATATATTTTTGTTTTGTATGTTTATATTTCTTAATACAAACATAATTTTTATTTTAAGTAAACACTTATTTAGTTAATTATATGTTGTATAATAAAATGAAGGGCTAAAATAAAAATAAAATAAAAAACTGCCTAGGTGCTTTTTCCGTGGCCATACTAGCACTTTGCGATTTTTATAACATTACTTTTTTCTTATATATTTAATATTTATAAAAATGTCACCGTATTTTTTTCTCATTATTTACAAAAAGGTCCATCCCTTTACGATCATTTTCCCAATGTTAGCTCTAATTCCACTATCCCTCCATTCTAATGATACCTCCGTCCAATTTTGTTAAAATTGCTCGTGGATACCATGGCTTTTTTGTCATGGACACTTTAGTAAAATCGTTCACTTGTGTTTTTGGTCTGAACCCTTGTTGACTTTTTTTTTCTTGGGCTTCTCCCTTTCTTCTTTCCTTTTCCCTTCTCTCTCCAGCTCTCTTCCTCCTCTCGCAGTCAATTTCTCTTCTTCCTTTTGCTTCCATTCTCTCTCTTACCTTCTATTTTTCTTACCCAATTAAACCATCCCCTTCTTTATTTTTTTTCTCTCTTGGTCGCTGCCCCTCTCTGCTTTCTTCCTCACTCTGGTCTTTCCTCTCTGTTCGTTCCCATTCTCTCTTCTCCTCCTCTACCCACCACAAACACCACGCCAAACCGTATCTTCTTCTTCCTTAGACCACCGCAGCGGCGGTGGTGGTCAGGTGGTGCGTGATCGGAGAGAGAGAGCGCCGAGTCTGGAGACGAATCTGAGATGGGCTCGGTGATTGCAGGTGCGGGTCATATGCGGTGGAAGAGTGAAATCCGTGGCGTGACCAATAATTGTTGTGACTTGTGTGAGCTATGAATTGATTGCAGGTTTGATGTCAAAATCTGGACAATCCGAGATGGGCTCGGAGAGAGAAGAGGATCGACGGAGTTAGGAACGCAGCGGAGGTGCTGGGCAGTTTGCACGGTGGTTTTGGGGTGCGGTGTTTTTGAGTGTATGTGATTGCAGACTTGGTGATTGAACTGGTGTGATGGTTTAGAGAAGAGAGTTGGGTGGTCCGGTAATTTGAAGAGGACAGTGAGAAGAGCTGGGGGAAGCAAATTTACTTTGAAGAAAATCATTACCCTTTTACAATTGAAATTGTAAATTCTAGGATCACAAAAGAATTGTCGTATAAACCCATAAGAACATGCTTGGTTTTTCCATTGTAGGAATCTAAAAGAGAGATCAGACAATCAAACTAAAGAGAAAAAAAATATGAGAGAGAGTAGAAAAGTGGAACGAAATTTTGGTATAGAGAGAAAAAGGCTATGGGTTAATTGTTGGAAGAGGTATAGAGAATGTTAATTGGTTAGGGGAAAGGAGATCGATGAGAGTGGATTTGGTTTCTTCGTCGTCCCAGATATGCATTTTCCCTCCTGTACTCTGTCCCAAATTTTGTCAAGAACTGGGGAAGAGATGTGAGGAAAGAACAAAGATTGTCATGAAAAATAATTAATACATGTCATTGTTTTATTGGATGAGACTTAAATTGACGAGTTTACCCTAATTTTTAACAGAAAATTGGACGGGATTTCACGAGGATGGGATATTTCTAGTTGCATTTTTACAAAATGTAGTGGCCTACAAAAAGCTATTGAATTGTTCTTTGACAATAGTTTTTTTTAATCTTTATAAGTAGCTTTACTGTTATTTGATAGTAGATTTATTGTTCTTCAACAACAGTTTTATTAATTTTTTACAAGAATTTTATTATTCTTTGGCAATAACTTTCTTATTCTTTAGCAATAACTTTGCTGTTATTTCAAAGTCACATTTGGGTGAGTTAATAACACCCTATTTTTTACTATTTTTAAAAGTGAGAAATCTAAAAAATTCATAAAAAAATAAACGATTCGAGATTTTCGAGCAAAGTCACATAGAATTTTTTTTTTCGAAATGTTTTTTCATCCAAAAATTGTAGGTTATAACAAAATCGTATGTTTTTATTTTGCCCCAAAATCTTTCCACACTCAAATCATGATTTTTAAGGACTTCGCGAGTGCTTCAACATATTTAATTTAACTAAGATCTTATATAAAAAAATGGACTGAGGTATTCCAATGATATGTTTTTAAATATTCAAGTACCTTATTGATCAATTTTAAAAGTTGAGATAAATCAAATGACTGTTATGACTTCATAACTAACGGATAAGTAACACAAAATGGATGATGGTATCTCAATGATATGTTTTTAAAAGTTCAAATACCTTACTAATCAAAGTTTAGATAATGTTGGTGATGAAAATCCAAATTAAATCTATTAATGTTGCATTCGAGGTTTTTTTCTTCTGAGATATAGTGTTGCATATGTTTTGTAGCTCATGAAGTTCTGGATTGGAATTTAAAATATATATTTGGTTTTCTATTCCCATTATATTTAGTAATTAATTTGCTTGTGCATCCTGTTCTTGTTGGGAATTGATAGTGCAGGCAAGGAGTTATCTTTACTCAATAATATTCTAAAAATAGTGTAAGCTGTGGAAGTGAAGCCTTTGTGGGCAAGCACTGAGCAGGACCTAATTGCCCATGTTAATGTAGGTCTCAACTTCAGCGACATTTCTATGCTTCAGTCAAAGCTCATCATCATCCTCATTTCACTTTCCTCATTGACTTGTGTTGACCACTTTAGCAGGTGCCACTTTTCCCTTGTTACCAAAACCTAATTGCTTGTGGCTTAGCCTTTAAATACATCTATAAGATCGGATTAACATTAAATAGCCTCCTCTTCTTCACAAGTTGCAGCAGGTAAGGCTGTGGTCCTGTCAGTGATTCCTTTGTAAGCTAACCAAAAAGTGAAGACACGTGACACACGCGTGATAGATATATTATGCTTCATGGTGCAAAATATATACTAGACATTGTCAACCCAGCTGTTCCTATGCACAAATTGTCATCATGCTTCTGAACACATATGCACCAACCAATGCCACATTGTCTGTGCTGCATTTGGATAATAAATTAAAGCTAACTCCCCAATTGACCCTCATCTCAAAAACCAAACCCCCAAGATACATTTTTTTTTACTAGTATAGAGGTTGAAATTAAACTTCAAATAAGTCCTCTAACAAACTAGCAGAATTGACATAAATAATTAGAAAATTAAGGAACATACATACTGTCAACAACAACTACACAATAATACACTGATAAGTGAAAGAGATTCACTCCAACAACAACTACTCATCCTAATCCACTTCAGTCATAAGCAAACCAACTAAACACCCACTAACAGAGAGAAAACACCATTATCAGTACTCTATATAATTTGAACTACATGATAGAACAGCTACTAGTGTTCTCATCATTGAACATATGAGCTGCATTGTTGTCATCACCACCAATGTAATTGGGCTCAGCACTGTAAGGGTAAGGAGCAGAAGAACTCGGACTAGGACTATAGTTGTAGTAATACCCAGTACTAGGAGGAATGAATGGAGACCTATGATACATCATCTGAGGTTGTTGCTGCTGCATTGCTTGCCTTGCCTGCACATTCAAGTTCATCATCTGCGATGGATGGCCATAGCCATTTGTGTTCATCATCATGGTTTGCGGATATTGACCCGTCGCATAACCACCACTAGGGAACCCTCCAGAAGCTGCTACTGCTGCCTGATATCCAGTACCTGCTGCTTGAGCTTGCTGAGATTGAAGCGCTTGTTGTAATGCCGCTAGACTAGCATTGGGATTGCCACCTAAACCAGCAGCAGAACTAGCAACATTGGCGGCGCCATTGCCATGAAAGCCAGCCAGATTCATCATGGCGCTGAGGTCATGGTTATTCCCCCTCTTGACTTCCCCACCCAACTGAGCAATGTTGTTCATGTTCAGCGCTGCCATGGTCTTGGGATCAATCCCACCTGGATTAATAGTCTTCATACCCTGCACATTCTGATTTGGGTGCTGCATTCCTTTCTTTCCAGCATTGTGATTGTTGATGACCTTGACATTGTTGGGATTAGCTGCAGCCGCAACACCTTTCTTAGCATTGTTGTTTGCGTCTATCGTTTGCTGCCTCAACTGGTTCATTTTCTGCCTCAGAAACCTCAACTCTTCCTCTTCATCCTCCTCCTCATCGTCAGAGTAGTCATCAATATCCTCTTCAGCAAGGAAATTGGGGAACTTCTGCTGCTGATTTTTGAAGGCTTCAAGGCCCTTGATTATGCCCCCCTGCTGCTTCTGGCCTTTGTTATCTTTGATGCAGTTGGTGTTCTTTTGCTTCTGGTTTTGGTTCTGATTGGACTTCTGCTGGGACCAAAGCTCAGCATGTTTCCCAGCTCTTAGCAATTTCTTTATCAAAGTGGCACAGTCTATAACTCCTGAAACTGTGACTTTCTGCTGATCAGCATCTATACTCACTTGGTAAACACCTGAAGGAAACGGTTGAAAACAAAAGGAGCAACACTTCTAATTAGAATTGCATAAAAAAGTTCCAACTCTTAAGAGGGATGGATGAGAAATTTCAAGAATTGATATACATAGAACAAGTATAAATGTGTCTAGAAAGTTGGTCATTTTTTATGCAAAAAAAAAAATATTAAAATTTGAGACAAGAAAGCAGGAACACTGTCAATGTTAAGTGCACAAAAGGGTCACATTTTTGAAAGAGAGGTGAGAAATTGCCGAAATTTATACTTATAGACCTCCAGATAAAAAAAAAGTACACAGCCTACTATACGTGTCTAGAAATCCTCTGTATGTCTAGATATAGATAAAAACTTGAGAAATTCAGTGATTTGTTATGTTCTGGTCTGATTTTACAAGCACCTTATTTAGTCAAGTTCATAAAGGGTTAAAAATTCACTTAATTTTACTGTGCATACTTTGAGATACAACATAAATCTTACAATAATGCCAACAAATAGGGAGAAGAGCAAAGTGAAAGTGGCAGCAAGCTATTCTGCAATTAGAGGAAAAGTAGAAGAAAGTGAGCACCTTCAATTCTCTGAAGCAATTTCTTCACTTTCTGTTTACACCCATCACAGTGTATGTTCACTTTGAGAACACAAGTCTGCAAGTAGGAAAAAGAGAAGAAGAGAGAACCAAATGTAAGAAAAAAGAAAAAACAAATTAGCAAACAACAAAAACAAGAACAAAGAAAAAGACCAATATCCAACTTTGGTCTCTGTACAGAAAGAATGTATAAACAAATAAAAGAGCCTAAAAGAAAGAATGTGGGTTAAGATAGAAAGAAGTACCTGGATCTTGAGAAGCTTAAAGTCTTCATCTTTAGTCATTTCTTCAAAGCTCTTTGGAGAGAAACTTCTCAGTTTTCCTTTGTCTTTGTGTGTGTGCCTCTCTCACAGCTATAAAGGAAGGGTTTCATATACTTGTATTGGGATTGTATGTGGGGTTTTGTACAAGAAAGTTGTAGACTTGAAGTACAAGTAGATCGATGATCTTTGTTTATTCATTTATTGAATTTTTCTCTCCTCAAAAGCAAACAAAGAAAAAGCACATGGGTCTCGTCACTTCTTCTTGAGGCCTGAACTCTTCTTCTGCGTGAATATTAAATTTCAGAAGAGGAAGAGAGGAGGCGAAGTACTCTGAATTCTGAAGATGATGTGATTCAACGTTAAATACTGGTGAGAGAGAAATAAAAGCGACTTGACAGGCCCATTTCTACTGTTGATCCTCTTCTGTGCTCTTTGTAATTGTCCTCATATTTTATTTTATATTAACAATCTTAAAATTGTAACAGCTTAGCTTTAATTTAATTTATTCATTAGTTTTGTGCCCCCAACGGTCTTCTTCTTCTTCTTCTTCTTCTTTTTAGCATTGAAATATCATGGTTATTTTGAAGAGATATGAATCCCGTGAGTAATGGTGGTGGGGTATGAACAGTGGGTGCAAAGACAAATAGGGTTTTACTTACGAGGAAGACGCAGTAGTGCTCCTCTTATCTTATATATACTTGACCGTTATTTTCAAAAGCTTCAACGCATTAATTAATTTTCAACCACCCATCCATGATATTCTCTTCATAATAATAATAATAATCTCAAAAATACATGAAAGTGAAACGTAAATAGTCCACAATAATCCCCCCCCCCCCCCCCCCCCCCCCCCCCCCCCCCCCCCCCCCCCCCGGGGGGGGAAACCCCCCCACCCAGGGGGGCGGCCGAGGGCGCGGGGGCGCGGGGGGGAAGGGGGGGGGGGGCGCCCCCCCCAAGAAAAAAAAAAAAAAAAAAAAAAGAAAAAAAAATTTCCTCGGGAAGCCCAGGCCAGCCGCACCCCACAATAATATGTTGAACTCACTATAGCTACATCATTAGGTTAACTTTTCTTCTTTCCTGGTGGTCTGAACTCTGAACTCTGAACTAAGGTTAAACTATTTTACACAGTGGTCCAACAACCTTTACCATAGTTGAGCTCGTGTGTGGATTGAAATGGGAAAAACCAAAAGACCAAAGAGGAAGTTCACTTTTCTACCCTTTTGTATAATTCCCAAACACACTTGCTCTTATTTTAACCCATTCTATACAACAAGTTTCTACAGAGACACAGCACCGCACGCAATCACACAAAGTTGAAGAAGCAAAAGCAAAGGACTCTTCAGGCCTATTGGAGAGAGTGAGAGAGAGAGAGAGAGAGAGGCCATCATCATTACATTTACACCACCTGCAAAATTCAACTGCTCTGTCCCAATAACAAAGAACAAAAGTCCTCTCGCCTTTACTTTGCTTGCTCTCTACGATTTTCCCCCCGCTGTAAATTATTAATTACATGCCACTGCTTGTTGGGTAGTTGGTGGGAGTTAAATGTATATTCCGTGAAATCAGCGAGGATCTCATGAGGATCTTGATGGTGCGAATCGTACAAGGTCGCAGAAAGAGGACCCCACGATATTGATTAGGGTTATGATCAATCTAATCACAGAGATACTGGTTTTGTTCATTTTTCCCAAATTTTTGATTCGGACAAAATTTACCCGGATTAACTGGACCTGGACTTTTGATGGTTCCTGGTTCTCTCAATTAAGAACTAACGAGATGAGTGGATTGGTTGGCTTGGAAATCGATTTGTCACATCAATCAACCTGTCCAATTCAATTATTCAAGGTGCTTTTTTTTTGTTTTCATTATATATTAGAGTTAAGTAGTAGGTTTTTTTTTGGTCTGGAAGTAGTAGGTTTTTGGTGTGAGCCAATTGAAGCACGTTAATTTGGGACACGGTGTGAATGTTAGGTGGTGAGTGTGCTATGCACTTTTAGAAACACAGTCCCACATTCCCTCCCTTAAAATTGTCCCAAGTCATTGGTTGAGGACCTTCAAGCATACGAAAGATATCCAACGCACCCACTAAACCATATCGGGCCTTTTCATTGGGCCAAGAATTTTCTGATTTGGGTCACGTAGTGGGCCTTTTTATTGGGCCACTAAAAAATCTTGTTACTTTCTCCTGGGCTTTCCCACCCCCTGCAAGTTAAAGGTAACAGTGCATTAATACTAGCAAGAAGCAGGTCTATTTGATAGTTAAGGCTGGTGCAGTAGATTGATGTTTAACGTAGATGACAGAGAATTTTTTTTAAAGGGGACAACTAAATTAATTAAGGTCCATCCATTAAAGAATGTAATGCATACTTCAGGCTTCAGCCAACTACTTGAATCAACCAGACTCAAATTAATCTCCAAGATTCAAAGACAAAACCGACCAACGCAACCCCCCGAGTCTCTTTGCTGCTTAGAATCTCGCTTTACCTTTTCACTTTCTCGATCGATTTTCCATTTCACTAGCTAGCTACCCTTTTCTACGTACATTCATTTTTTTTTTTCCAGCAACAATAACCTGCCCAGGAACCTGCTGCATTCACATAGTTTATACTTTAAAAAGCGGGTAATTGATTCAAAGAGTAATAGAGTATCACTACATGCATACATATATAAGTTAACTCTTTTGCACAAGTCTTTGCTCACAAACCAACCAATGTGGTAGTTTTGATCTACTTTGTAACGTGGATTATTGTTCCTTCCACTTTAATGTCTGACTTAATTATTATGCCAGAAATTTCTATTTTTTCCTCTCGAATAATTTGAATTAGAAAGCTTCATTTATGCATGTATGATACCCTTTTCGAAGTACAACAAGATTCTTCAAATATACTGCCAAATTAGCATTCATCATAATTTCATATGCATGCCAAGGGGTTATGGCAAAACGTAAAACACTAGGCAAAAAATCACAAAAAACAAACCTAACCAGATAAGGATGAAGTCATAAGTCATATACAATAAAATATCTTCAAATTAATAGATTTGAAATTATCTAAATTTTATTAATTTAGCAAGATATCAATTTATCAATAAATTATTAATTATTAATTTACAAAGATATTTTTAATTTTTTAACTTAGCAATAAACATATTATATAAATACTCATTTAGCTAGACAAGAAAACTCACAATCGGGGTGAAAGTAACATGAACCCTATCTCTTCGATCTGAATATATGCTATATATGATCGAGTTAGCTAGTAATTATAATGATCAAACTTAGCAGGTAGGAGGTGAAAGTTACCTCTCCCTACACACACACACATGACATATATATACATATATATATATATATATATAATTGATGGTGCCCGTTTCTTCCGCTTAATTGGGATGAAAGTTACATGGAACTTATCTTGTCATTGCCATTTATGAGGGTGATGAAATTAAGCAAGTGGCAAGTCTTCGACCGAAAATTCAAGGAAAGATCGAGATGAGCCAAGTCTTTGGCCTGAGACTTCACTTCAATAATTGTGGGATATGATATCGATTATGAACTACTCACGGCCGGTCCTTTCCATAATCTCCAACCCCAAGATGGGATTGTTATACGTGGCACCGACCAAGTCCAAGAGCTAGCGAGGCTATGATTACAACATTACATACATTCATGGAGGTCATGGATAACCAAAACGAAACAAACTTTTGATCTAGCTACTTGAGAATACTTAACAATAATTAATATATATAACTAATTAATTCATAGATAGCATAAACTTTATTTTGTACATATATGGATTGAATCCCATAATTTCGGATTACACGAGCAAATTGAAGCATAAAGGAATAAGACAAAATCCGACATATATGAAAGTGCATGATTAAACTAGGAAATGGATGGTTTTTTTTTTGGACAATAGGAAACGGATGGTTGATCGGTGCTTTTACTGCTTTGTAAGGCACAGCATTAATCTATAAATTATTAATCAAATAAATCATAAAGAAACTTTTAAGTTTAAACTTCTTACTTTTGTTAGAAACTTCTCTCCCTTAAGATCTTTATAATCCTATCAAGTATCAACAATTATTCTCCCACTCGGTCTTTACGGCACAAAGATCAAAGCCACCCATATATTACATAGGTATAGACAATGCACGATTTGATTAATTAAATATTGTTTATTTGTTCTTATTGCTAGCTACTTAGCTAGATTGATTGGATTTTGGCGCCGAACTTATTTGATCCACTAACAAGAGGAAAACAGAGAAGTAAGGTGACACCATGAATTAATCAAAACACAGGAAAGACATCGATTAATTAGTAGCTAGCTAATACTGTAATACAAACTCAAAGCACAAAATGGCATGTAGTAGACAGTAGTAACTAGTCCGCATACAATATCACACAAGTTCTAATCCTTAATTAATTAGCTATAATTTTGATTACATGATGGCACAAGCATGAGGATTCTCATCGCTGAACATAGAGGTGTACTTGTCGTCCGGTTCACTCGAAACTGCCTGAGCAACGTTCCTGACGTAGCCGGACGGCGCCTTCTTATCATAAGCTCCGGCAACATAAGGATAAGCAACGAGGTTGTAAGGGACATAGGGCCAAATCTCGGCCTTCTTTCCGGTGCTCTTCACCTTCTTTAACACCTTGTTTGGTTCCACGTAACCAGTCACTGTCACCCGGCTTTGCTTTCGGTTCACCTCCACTTGTTTAGCACCTGAACAAAATATTGTTAATACTAATTGATTAATTAGTTAAAGTAATAACTAGAAGCTATATGCATTACCATGATAATTAACGAGCACAGTGCATTTCTGAATACAAAATCTCTATATTTACTCTACGGTACCGTGTGATATTCAAGAAAATCTTGCTTGCTTGCTTGTTGCAACTAATTGCAGAGTAATTAATTAAGGGTCCGATATGTGTGTCAGCTTTTTGTACGTAGCCAGTGAGAAAAAGGGGAAGATGGTCAAAGTAAAATTTATTATGTCTCTTGATTGAAGTTCTCTTAACGAGGAAAGCTGAGAAGTTGGTAGGAAATTCTGTCTCAATAATAACCGTTTGGTTTGAACTTATTAATGAAAGAACTGTACCTACCTGCTTCTGGTTCATGGTCTCGGATACACAGAATCATATTCAGGGGGATCTATTAGACTATAATCTAGCTAGTTATATTTGTACCAGCTAGCCATTAGAGAAAGCTAGAAAGTAGAGGTTGATCAAGCTAGCTAGTTAATAGTAATACCTTTCATGTTAGAAACAGCATGTTTAACTCTCCTTTCACAGCCATCACAGTCCATTTTCACCTTGATTTCAACTGTCTGCAAATGAAAGAAGAAGAGATCGATCACAGAGATGAGATCGAGAAGGGGACATGAATAACTTACTAGAGAGAGAGAGAGGTTAACTAATCAATGAACATAATATGTGCTCAAGCCAAACATGCATATATAGATTTTCATTTTCTGATGGATGAGGTGTGTACCTGCATTGGCTTGCGTTTCTTTCTGGGTCTGGACCTCATTGTGAAGTAGTCTGAAAGAGAGTCTAAAGCACCCATAGATTTTACTCCTAGCCTAGCTGGCCTCTAGATCGATTGATTTTTTTGAGTCTAGAGATGGATGGAGAAAGAGTTTGTTGCTAAGGCAGGACAGTCTGTTTAATTATGATGTAGTGTGACTTGATCCTCCACCTCTTTACCTATATTTATAAGACAATTAAGACGGAAACTTTGGGTACAAGTTGTTCTCAACAATTTAATATAATTATACTGTACCTGATAATGACTTGTACTCTCTGTCCCTCGATTCATGCTTTTTCTCCAAAATGACGGAAATTTTTGTATCCACCGGGTGGAGTCCCTCATGGTGAATCTCGGTCATTAATTGATCAACTGTTCATCAAACTCTTTACCCACCGCTGCATGTCAACATCGTCCAAATTGAAGTTCACTAGGTGGATCGTCCAACTAATTAATTATGCCCAACAACTGTGCTTGCTTCTGTTTATTTAATTAACAGCTAGCGTTTAATGGAAATGTTCTGCTCAATGCCTTGCTATGCATGTGTAGCCAAAATGTATTCAACACTGTTAGATAGGGTAATTTTTTGTTAAAAAAATCAGTTTCATACTTTTTCGTAGCTAGTGATAATTATCTTTGTGACAAACTGGCGATCATGAGCTGTACGGCTGGAGATAGTTCTCCAGAAGGCATGACAGTCAATAATGAACTGAAGTTTCAATCTTTATATCCGGAGCCTATCTGTCTGGTATTCATCTTTTGCTATCCAAATTAAGCTTAGCTATTTGCCAAAAAAAAAATAATTAAGCTTAGCTAGCACAACACATCAAGATGAAACTGGCCGGTGCGCGCTACTCGTTTCTCATCCACCTTTTCCAATTTCAGTCATACACGGTTTAATTAGTTGGCGCTTTACTAATTCTATATATCTGTATCATTTTGTGAAATTACATATTCTGCCGCAATGTCCAAAGTTAACTTTCATTATCGATCACACGTTATGATGGACATATGGATTTCTACAAGCTAGTTTCTTTTACAACATCAATTGGTCACACATGTTCATCGAGGAATGCATTGACGGAATTCTGTTTTGAGTCAATCTCAACCTTAAAAATTTGACAAGGGCGGCAAGATTAATTGTAAAGTTTTCATTTTTTTTTTCTTTCTTTTTGCTATTACATTTTTGGGCATAAATATATTCGAAACACAGAGAGTTGCATGGTTATACTTGATCACTTACCACCTGCTATGCTTATTACTTAATAAGTTAATAGCTATAAATTTGAAAAGAGAATCTACCAAACCCGTTTTAAGTGAATTGCGACCACAGTTCAATCACATCATGCAAAAAATCCAAGGTTTTAATTTGTATGGTTCTTGAGCTAGATTGATGGGAAAACTATGTGACATATATACATATATATGGGTCCAGTTATTCAAGAGTTTAGGTGAGACATCGCTACAAGACATAGCTACAATTAGTACTAGAAAATCATATAATTAAGATGCCTACTTTCTCCGTCCATGCATGGACTTTAGCCATCGCTAGCTCTTATCACTGAGACGGCTCTGTAAAACGGTAATGCATGCCCAGTAAGCATCCCACGGCGCGGGGTACGTGCGTACTAGAAGATGCTACTAACGTTGAACAATATACAATAATTGCTTCTTTTTTTTCTTTTCTCTGCAAGTAATATACAATAATTGCTAGAACAGAAATTCAAGAAAGATGTACAAGTGGCCAGACCTCACTTCGATCTCTTCAATAATTGTACTGCAATGGATAATCCACTATGCTTATATTGCTTGTTGCACGTGGCATCTACCACGTCCAAGAGGCTAGGATTAAGTGATTAACATGTAGTAGAACATATATATATTTTTTGATTAAGAGTTACGAGCACAATTGTATACCGAGAAAAACATAAAACCAAAACTTCGGATACTAGTACAAGAATTTTTAAAAAGAATATTTTCAATAATAGATGGAGTCTCAATTAGCCAAAATTAATAATAAAAAAACTAACATTGCGTATCATAGACAACAATATTTGCTTCACGAAAAACATGTCAAATATCAAAGGAGCTGAAAACACTAGTCCTTACAATCACTTATAACCTGGCCAGCACGCCTCCGCCTCCGCATGAATAGCAGGAGAGAGATAGGGCATAGAGCGTATAAAATCCGTTAAGCACTTCCCATTCGCATCACGCGCCACCACACCAATACCACCAGTTGCAAAGTCAACACAGAAGGGGCACCATCAAAGTTGATCTTGAGTCTACCGCTAGGGGGAGGATTCCAGTGAGCAGCTACACGTTTCTTGCACTTATTAATGACTAATGAGAGGGTGGACTGCATGATAATCTTCAAGAAGTTTAAAAGTCCCAGTTGCCATGTAGTAGAACACTAGAACATATATATGTGTAGGGGTGGGTTCGTAAAACCGAAAACCGCCAACCGAATCGAAAAAAACCGAACCGCGGCCGAAAAAAACCGAACCGAAAAAAAACCGAAACCGAACATTAAAAACCGAACCGAACCGAATAGTTTCGGTTCGGTTTCGGTTTCGGCCTTCAAAAACCGAACCGAACCGAAAAAACCGAATGAACCAAAACGACGTCGTTTTAGGGTTCTTGCATTTTCAATTTTTTTTACTTGATCTCAATAAAGGATTAAATTTAAATCCTCATACATTTTAAGAGAAATATTTTCTCTAAGTGAGAGATATATCCATTTTATAAGAATGAAATACTTTATCTTCCTCTCAAATTTTCAATGTGGGATGCTAAAAATACATTCCCAAAAATTTTACTTAATCTCAATAGAAAAATACATAAAATGTAAATTTCTCTTGTGAAATTTCTTTTGAATAGATATAAGAGTCTCTTTTATAACTATAGGAGAGACTATATTCCTCACAATTTTTCAATGTGGGATGCTAGTGAAAGAATAGTCTCTTTTATAACTATAGGAGAGACTATATTCCTCACAACTTTTCAATGTGGGATGCTAATGAAATAATAGTCTCTTTTGTAAGTATGAGAGACTCTCACTTTCTCACATATTTCCAATGTGGGATGCTACCAAATATTCTCAAAACTTTGTTACTTGATGAAAATATTTGATTACATATTCTTTTATATAAGCATGGGCACAAATATATTGTTTCATCCTCTATATATTCACATAATATAAATAATATTTCACTACTTATAACTTCTTACATCTTTTATTACATATGTGATTCTTAGTTCATCTTCTCTCCCAAAATCCAAATGTTACCATCATAATATACTATAAACATGAAACAAGTTTGACAAACCATTTGCATCTCTTAAGTATTGACTAAGTCATCTCTTTTCTCTTTTGTTTTTATTGATGCATAACATATATTTGATACTAATTTGTATAATTATGAGTGATTAATTCATATTTTTGGACTATGGTTGCAAGTCTTAGGCAAAGTTACATGTACTAATATGTTTTGATAATTATATATGTTTAGTTCTTAGTTGAGTATGCATGTTTGAAATTGGTTAATTTGATCATGTAAACTTATCTATGTGTTACGTCTTAAATATAAGTTTACATGCTCAAAAAGGTTTGGGAATGTTTGCTAGAATCCTACATTGAAAATATGTGAAAAAGTGAGGGTCTCCCATAATTCTTCTATTGAGAGTAAGTAAAATTGTTGGGAATGTTTTCTTAACATCCCACATTGGAAATTTGAGAGGAAGAGAGTGTCTCATATACTTATAAAAGAGACTCTTCTCTCCCTTCAAAAAAGTAACTCTTGTGAGGTATACATTTATGTAGTCCTTCTATTGAGAGTAAGTAAAATTTTTGGGAATGTTTTCTTAGCATCCCACATTGGAAATTTGAAAGGGAGAGAGAGTCTTCCATTCTTATAAAAGGAGTCTTCTCTAACTTAAAAAATATCTCTTGTGAGGTCTACAATTTATGTAATCCTCCAATGAGATTAAGTGAAATTGTTGGGAATGTTTTCTTAGCATCCCACATTGGAAATTTGAGAGGAAGAGAGAGTCTCCCATACTTATAAAAGGAGCTCTTCTCTCACTTAAAAAAAATATCTCTTGTGAGGTTTACATTTTATGTAGTCCTTCTATATAGAGTAAGTAAAATTTTTGGGAATGTTTTCTTAGCATCCCACATTGGAGATTTGAAAGGGAGAGAGAGTCTTCCATTCTTATAAAAGGAGTCTTCTCTAACTTAAAAAATATCTCTTGTGAGGTCTACAATTTATGTAATCCTCCAATGAGATTAAGTAAATTTTTTTTTTGAAAATGTTTATTGTTGCCCAATAAACTCTTGTCTATTTTTAGACTAGTTTTCGAAAAAAAAAACCGAAAAAACCGAAAACCGCACCGAAAAAACCGAACCGAACCAACCGCGGTTGTGTTTTTAAAAGTGAAAAAATTAAACCGAACCGAACCGATTAGTTCGGTTCGGTTCTGTATTCGGTTTTGGGTCAAAACCGAACCGAAAAAACCGAACCCACCCCTATATATGTGGAAGCAAAATGAAACAAAATTTTGATCTAGCTAGCTAAGCTATAAATTAACCCTAGTTAGTATCTTCAATAGGATCCTCTACTGAACATGTACTGCCAAATTATGATTCAAATTTTCAACAATACATTATTGTCTATCTAATTAAAATATGGAAGTGTACGTATGATATATTGAAATAATCGTTTGGCTCGCGATCTATAAGTCTCCTGCGGAAATTCATACCTGGGGGCAGTGTGACAGGTACGTGTCACATCGTCAGTCCTTCCGGGCCTAGGTTGCAGGCTTGCCCTGGCGATGGTGGTGTAGCGTAACCAAGCTCTCACCTAAACTTTTTTTAACCAAAAAAAAAAAATGATATATTGAAATAAAGAATGTGTTTTTGATTTGTGCTTTGTGGGGCACAAAATTAATCAAATAAAACCATAGTGGAATATTAAATCAAATCCCTTCCGGCCACAAGAAAAAAAATAATGTAGTAGGCTTGTGCTTTATAAGAAACTTTTCCCCTGGGATCTTAATTTGTACTCCCAAAGTCCTATCAACAATTATTCTCCCAAGTCCTAACTATACAGTCATAGACAATGAACGAGTTGATTAATTGTTTAATTCTTTCTAGTCCCAAAGTGCTCGAATGATTAGATTTTGGCGCCGAACTAGTTATTTGATATCACTTAATTAATGGCCAGTTTTATAGTCTCTTTATTGGAGCAAAAAGAAAGATAAGGTGACACCATTAACTACGAAGACACAAATGGAGATCGATCATCTTACTTATAAACTCAAAGCACAAAGCAGGTGCCTAGTGGCATGTAGTAGTCCGCGCACAATCAATTAATATTACATAATTGAGTCTTAATCTTGATTACATGATGGCACAAGCATGAGGATTTTCATCGCTAAATAAGCTGGTGTACTGGTCGTCCGGTGCACTAGAAACAGCCTGAGGGACGTTTCTGACGTAGCCGGACGGTGCTTTCTTGTCATAAGCTCCGGCAACATAGGGATAAGCAACGAGGTTGTATGGAACGTAGGGCCAAATCTCGGCTTTCTTTCCGGTGCTCTTCACCTTCTTTAACACCTTGTTTGGTTCCACATAACCCGTCACCGTCACCCGGCTTTGCTTTCTGTTCACTTCCACTTGTCTAGCACCTGATCAATATATAATTAATACGAATGTATAATTAATTAAGTTGGTGATAATTAGAACCTAAACTAGCTACACACAAAAAAAGAGTCCCCCATGCCACGAGCTAGACAAAGGCCGAACAGTACATTTAGGATTAGATATAGATGTAAAGCTGAAAATTTCAAATTTTCTCTACCTTTTTTTTTGGCTAGTGTGAATAACTGAATATACAAGTATATGCATGAAGAAAATCTTCAGCTTGCTGGTTACAAGTTGCTCAATAATGGTATTTAAGGGTCTCTATGCATTTTCAGACCAATAACTAAATATGTGTCAGCTTTCTGGACGAGTAGTAGTACTCGAAAATATTTTTTTGTCTCTTGCAGTTCTTTCTGTCAAAATAATTACAGGTCTTCTCGAAGCTCAGAGGCTTAGAAATTCTGTCTCCATGACTCCATCAATAATGACTTCATTGTAGCTACCTCCATGTACTGGCTCATGGGCCCTTAGCCCCTTATACAAAACATATGATTTGAAGTTCATATATATATATATGTTAGCTAGCTTCTTGCCTTCTTCTTCTTTTCATAAAGTTAATGATGGATTAGCTGCTTCATGGTATCGACATATGATATCTACTTTAGAATCTTACGGCTTAATTAGGGTTTGAAGTAGTAACTAATTAATTAAGCATGCAATTAATTATACCTTTCATGTTAGAAACAGCACTTTTTACTCTCCTTTCACACCCTTCACAATCCATTTTCACCTTGATTTCAACTGTCTGCAAATTAATTGAGCAACCAAAGCAAGAAAGATATATTAGCGACAGAAACCAATTACCTATTAAGATAGAGTTGAAGAGAGAACAAGTATATCAGTTTTGAGAGGTTTGGATGATACCTGCATTGCCTTTCGTTTCTTTCTTGGTTTGGAGCTCATTGTGAAATAGTCTGATAGATAGTCAAGCGCTCCCATTTCAGCTTCTCTCTTCTTAATTTGAGAGAGATTATCTGTGAGGTGAGACCAAAGATATATATGTTGTGTGTGACTTGGGTCCTGGATATTGCCTGTATTTATAAGAGAAGATAAACTTAGGGTGCAAGTTGTGTCCAATGTTCACTAAAATATATGTATGCACAGATAATTACGTGTAATGTCTGTCCTCAAATTACAGTGCTTTTCTCCAAAATGTCATGCCCAGCAGCCCAACAACTGTGCTTTCCGCTCTGCTCGATCAGCCAAAATATATTAAACCAATTATATTATTAACTTGACCTTGAGAAATTCTTTGAAGGGAGTATTTTCTGGGGGAGTTTTGGTGTTATTGATTTTATTTAATTGGTAAAGCTAGCTGTCGTTTTGCTGCTTTCTTTGGGCCAAAGAAAGGGAACCGTTCTATTAATTCAATGCCCTATATAACAGTTTTTGTCACCCAAAAGACAACAAACTATGCGCATATATAGCCAAAGTTTACTCATCTCTTCGTAATTAAATTCTGTGTTAACAAACATCATACAAATTATTCAAAACCGGTTACAGTGTTATACACTTATACCACACATTTTTTGTAGCATCAGTTTAATTAAGTTTACACATTTATTATTTCTCTTTACTTATATTATATATTAACACATTATACACAAGGTTTTTATACAAATAAATAAACTACATGCAGTAATAGACTAGCTCAAAAAGTCAAAATGATCTTAGGGTTTTAATTATTATTTTGAGAACTCAAATGATCAGAATATATTCATTTGATTTTGATGAGTTACTCAAAGAAAAGTTGTACGAC
Organism: Rubus idaeus; assembly: GCA_030142095.1. Classification (NCBI taxonomy): domain Eukaryota; kingdom Viridiplantae; phylum Streptophyta; class Magnoliopsida; order Rosales; family Rosaceae; genus Rubus; species Rubus idaeus. The sequence continues at coordinate 32,969,900 of CM057968.1, read as the reverse complement.
TATATTATATATGTATGAGCTAGCTAGCTAGGACCCTGTTAGAGAGTATTGTTGAGTTTAATTTCTCCATTAAAGAGAGCCAAAAAATATATATAACAGGGTATATAAGCTAGCTAGCTGCTCCTGCGCACTTTACAGATTGTCTACTCGTTTCAAATTATTTGAGCTAATTAATTGATTATCCTCTATAACATCTCAAACTTATTCTTTATCATCGTCATCACAAGACATCACAATATCAACAACAACAACAAAAGACGACACTACTAATGAGTTGGCTCTACATATAATTAAGTCCTTAATTTCAAAAATGTGGGTCTTCATTAACAACGTTATGGGACCATTTAAGTTCTACTATGATCCACAAATTATTAATTAATTCTTAGATTCTTCAATGATCATGTCATTGAAAATTGGTGGTATGCTTAATTTGGATACTTTATGTACGTAATTACATATGTTACGCGTGTATATTCATCATGAAAAATAAGATTCTTGAGCACTAATCGTTTTAATAATGATGATGAATAGATGTGAAAGCTTTAAATTAACTTGTTCAAATGCAAATTAAATTGGTCAAAGTGGTGAAGTAATTCTAGATCGATCAAGCTTGAAGTTTTCCTTGAGAATAATGTGATGATTGAAGCAGTGAGGCCGGCCAGCTAGCTAGATAGCTAAAGGCGAGTTAATTAGTTGGACTTTTGTTAAACGTTATTGTACTAAATTCTTAATTATATCTATATCTGTATCTATATCTAACAGTACTGTTACAAGTAAGCAATGTGTTTAAAAATTGGTCTTTGATAATAGTTTTTAACTAACACAAGCAACCCAATTACCTTGAGCAAGCACTCGTTTTCATCATCTGATACGATGAGATCTCATAACTGATCGTAATTAGCTTTGAGCTGAAAACATTTATATAAAGTATAAACCATGTCCAGCCACTCTTCTAGCTAATTAAGCAAGCTAGTTAGATACTACTTAAAACCTAATTTAATCTAAACAATTAATGAGATTCCATGCATCGAAGTTCATATATGCCTTGGCCAAACAAAAGAAAAAAAAAGTCCATATATGCATGTATTAGTGTATCAGTGTATTACTATGTATTACTATATATAGTACAGGACAATATTAACGTACACTTCAAGTTTCTTAATTAATTAAAAAATGAATCTACTAACATGAAGCTGATTTTCTATTCAATCATGCAGCTCCCTCCCTTCAAAACCTGATTTTTTACATACTTTGAAGAAGTCGTTTCCAAGCAATTGAATTCATGTTCGATGAAGACAAAGTTTGACTTCAATTATTGTACAAAGCTAGGATGCTCCTAAATCCCTAGCTAGCTTAATTAGCCTGTGATCATATGACAATTTTTATTTTAATTTATAAGAGGGTCGCATCATGAGAAATTTAAGTTTAGATCATTAGACACATATATATATTAATTATTCGAAGTAAGACACCGTTAAAGAATAAAAATATCCTTAATACATTTCAATTAGGCTATCCATACACACATAGCCTTGTGGGATATGAGCCCAGAATGGCTTACATCAAGCTCGGCCCAAATAAAGTCCCACGACTCACCCAATCGGCATGTTTAAACAACCAACTTTGTAACAAACAAACTCCTTAACAAACAACAGACTCTCCAATCTCACACCTCCACGTGTCAAATCTTCCCGCCAAAATAACCGTAAACCTTCCCTTACAAATTCCCTCCCTTGTTAGACTCAGAATCTCACAGAGCTCAGACTCATTCACTCCAAGAAATCAAAGAAAAACCCTCCATCAATGGCTCCTTCAACCTCACTCCTCTTCTCTCTCATCCTCCTCCTCCTCTCTCTCTTCCCTTTATCCTCCGCTCTCCCCTCCCAAACCATCACCAACGCCGCCGAGATCCTCTCCGATTCCGGCTACAAATCCATGTCCCTCACCCTCGACCTCGCTTCCCACAGCGTTATTTCCCAGTCTCCGTCTCTCACCGTCTTCGCTCCGGCCGACGCCGCCTTCGCCAATTCCGGCCAGCCCACTATCAATCTCCTTCACTACCATCTCCTCCCCACCGCTTTCCCTTTCCGATCCCTCAAATCCCTCCCGTTCGGCGCCAAGATCTCGACTTTACTCGCCGGCCACTCTCTCTCCATCACCACTCTGCCGTCCGACGGCCTGGTCTCGCTCAACAACGTCACGATTACGGCGTCCCCAATTTTCGACGACGGGTCTTTGATCATTTTTGGAACCAACAGATTCTTTGACCCGTATTTCCGGATCCCGGGTCCGATTCGGAGCTACAGCACCAAGAATCTTGGGTGCTTGGCGCCGCGAAACCCTAACGAAGCGATCAAGGTCCAAACGGCGGCGTATTACCCGTTCAGTGAAGCCAGTAGGGTGCTGAAATCCAAAGGGTGCTCTGTTATGGCTTCGTTTCTTGAAATGCAATTCCATGGGTTTCTCAAGTACCAGACCATGTTGACCGTCTTTGCTCCCGTTGACCAAGTCATGGTGAACCGAATCGGAAATTTGAGCGAGTACTCGTCCATCTTCCGCCGCCATGTGATTCCCTGCAGGCTTTCGTGGAGCGATTTGGTGAGTCTCGATGATGGGACTGTGTTGAGGACTAATTTGCAAGGGTTTACGATCAACCTCACTCGATACGACACCGTTTTGGTGCTCAATGGGGTCTCGGTGATTTTGCCGGAGATGTATCACAATGGGTGGCTTGTGGTTCACGGAATCAGTCATGTTCTTGAATTGCCAGAAAAAGTGTTGGATGTAGCTTCTCCACCTGAATTTGGTAGTGGCGACTCTGAGGCATTTGATAACAGCTCCACTGAGGATGAGAGTGTTAGAACAGAGCCAACAAAACAAGTAATGGATGTGCCTTCTTCACCTGAAGTTGATAGCAGCGATCATGAAGCATTTGCTAACAGCTCTATTGAGGATGAAGTTGCCATTTCACACAAGCGCTTCTTTGTTTACAGGCCTTCATAATCTTGGTACCTTTCCTATCTTTCTGTGTTTTTTGGCCTTGATTTTTCTTTGTCTGCTGAGACTACATGAAAATGTGAATTGGGCTCCATCTTACTATTCTTACCTGTGAAGAACAAGTGAAATATGATGCATTTACCTGCTTTGTAAACTTCATTCCAGTTCATGTCTGAGAATTTTGTAAACTTTTGTTCATTGTTGATAATGTGTCTGGAATGTTGATCTTGCACTTTTTGTTTTCTTCTCAAGAAATGAAGCCATAATTTGTAGAATACCTTGATATTGTTTTCAAATTCATATGCAAACTTTGATGCCTCTCAGATAGACTCCAATTAATTCAAAAGTGCAAATGGGGAATGTGGAGGATTCTTGATTCATTATAAAACCAGTAGCATTCACCATATAAAACCAACTGGGGTACTAAAGCCACATTTCCATATATATTAGAATTTGAGCATTACATGAAACAGAAATAAGCTCCAAATTAAAAGGATGATAATTATAGCCAGACCCCTCAAGCCTCCAGCAATCTTAGCACTTAGCAGCCATCATTGTACATCAGCTTTTTCGATATCTCTCTTTAGTGCAACTCAACTAATGGGGTTTTTCTCAGTGTGTCAATCTTCAGACCGAAACTTATAACAGCATCCTTTCTCCCATCATCAAGAAGGGCTTGCTTTAGGTTACTAAACAATTGTGTCGGAAGCCGAATACCCACGTCTAGCATCTCTTGAAAGTATTTGCAAGCATCATCTAACTTATTCTCATGGCACAAGCTGTTGATCAATGTGCATCCGGTTCGAAACCACTGGCTTTGGATCGTTCAAAAAACTCAAGGGCTTCAGACAACCTCTTTCCTGAACCTAACCCACTAATCAGCATGCAGAAAATATGAGGAGTAGGCCTGATATTCTTCGCTTCCATCTCGTGAAACAGTTCAATCGCTTCATTATACTTGTTAGCCTTACAATGTGCATTGATCAAGATGCTATAAGTCACAACATCTGGGTCGAAGCCTTCGTCCTTCATTTCTCGATTAACCTCATCCAACCTCAAAAAGTTCTGTTGTTGACCCCATCCTTCCAACAAAATAGTGTACGACTTAATATCAGGCTTAAACCTTCTGTGCTTCATTTCATCGAACACCTCCTGTGCTTTCTCAACCTGCCTCGACTTGCTTAAAGTATCAATCAGGCTATTGAAATCCGACCCTTCTAACTTGATTCCAAACTTCTCCATCTTCTCAAATGTGTTTATGGCTTCCGAAACCTTCCTCGCCCTCGCATATCGCCGCGAAATCAGAGCAAAAGTCTCTTTGCTGAGCAGCCGTTTATTCTTCATGTCATTCACCAATTCCCAAACTATTTTGAACTGTTTGATCTTACCAAGAGCTTCAATCAAAGCGTTGTAGCTCTCCGTGCAGTGCTTAAACCCTCTCTGCTTCTCGGCCCACCGGAAAAACGAGAGCGCGAGAGCTCCGGCATTGCTGAGCTTCTTCAAGACCTCAACGGCAGGCGTTGGAGACACCTTAACTGAAGCCCCATCGAGCAAGCTCTCAATGCATGAATTAGAGTTGGCCGTGGATAGAATTTTGCAGATTTTCTCAGCCTCATCGGTGATATCGTGGCAATTGGCCTCGTCGAGCACTTGTGTTTTTTCTGGAGTGCCATGGATTGCTCTGTACATAACAAGACTGGGATTGCGTAGGAGCCCAGATGGATGTTCAACATAGGGTCTTGGATTACGAGTAGAGTTGGTGAGTAATCTGCGAGAACCAGTTAAAGGATTTGGGTACGAAAGAAGGGATTGATGGGAGTTTTGGATGGTTTTGGTAAAAGCTTGAAGAATCGAGAGAGACCCATTTGAGAGGCGACGAGCTTTTATTAAAGTTTGAACCTTTAACCCAAGATTTGGGGTCTGTATTTGGCGGGATATAATGATATTAGTGAACCTTTCAGTCACTTATAGCTAAATGGCAAAAACATAACAATAACAAAATAAAATTTTTTTTTTTTTGGCAAGTGGATAATCCAATACAAAGAGGGCTCAGCCGAAAAGAGAGAAGTGCCCAAAGAAAACGGGATGGAGAACCAAACCCAGACAACTAGAAAAGGAAAACACTTCCACCTAACCCAGACAAGATGAGGAATAGGGAAGCAAACTAGCTAACGAATGCTACAAAAAAAACTACGGCACCCCCATATATATGAGGGCAAGGAAGGCCATCATTTCGCAAACCAAGGAAAGAGAAGGTGGTGGTACCGAATCCCATCGTTGAAGATCCACCGCTCTAGAGACAAGCCAGGCCACCGCGTGAGCTGCCCGATTCGCTTCTCGAGGAGACCACTCCCATTGTAACTTTGGCACTGGAAAAAACTGAGAGAGATGCAACACTGAAAAAAGATGAAACACAATAGAAGATGAACTGTGAGGTGAGACCAAAGATAGGGTCCAAAGATATATATATGTTGTGACTGGTCCTGGATATAGCCTATATTTATAAGAGAAGATGAACTTTGGGTGCAAGTTGTGCCTAATGTTTACAAAAATATATGTATGCACAGATAATTACGTGTAATGTCTGTCCCCAAATTATAATGCTTTTCTCCAAAATATCATCATAGGTGAAACATCATCGCTACAATCCTAGACTACTTAATAGCCACTTCAAGTGCTGGATCTACTGGAACATATATATATATATATATATATATATATATATCATTGAATTGATATCAAGTAGTCGATCGATCTCTCGCAATTAAGCTCAACGTACAGATGGATGAAACTCTATCTGCTGTTGCATAGTGCGCGCATCTGTATATATGTCATTTTCTGATAATGCATAGTGCGTCAATATGCATGCTTCGATCGATAATTATATATTGCACGTACCTCACCGGCTCACCTGCTGCTATATATAGGCTTCTTTTAATTTTCTATAGCTAAAAATACACTATATATATATACCCCCCCCCCCCCCCCCCCCCCCCCCCCCCCCCCCCCCCCCCCCCCCCCCCAAAAAAACCCATATATATTGTCCACATTTCTTCACCAGCGCAATTGAATTCATAGCCGATGAAGACAAAGTTTTCCTTCAATTATTGTCTAAGGATCTAATTTTTATTTTTATTTATAAGAGGGTTGGATCTCGGACAAATTAGGATTAATTAGATCCTTAGACACATATTATTCGAAGCAAGACACCGTTAAATAATATAAAAAATATCATTAATATATTTCATATGGCAAGATAGCCTAGCTATCTTCTCTATAACTAAATATAAAATCATCTTTTTAAAAATCGTAAATTGTGAAATTATTGTTTGAGAAGCAAGGGCGTAGATAGGGGTGGTCGAGGAGGGTCAATTGACTCCTCTAACATTTGTTTTTATGTTTTATTAGTTTGATATTTCGATCTATCTCCACAAAACTTCTTTTCAATTTCTATAATTTTTTAATTATTTTTTATTTGCATTTTAGTTAAACCTCTTATCTAACATATTTTAGTCTTATCTAACATATTTGCATGCGTTGACCCCTCCATATTTTTAATTTTTATCTTATTTGATATAATAAAGTGATAAAACTATCATTTATTATTTAAAACGAAAGTTCAATTTTTCTCTACATAAAATAATTATCTCTTCAAACTATATTCTTGACCCCTTGGATACAATTTTTGGCTACGCCACTGTCGAGAAGTAAGCTGCTTCAAGCTCGGCCCAAATAAAGTGGACTCGGATCCTCTCCTCACCAAGAGGAGAGATATTGCATCACCAAGAGATCTTGGCCGTCCATTTCGAAATGGTGGGGAAATAAGAGATAGATGGGGGTGAGGAGAGGATCTCAATCCAAATAAAGTCCCCCGACTCATCCAATCGGCATGTTTGAACAACCAACTCCGCAACAAACAAACTCCATAACAACCTAAAGATTCTCCAATCCCACACCTCCACGTGTCAAACTCTTCCCGCCAAGATAAGTGAAAACCTTCCCTTACAAATTCACTCCGGTATCTCTTCCAAGCCTGCAACCTTACTAAGACTCAGAATCTCACAGAGCTCAGATTCATTCTCTCCAAGAAATCAAAGAAAAAACCTCCATCAATGGCTCCTTCAATCTCACTCCTCTTCTCTCACATCCTCCTCCTCTCTCTCCTCGCTTTCTCCTCTGCCCTCCCCTCCCAAACCATCACCAACGCCGCCGAGATCCTCTCCGATTCCGGCTACAAATCCATGTCCCTCAACCTCGACCTCGCCTCTCACAGCGTCATTTCCCAGTCTCCGTCTCTCACCGTCTTCGCTCCGGCCGACGCCGCCTTCACCAATTCCGGCCAGCCCACTATCAATCTCCTTCAGTACCATCTCCTCCCCACCGCTTTCCCTCTCCGATCCCTCAAATCCCTCCCTTTCGGAGCCAAAATCTCGACTTTGCTCGCCGGCCGCTCTCTCTACGTCACCACTCTGCCTTCCGACGGCCTGGTCTCTCTCAACAACGTCACGATCACGACGTCCCCAATTTTAGACGACGGGTCTTTGATCATTTTCGGAACCAACAAGTTCTTCGACCCGTATTTCCGGATCTCGGGTCCTATTCGGAGCTACAGCCAAAAGAATCTTGGGTGCTTGGCGCCGCGAAACCCTAACGAAACAATCCAGGTCCAAACGGCGGCGTATTACCCGTTCAGTGAAGCCAGTAGGGTGCTGAAATCCAAAGGATGCTCTGTTATGGCTTCGTTTCTTGAAATGCAATTCCATGGGTTTCTCAAGTACCAGACCATGTTGACCGTCTTTGCTCCCGTTGACCAAGTCATGGTGAACCGAATCGGAAATTTGAGCGAGTACTCGTCCATCTTCCGCCGCCATGTGATTCCCTGCAAGCTTTCGTGGAGCGATTTGGTGAGTCTCGATGATGGGACTGTGTTGAGGACTAATTTGCAAGGGTTTACGATCAACCTCACTCGACACGACACCGTCTTGGTGCTCAATGGGGTCTCGGTGATTTTGCCGGAGATGTATCATAATGGGTGGCTTGTGGTTCACGGAATCAGTGAGGTTCTTGAATTGCCAGAACAAGTGGTGGATGTGGCTTCTCCACCTGAATTTGGTAGCGGCGACGCTGAGGCATTTGATAACAGCTCCACTGAGGGTGAGGGTGTCAAAACAGAGCCAAGTCAGCCAACAAAACAAGTAACGGATGTGCCTTCTTCACCTGAATTTAATAGCAGCGATCATGAAGCATTTGCTAACAGCGCTACTGAGGATGAAGTTGCCATTCACGCGCTTCTTTGTTTACAGGCCTTCATAATCTTGGTACCTTACCTATCTTTCTGTGTTTTTTGGCCTTGATTTTTCTTTGTCTGCGGAGACTACATGAAAATGTGAATCGGGCTCCATCTTACCTGTGAAGAACAAGTGAAATATGATGCATTTAACTGCTTTGTAAACTTCATTCCAGTTCATGTCTGAGAATTTTGGAAACTTTTGCTCATTGTTGATAATGTGTCTGGCATGTTGATCTTGCACCTTTTGTTTTCTTCTCAAGAAATGAAGCCATAGTTAGTAGAATAGCTTGATACTGTTTTCAAATTCATAGTGGTTATATGCAAACTTTGATGCCTCTGAGATAGACTTCAATTTATTCAAAAGTGGTAATGGGAAATGTGGAGGATTCTTGATTCTTTATAAATGCCATAAAAGTATAAAACCAGTAGCATGCACCATATAAAACCAACTAGTGGGGTTTTCCAATGGATATATATTAGAAGTTGAGCATTACATGAATCGATATCTCTCTTTAGTGCAACTCAACTAATGGGGTTTTTCTCAGTTTGTCAATCTTCAGACCGAAACTTATAACAGCATCCTTTCTCCCATCATCAAGAAGGGCTTGCTTTAGGTTACTAAACAATTGTGTCGGAGGCCGAATACCCACGTCTAGCATCTCTTGAAAGTATTTGCAAGCATCATCCAACTTATTCTCATGGCACAAGCTGTTGATCAATGTGGAGAACATATGCATTCCTGGCAGGACACCTTTCTCCTTCATCTGATCCCAAACTCGTAATGCCATATCCACTCGATTCTCGTTACAAAACATCCTCACTAAAATTTCGTATGTGCTTACTGTTGGTTCGCAGTCAGGCTCACTACTGATTTTCTGGAAAACTGAGTAAGCTTGTTCTGTTCTTCGATGCTTTACCAAGTGATGTAAGATTATATCATATGTTCTAGATTTGGGACCAATCCCACATTTTCTCATCTCATCCACCACCCTAAACGCATCAGGCATTCGCATTGACCAGCAGTAAGCTCCAACAAGAGCATTATAAGTGGGTGCCTCTGGTTCAAAATCACTGGCTCTGGATCGTTCAAAAAACTCAAGGGCTTCAGACAACCTCTTTTCTGAACCTAACCCATTAATCAGCATACAGAAAATATGAGGAGTAGGCTTGACATTCTTTGCTTCCATCTCGCGAAACAGTTCAATCGCTTTGTTATACTTGTTAGCTTTACAATGTGCATTGATCAAAATGCCATAAGTCACAACATCTGGGTCGAAGCCTTCGTCCTTCATTTCTCGATTAACCTCATCCAACCTCAAAAAGTTCTGTTGTTGACCCCATCCTTCCAACAAAATAGTGTACGACTTAATATCAGGTTTAAACCTTCTGTGCTTCATTTCATCGAACACCTCCTGTGCTTTCTCAACCTGCCTCGACTTGCTTAAAGTATCAATCAGTCTATTGAAATCCGACCCTTCTAACTTGATTCCAAACTTCTCCATCTTCTCAAATGTGTTTATGGCTTCCGAAACCTTCCTCGCCCTCGCATATCGCCGCGAAATCAGAGCAAAAGTCTCTTTGCTGAGCAGCCCTTTATTCTTCATGTCATACACCAATTCCCAAACTATTTTGAACTGTTTGATCTTACCAAGAGCTTCAATCAAAGCGTTGTAGCTCTCCGTGCAGTGCTTAAACCCTCTCTGCTTCTCGGCCCACCGGAAAAACGAGAGCGCGAGAGCGCCGGCATTGCTGAGCTTCTTCAAGACCTCAACGGCAAGTGTTGGAGACACCTTAACTGAAGCCCCATCGAGCAAGCTCTCAATGCACGAATTAGAGTTGGCCGTGGACAGAATTTTGCAGATTTTCTCAGCCTCATCGGTGATATCGTGGCAATTGGCCTCGTCAAGAACTTGGGTTTTTTCTCGAGTGTCATGGATTGCTCTGTAAATAACACGACTGGGATTGCGTAGGATCCCTAATGGATGTTCAACATAGGGTCTTGGATTACGAGTAGAGTTGGTGAGTAATCTGCGAGAACCAGTTCCAGGATTTGGGAACAGAAAGAAGGGATTGATGGGAGTTTTGGGTGGTTTTGGTAAAAGCTTGAAGAATCGAGAGAGACCCATTTGAGAGGCGACGAGCTTTTGTTAAAGTTCGAATCTTTAACCCAAGATTTGTGAGAACTTTGATTTGGGGGTCTGTATTTGGCGGGATATTGGTCAACCTTTCAGCCAATTATAGCTCTTTAGTGGCAACAAAAATAACAATAACAAAAAAGAACTTTGGCACTGGAAAAAACGCAGAGAGATGCAGCACTATGAAAAATATGAAAATAGAATTGAAAGAATGAACTTCTGCTCCAATATTCAAACAGTTCCTAATAATCTCAGGTAAAAAAGGCAGCACAAAGAGGGGGGAGGGAGACCCTCTTATTACATGGAATGAGACAATGAGTGGCTCTAGCATCAATTATAGCCGCCATGATACCCCAACCGAATTCACTATGTTACTATGCCCCTGTTATAAACAATAGTCAAGCTGTGACTGGAGAGACCTCAAAAAAAAAGTGAACTCAGTGGCCAAAAGAATGAATGCATCTCAGTAGTGGGCAGTCTTCCAAGCTAATCCTCGATTTAAGTATCAATGGAAACCGCACCAAATGCCTGTGAAATCTACTTTTCAGTTCAAACATCTTCATGTACACTGACTTGATTGTGAACTCCAGTCATCAAGAAGGTTAGTAATGGATTCATCAAACTTCTTTGCTTGGGGTCCAGGCTTCAAGATATTGGCATCACCCCATTGAGAGCAAGGATCCATCCACCAGCTTTTCCAGCCGGAGCACCATGCCCCTGGGGCAGCTCGATTGCGCCCACGCTTGAGGATCTTTTCATCAACCATGTCCAGCACAGGGTCATCCTTCTGGAATTGTCGGGCAAAAGCAGCTCCACTTTGAACCATTTGATCATAATCTGATTTATTGAGGAAGTGGGGTTCCATTTTGGGAGGCGTGTCCCAGATCATGTATCTTAAATCACTGTTCACAGTAGTGTTCTTAAAATCTGGGGAATTGCATATAACAGAATGAAAATATCCTTCCTCTGACAGAATCACATTTGTAAAGTACATGAGCAACGTCCGGGGAAGATTATCCCAACCAAGAATGCAAAATTCCAGAAAGGATCTGCTAAGGACGAACCATGGGGATCCTGCAAATCAAGATAGAAAAAGTTGCTAATTAGCATTTCAAAATATGGAAAGAATATTCATGGGTAATTCTGCATATAAAGTGTGTTAAGACTTAAGACTTTGCCTGTGAATATTTTAAAAGCATCAGGTGTTTTCCGCTTCTCTGTAGCATGAAAAATTTGGCTCCTCCTGGCTAGGTAGATCCCTGGATCAACTACAATTGGCTGGATCCTATGCAACCTAAATAAAAATAATATATATAGCTTCAGGTTCAAACAGAAATTATGTGCAAATTCATAAATCTGCAATTAGCGAAAAGGGTTTGCCTACTCTTTCCATCCAAGGTCACTGGTGTGGTCAATGAAATTGAGATCCCGTCTAACAGAGGAGAACACATGAGACAGGTCTGAAAGTACAAAACAGAAGCAGAAACAAACAAGTTGGCATAACTTATCAAGAAAAACAACAGGGTGCAATAATATATCAAGAAAAGCAATGCAAAGCAATTATAGTACATATCAGAACTTAAAAAAAAAAACAAGTATCAATAAAAATGTAACATACTAGAGTATTTCACCCCAACTTGAAGGATATGAAAAAGGTGACATCAGTCGCAGCAATATAGAAATGCCGCAATGACCATGTAACTTTAAATTGGGACCTCAGATCCTCACATAAGCCTTGAGATAGAAGTTACTCCAAACTAGAGGCAAATAGTTCATTACATGCAAAATGACATATAGGCTTTAAAGAATTGCCAGAGGCCATAGTTGCTTAGGATCCGTGCAACCGCTACTGTACATTGTGGTATACTGGTAGCAAAAATTCAGAAATGTAACAACTCCTAAGAAGGAAGATGTGGCCACCTAGTTAATGGCCTGACAACTTCTATGATAATAGCAAAGGTGTTGCCCATGGTATATAATCTGAGGATCCAAGAAAACTACATCAGGGCATTCCAGTTCTTTTTCATCTATTTCATGAACAGCTACTTTTTATGTCCTCTCCTCTTTTCCTACCACTATTATGCTATGTATATATTATGTGCACTTTCTGATGCAACCTTCTCTCCCAAATTGGGAGTGACACTTAATAGAAAACTTCAATCCAACCTTTCTTAATCACAATAGAAATTATTGCAGTAAAGAACCAAGTAAAATATATTCAACACAAAATTGATGTGCAGTTTTTGCTCACTTACTCAGGAAACTCAAAAACAAAAACCTGATTACTACTAAAAGAATACTGTTTAGCATTTGCTGCAATAAATAGACTAAAGTTAAAACTCTAGTAATATAGAAAAGCTGCTTATGAATCGATAACAGAAATTATCCAAAGTGAGATTGACTAGATATCAATGAAGATACAAATCCCACCAGCTAAACTCCCTCCCTCCATCTACGTGTGCTTTTGTGTGTGTAGTTATCACAGGCAAATACACATACAAAGACCCCAACAAAATATAACAAATGAACTCACATAGATTGAAAAAAGAAAAATATACAAACATCAAGCCCTAAAGTGCTAACACATAGGACCAGCCACTGAATTAGTTGAGAACCAAACATGAGACTTTCTGTCCTAATAAGAACATGGCTTACACTCTTTCGTTTTTTTGGGTAATTGGAGATATGGACAAGACTGCAATTCCTGGCCAATAAAATCAGAAGCCCATATCAAAGATCCATGCCTCTCATAATCCAATTGAGCAAAAAGAGTTACGTGTTATCAAATGGATCCAGGTGAGCCCCTTGCAACAAGGGAAGATTCAACAGAACCACCCAAATCTAAAATCAATGTATTTCAAAAGCCAACTTGAAAGCAAAATTACTAAAGTATTTCAAGGAAGCAGTTCCATCCAATTTGCACTTCCAGAATGACAAGCACAGCAGCTCAGCATAAGGAGTTGACATGACCCCATTACTTTGCTAGAATTGGAGGTACCAAGTCAAAGAAATAGCATCCTAGGCCAATCTATAAATGTCATGTTACCGTTGTACAGGAAAATAACCGTTAGAATTGCTCCTTCACATAAACCAGTTAGAACTTGGGGGAGGTGGATTTGATTCAGGACCTCCTATTTAGAGGACCTCGCTTCTCTTTCTACTAATGGTTCTAACGGATATAGATTATTTTCTCTCTTGCTATAAATAATAAGGAAACCCACACACATGTTTGCCTAGATAAACACTTATCACTGACTCAAAGAGCCAGATTCTTACAGTGAAGCAACCCCAAGACTAAATTACATCTCTTTCAAACTACATTTTATCTTTCTCAAACAATTAAAAACTCAAAACTATAAAAAAGAAATTGCAGAATCGGCGTACCGTCCTGAGTGATAAGTGGGTAATCCATAGCGCTCAAAGTGACGAACCAGTCCCACCCACTATCCACCTTCAACAAAATGGCCGCAGCCCTCAAGATGGTGGCGAGATTCGACGAACCCATGTAGGTGATTCGATCAGGCTTGCCCACCACATCCACATTCCCAAACGCTCGAATCGCCGGCACGGCCTTGACTGCCGCGGCCAAACGGCGCCGTTCCTCCTCCGACTCATCAGCCGTGAGATGCAACAAGTAGCGGTTACGCGGGTGATAGACGGCGAGCAATAGCCGGAAGATCCGAGCCCTGTCGCCGCGACCGCCGTAGATGTAGTAAGCAAAGGCGGGCGGGTAGTGAGAGCCGTACTGGACTATGGAGGGGAACGTTTTGGGCGAGCTGAAGGCGGAGATTGAAGAGAAGAGGAGGAGGAGGAGAGATAGTAATGTGGCGGAGAAGAGCGTCAGAAGCCATTTCTTCTCAGCCCCCATAATTGAGTTGCTTCGTTTGGTTCTTCAGTTGCTTTTTGTTGGGGCATATATGGGTATTGAGTCAAATCAATGAAATTGGGGATGTGGGTATGGTGGGGCTGGGGTTTTCGGACTGGTTTTGGTAATGGGTCAGTGAGGATCTTGGTCCTTGCGAGTTTGGTGATGAACAGGGAAGAAATGAACAAGAGAAGAGAGATTGGGCTACTCCTCAAGTAACCGTCTCAGATGTGCTTTAGCTCAAAAACCGTAAAAAAAACGGGTTCTTTAAAAAACAAAATAGCCTGCTTTTGCTGTGAACAGTGCTAGCCAGCTAGGGTTAGGGTTCTAAGGTTAGATTTGATGAGAGGAAGAAGGAAATGGAGTTGATCGATTTGTTTCTGCAGTTTTGATCTCTATCATAATCATAGAAGGGTAAAATTACGCCCAGTTTTCAATCTTCTTTCGTGTACCGTTTTAAAGTAGCTACCACACGCTCGTGAGATGCGCGTGACTGCACGCTCATTGCCTAGCACCACCCTGGGATTTGGCGCGTTCCCGGGCAATTGAATTACGCGCGGCGTTGTGGTAATGTTTTTGCTAATTCCGTGGATGATGTTGTTAATAAAGCAAATTTGCAGTCATCAATAAAGGAAAGGACCGAAAGGTATTAATAAGTGACATGATGTGATCCCATTGTGTTTTTTTTTAAAAAAAATTCTGGGTAGCTAAAGATTGGTAATATGGTAGGTTCAGTTTGACCAAATGGATCAAACTGTTTTTACGGAAATCTATAAACGGAATATGTGATTTTTAAATTTCCGTTAAAACTCGTTGACAAATTCTGCTTCAAAATTTCCGTTAAAACGCGTAGACAAATTCTGCACATGGCGTAAGTTTTCTTGTTTTTAGTTATAATTTAGGTGCATAGCAATCAATGTACAAGTAAATGTGACTGTCACCGCGTCATTCATTGTGAGTCATTCGCGTTTTCAATGTTAAAAAAGAGAAGAAAAAATGAATTTGAAGTTTTAGGCTGCCAACATCAGATCCACTCATCAGAGTCATCAGTATCAGAAAGCTTCAAGCCTCCAAGCTCATCCTTTGATGCATCAAAAAATTTATTACTTATTTGTTGTAAAAATTTCTCAAATAATGTTTCAAATCATACAGGGAAGCTTATCACCATCACAAATAGTGGCAACAGATCACCATCTCAAAAATAACAGGATGTATATGTTTTCGTTTAATTTAGGGTTTAGGGGCAAGTCCCCTGGTTAGCATGGTAAACCTTCACTTGGGACTCTTGGAACCAATGTATCAGATGGAGTTGACTGCAGAATCATCATCACTGCCATCACTGTCACTGCTGCTGCTGCTGGCACTACCACTTCCGCTACCGCTGCTCCCACTTCCGCTGCTACTACTAGAAGAAGAAGTCTGCTCATGCCTCTCCTCCGCATTCACCTGGGCTCGAAGGGCTTCTGCAGCATTTGGGCCCTTGTCAACTTCATCGCCACTATCATCTACATCAGCAATCTCATCATCAATTTCGTTTTGATGAGGCATATTGATATCAAATTCAGCATTGGATTTATCTTCAGCGGCGGCGTTCCCATCTTCACGTGATCCACTGCCAAAAAGTTCATCAATATCTATATCTTGATGTTCTTCAACTTCATCATTCTTAGGGTCTGGCGACGCAGCAGACACATTTGGTTGTTCAAATGAGTAATCAGCCACACCTTTACCCGCAGATTTCGCACCTGTTATGGAAAGCACAAAGAAGAAATGACAGCAAATGCCTCATTAGATGTTGGACGAGACCCTGTCTAGAGGAGAGGTATAAAGACCATCTGTAATATGGAAAATTGTTTTCAGCGACTTCAAAATTAATAAATGAAGGTCAAGGTAGCAGATATAGGAATGACAAAGAAGAAAGACATTCAAGAGATCAGGAATCTAGCTACTGCACTGCTTCCTTGTTATAGAAATCCTTCTCATGAACAATTCTAGCATGTTCTGAATATTTGCGATGGGGGTTGCCTAGTAAACTTCAGCAAATGGAATTCCATACAAAATTAGTAACTATACAGATAAAATACAAGCATTTTCAAAATGGCAATGATCCTCCAAAAGATCACATACGAATTTTGTTTTTGGTTTGGTTATCTTAAACAGGTAGCTGAAGATTTTGTGCACCAAGGTGCATTTGCAAATGGATAATTGAACAGGACCTAAGCACACCGGTCCTGTTTAATGCTTACCAGAAAGGGATGCTAGAACTCTAGGACCTATGGGATGGAAATAACAGATCATTTATGAAAAAGCATTTACCAGAAAGATATAACCTAAAAGAATTCATTGGGAAAGAAGAACAGTTCAGCTGAAATTCAAACTTTTGGTTTTGATTTGAGTCGGAATTTTTTATTTGAGTCGGAATGTGCACAAACACATGGATCTGGTACCAAGAAACTTTCTACAAAAGATCTCATACAAAATTAAACATTGCAGACTAAGAGATGCAAACAACACGTTTTGCATGAAGAAACTTTTGACAGAAAGGTATACATGAGTTTATGAAATGCATCTGAAAAACAAACAAAGTTAATCTCACCCTGCAGCCAACAGTTAATATACTCCTGGCATTATAAAGTTTGGCACTGATGGATTGGACGCAAACATTTCAACAGATATACCTCCACACAAAAAAAAAACACACACACACACACACACACACACAAAAAAGCGGCAGTTCTGCTAATCTTTTTCCTATTTATGTAACAAGACTATACTGGCACATCCACTTGTAATGTCTTTCATAATCAGCAAAAACTAAGCATAACAAACCTGAATTCTCTGGCACGCCAATATCAATCCGTTCCACCTCAACCTGTATTAACCCCATATATAAGCTTAGAAATCATTATGAAAAGGAAAAAGAATCAAAGCATATTTAAGTTCATTGATAGTACAAAGAAACATGTAACCACTAATGTATAACAATGTCAACCATCAATGCTTTGCGAACATTTAAATGACTCTGAGACCTTTTCTAATTCATGCTTATCAATGAAAACAATAAGAATTCTAAATATACACAAATATCAAAAAAAAAAACTATGAAGAGGGATGATGAAATCATAGCCTACAATGAATCTTAAACTGTTCTTACACACCACATCAATTTCCTTTTTCTTCTTCCAAAGATAAATTTGTTTTGAGTTTGTAATACCGAACATTTGTCTTCTTAAAGTAAACCGATCCACACAGTTAGACTGCCATCAGTTTATACTAGACAGTTCATCAAAGTTTATATCTTCCTGAGATTCAAGTTGTTCAATAGCAATAGCGTTGAGTTGGATTAAAATTTAGCAGAAATTAAAAAAGAGGCTATCTTGAACCATATTTGCATCGAGCACAAGAGGTATTATATAAGGGGAAATCAAAACTCACCGGCACAGCCGGGAATGAATTCCTAGAAGGATGCATTGTCTTGGCCACCTTGCCGGCCGGAGGAGACAGCTGCGGGTCGAGGGGAAGCCCGGCGGATTCACCGGGCTGCCGGTCATGCCGGAGCTGCTTCACCGCCCTGTGAAGCCTCTCCAGCCGAAACGTCTGGCCGTCAAAAAACAATACGGCGTCGTTGTCTTTATAGTCCTCGCTGTTCCCCTTGAACAAAACATTGGGCTTTCCCAATTGGTTATTCTGAAATTCCACCGTGACTCTATTGTCCTTGGTTTTCTTCAGCGTCCCCGGCTTCGTCTTGTCGATCGACGCCGGTTTAAACTCATCTGCGAATCAAAAATCGAAATCAACGGAATCGAATCGGATTGGTTTTCCCGGGAAACAAACATGGCGGTTGCGAAGAAAAAAACTTACATCGTAAGGTGCAGTACTTGCTGGAAGACTCGTCTTTGAACGAGGGGCCGAGGGTTAGGTTGTACCACCGATCGGGCTGAGGAGCGGTCTTGGGCTCTTCCTTGGAGTTGCTGGCCATTGTTATTACAGAAGAAGAGGAATGATGTTCAGGTCATGCGCATGAAGAGAAAAGAGGGGTACGAAGGTGGGGTCCACGCCTAACTGACATGGCACGATCGGAGTGAGCGCCGCTCAGGAGTCAGGAGTCAGGAGAAAGGGAATTTTGGAGGAGAAGGAAAAAAAAAAGAACATGTTCTCAAAAAAACCATGGGAGGCTTACTGAGTGTTAACAAATATGTTAAACCCAACCTGGTTCGAGTTGTTTCTTACCGTCGGCCTGAACCGGGTTAGAAAAAGAATTTTTTTATCTTTACTCCTTTTGATAATGGAAAAAAAAAAACCCAATTTGGAAAAAATTAAAGAAACCCAAAAAAGTGATTCTGGGACCAAAGATCGATTTTGAGAAAATTTTTCCTTTGGTGTTGCGGTGGAATCTAATTTTCAAAATCATTCTCCCCACTGCTGAAGTGAGGAAGCTATTTGAAGCTTTCTCAAAACTGCTTCTGCGGCTGATAAATAAAAAAAGACTTTTAATGAATCTTTACGAACCTACCCAGTTTGTCCTAGATCATTTCCAAAATTTACACCGAAATCCTTACCCACTCTCTCTCCACCTCCCTCCATAAAATTTCCCCAGAGAACCCACTTCACTCTCCTCCCTTCTCCATCTCTGTCGTGGTCCTGATCCAATCTGGGTTTTGGATTGTGGGTTTTAATGGGTGTTTTGAAAAAAAAATCAACCCAACCAGGCAAAAAAGATTTTTTTTTTTAAAATTTTGGTTCTTTTAATCCCCATCTTGAACACAGCAAAAAAGAACATTTGAATTTAATCAACTCTTCATGCTCTTTTGACCCCAGACCATTTTTTTTTAAAATATTTAAATCATATTATTTCCTATGGTTTTTTAATTTTCTTGCTTCCTCATCTTTGATGGTTGAAATCTTTCTTCTTCTTGTTGCGTTTTGTAATTGCTCAGAACAATAATTGTTATTGTTTGGCCATTAATTACTGTTATTGGGATTGATTATAAACTATCTCAAAAAAAAAAAAAGGAAGAAGATAGAAGAACCGAGAAGAAGCCAAAAAAAATTTGAATTAAGAAAGTATGTATGTCAATAAAACCCAATAAACAATTTTAAAAACACTCAAAAAAAAAAAACACAAACCAAAAACCAAACCAAACCCCACCCCCAAACAAAAAAAACCAAACCCAAACCCCACCACACCAAAAAAAAATCCCCCCCCCAAACAAAAAAAACACCAAACAGAACCCAACTCTTTTAACTCATCCGCTTCTTCGACTGGATTTGTGTGTGGGCGAGATTCGATCTCCATTAAATTTATTTGTAATTAGGCTTTTGTAAACTAGAAAACAGTTTGTTGTTTAACTTATTTATTTAAACAGTTTTTAAATAAATTAAACTATATCACCCCTCACAGGCTCACGCAATGTCGCTGGGCTTTTAAGCAAGGCTTGTTTTGGTTTTGGTCCGCCTGGTAAAAGTCAGTGCTCTGAGTAAGGAAGTGGACTGCGGGTAACGCTCTTATCCTCAGAAGAGGGACACGCGTCGCTCATGTGAAACTAGTGTCTGATACGACGCCGTCGCCACCATTCCGAATATCATCTTTTACTGTAAGCTTTACAGTAAGCACAAACAAACGCTCAGGACCTTGAGGCTTGAGCTCTGTGGCAAAAGAGAGAAGCAGAGAGTGATTCTCTAACATGGCTCAATTTGGCGGGAAAAAAGTAGGCCAGATGGTTTTGGGCTTTGGAGGCAGCGGCTTGGGCCAGGCTCTAGCTGCCGTCGCTGCAGTTCTCCTGCTCCGCCTCTTCTCCGGCCCTGGCCCAGCACTCTTGCCGGACACCGAATTGACCGACCACGACGACGATGGTGACGACGTCATAGAAGACAAAGGCGAAACTCCGGTTGGTGGAAACGTGATTCCGGTAACAATCCGGTGGCGCAACATCACTTGCTCTCTCTCTGATAAATCCTCCAAATCAGTAAGTCTCTGTTTTTTTGCTATGTACTTATTTGGTTGCAGAAGAAAAATGTTCAATTTTTTTTATACTCAGGTCCGGTTTCTGCTTAATAACGTGAGCGGAGAAGCGAAACCGGGGAGGCTATTGGCGATAATGGGGCCGTCAGGGTCAGGAAAGACGACGCTGCTAAATGTACTCGCGGGTCAGCTAAGTGCTTCTCCGCGGTTAAGCTTATCGGGTCTGTTAGAGTTCAATGGAAATCCTAGTCCATACAAAGCCTATAAGTAAGCTTTGTGTTTATGTTTAAGAGCTTAACTTTGAGGCATTTGGAAATGTGTTTATTCTGTGGTTCTCATTTTTATACTTTTCTTTGTGGGGTTAAGGATTGCTTATGTGAGACAGGAGGACCTGTTTTTCTCGCAGCTGACGGTTCGAGAGACCTTGTCTCTTGCCGCCGAGCTGCAGCTTCCGGAGATATCTTCCTCGGAAGCAAGATTGGAGTATGTGAGCAGTCTGTTGTTCAAATTGGGATTGGTAAGATTGGCTATCGAAATTAGTGAAGTTCATTTTTGGCACTGAAAGGTTTGGTGATTGATAGTTTTATTACTGTTATTGTGCTTAGTTGGTTCAAATTTTTAATTTTGGAATGGTTGGTTTGCTTTCTTTATTGCAAAAGGTAAGTTGTGCTGATACCAATGTTGGGGATGCGAAAGTCCGAGGAATTAGTGGAGGTGAAAAGAAACGTTTGTCTGTGGCATGTGAGCTGATTGCAAGCCCCTCTGTTATATTTGCTGATGAACCCACTACTGGTAATCTTCCCTTTAACAAGCTCAGTGCTTTACTGTTTGCACTTGTCAGAATGTTCATATCACAATATGACCTTATGTCACAATGTAACACTATAAGTAGCCTCTTTTTTTCTTACAGAAGCAGAAAGATGACCTTATGTCACAATATGCTTGTGGTGTTTGTAGGACTTGATGCCTTCCAGGCAGAGAAAGTTATGGAAACCCTTCGACAGCTTGCACAGGATGGACATACCGTTATTTGCTCCATACATCAGCCTAGAGGTTCTGTTTATGCTAAATTCGATGACATTGTGTTGCTAACAGAGGGTGCACTTGTCTATGCTGGTCCTGCACATGATGAGCCTCTGACATACTTCTCTAAATTCGGGTCAGTGGCCATATCCTGTACCAAATGCTATCTTTGTCCCTTAAACCATTCGTTTTTTTTTTTTGCCTATAATCATGCTTCAACCTGTGGCTGTAGAGCTATGAAAGTATTGACTAATCAATAATCATTGATTGATTCAACAGGTACCATTGCCCGGATCATGAAAACCCGGCTGAGTTTCTAGCTGATCTTATATCTATTGACTACAGTTCTGCTGAAAGTGTCTACTCTTCCCAGAAAAGAGTAGACGCTCTTGTTGAATCATTTTCACATCAATCATCACTAGTTCTGTATGCAACTCCAATTACATTAAGGGAAATTCCCAAGAACAGCACCAGGTTCAGCAGGAAAAGTAGAGTTCAGAAGAAGGGAGGTTGGTGGAGGCAATTCTGGTTGCTCCTAAGGCGTGCGTGGATGCAGGTAGTTCTTTTTACTAGAATGCTTAATAATTACTCTCATCAGAATAGAATTCGGGATTACTAATATTTGGCTCATATACATATATGACAAAAACAAGATTAGATAATCTCAAACAATTGTGAAAGACATGAATTTCAACGATGACATTGTATTAATTCACTTTGATTTGAAGATTATTTTTAGCCTCTTCCTATTACCATTCAGAACAAGATTAAGAGCAGTATAACTCCATATGAACAATAGCATCCACACTTTTAAGTAATATCTTTTCACTTATCAGTGAAGGGGATATGCATTTATTTGGGATCGTGGGTGGGTTTACATTTTCCAGTTCCTCATTTTATCTAATCGACACCTTTAAATAACTGACTAGGCTTCTCGTGATGGATCCACAAACAAAGTTCGTGCAAGAATGTCAATTGCATCAGCTCTTATATTTGGGTCAGTTTTTTGGAGAATGGGAAGATCGCAGACATCAATACAAGACAGAATGGGACTGCTTCAGGTGTGAAATTTTATCGGATTGGACTATTTCATGATTTTAGAGGACTTGGATTTGATTCTACCTGATGAAAAACGAAAATCTACTTTGATTATTATTATTTTTCTATTAAGTTTGTGATTTGCTACAAGCCTACAAGAACTACCTGAATCACTTCCATAGAGACCCTCCTCATTTCCTTCAATACCAACTTCTTCCTAAAATTTGAGTATACGTCCTTTCTATATGAAAGAATAACATTGTTTCAATAAGATTGAATATTCAAACATTATTGAATATCAGTATCTCTAATATAAGTTTTAAAGCTCCTCGGATGTGTTTTTGGATATTCTCTATCAGGTTGCTGCAATAAATACAGCAATGGCTGCTCTCACAAAGACTGTTGGTGTTTTCCCAAAGGAGCGTGCAATAGTAAATAGAGAGCATGCAAAAGGATCTTATACATTAGGACCCTATCTTCTTTCTAAGTTGTTGGCCGAGATTCCCATCGGAGCAGCATTTCCATTAATGTTTGGTGCTGTGTTGTACCCCATGGCTCGTCTTCATCCTACTTTATCCAGGTTATTGAAGTCATTGTTGTGAATGTTTCACATGAGATGACATTCTGGAACTTCTTAGTTTATTTAGGTTTTTGAAGTATATTTGATTCTGGTTAATATACATAGTCTAAATAGCTGTATGAAATGCATTTATAAATGGTAACCTAGCTATTTGCAGAATTACAATTACACAAACAACCTATATATGTGTGTTTGTGTGTGTGGGTGTTTTTTTAGAAATATTAGGCAGCGTAACTGTGACAATCCCAATAAAAGTCAGTAGTTCCCTGAATAGTCATGTGGAAACTGGTATTTGTATAATCTACTTATCAGTTTAGACATTGTGAATGAGGAACTGTATGTGGGGAGTGGGAAATGAGAACATAATGTTTAATGCTGATTGTATATGTATTTACTGTTGCATAGATGCTTTGGCTATTTCTCTTTGCAAATCTTACTATTTTGAACTTTGTGAAGAATGGGCTGCTTAAGCTTACAAGGATCAAGGAATTGATTTTGCAATTTTTTGCCTTTTAGATTTGGGATGTTTTGTGGTATTGTGACCATGGAATCTTTTACGGCATCTGCTATGGGTCTTACAGTTGGTGCTATGGTTCCAACAACTGAAGCAGCTATGGCGGTGGGACCGTCACTTATGACAGTTTTTCTTGTATTTGGAGGTTATTATGTGAATGCAAAGAATACACCAATTATCTTTCGCTGGATTCCTCATGCATCTCTAATCAGATGGTGAGATCACTTGCCAATAAAGAAGTAAAAGTTTATTTGTATCTCAAACAAAATTATACGGTTGCATATTTGTTTTCTTTTCGTTATCATGATTGTATATTGCCTTTCACACTTTCAGGGCTTTTCAAGGGCTTTGCATCAACGAGTTTCGTGGTCTTCAATTTGATCATCAAAATTCTTTTGATATTCAAGATGGAGAACAGGTACAGGGAGAACATAATACGATCTCTCAGCCTAGGCATAATCTTTAAGACCAGCACATTATCCAGGGTTGCACATATCGCGGCGCCGGAGTATCTATGTCTGATACATTCTACTTATTTTGCTTATTTTGCAGGCACTTGAACGCATTTCCTTTGGAGGTAGTCATATTAAGGAAACCGTGGTAGCTCAAGGTAGAATACTGTCGTTTTGGTATTGTGCCACTTACCTACTGATGGAGAAAAACAAACCGAAATACCAGCAGCCGGAGGCCGCACCTCTTGAACAAATCCAACCAGCAGCAGTGCAGCTTGAGCCGATTATTGCCGAAAGAGTTGAACAAGACCAGCCAAATGAAGCTGTAACACCCAAACAAGTTGAACTAGAGCTGCCACTTGAATCACCTCCAATTGACCAAGACCCACCATTTGTCCTAGAAGGTTTGTAATTACTTGGGCATTAGTATAGTTCTTATCAGATGTGCCACTCTCCATCTTTATTGATTTATTTTATACAGGTGCTAAGTAAAGGAGATGTCTTTGCAATAAAGCAGGGCCTCATGCCTTTTCTCACCGGCCTAATGAGCCATTTGTATGCAACCATGACGTGATCATTCTAGATCCTTTTCAACTCATAAATCTCGTGTAGAATGTAATTTTCACGGATCTTATGCAACCAGAACGTGCCATCTTGACCCTTTGCAATCGATGAAGATGAATAGGCACGTTGCTTATACCTGATATTCTGTAGCTTCTAAGGTTACAAGACTGTTATGTACGCTTGCTTGAAAACGTTTTCGTGGTCGAAAAACTTCCTATTTTCCTAAGCTGATATATGACGATGAGTTGGGTTTCAGCTGTTCTTGAATAATCAAATGGTTGCTTACACGCATTTTTTTCATTAGCAACCAAGATCCGATGGCTCTCTTAATTTTATATTAATAGTTTGATGGGTACGCCATACACGGATAACAGTTCCTTCCACTGAAAAACAAGCTTTGCTTACAATATAATATGATGTTAATCTCAAAACCTAAAATCTAAGGTTGCTGTCTTAATTTGATAAAATAGTTTCATGGGTAGGCAGTACACGGATAAGAGTTTGTTTCTTGTCTACCACTGAAAACAAAGTTTGCTGATTGCCGCACCAAAAAAAAAAATTGCTTATAATATGATATAATCTCACCGAGTCACCGTCCCCATCTGGACTTACTCGAACAGAAACTTCTCATGGAGTTGGGTTTTTACATCACGTCACTCCTGCTTAATTGAAATGTGCTATAATACCTTCCGGGAACCATTACGGCATTACCAAGCTAAAAGAAAAAGGGAAAATACGCGCCAAATGCCACGTGTCATCCATACGCGGTCTTCCTTATGATCTAAGTCTCTAAGACACACGCACCAGCCGTAGTACTGTTCGATCGATCTGTATATATATATATGTTCCATGCACGTTACCTTCGTTAAAAACAAACTACACATTTGCAAACTTTGTAAACTTGTAATGTCTAAAGCAATGGCAACCTCTTCTCTCTGCCCGGCTCTCCCACCAAAACCATGTTTCAACTCCGGCAATCGGCCACGCTCGAAGAAGACGGGGCTTGTTCACCTGCAGAGGAGACGTCCTCTGAAGGTTTCCGCATCATGCGATCATGACGGTAAACTGGTCGATGAAGACATGATTGTTCTTAGGATGCGAATTCACGACATTAAGATGACGGAGACGCGTGATCAGAATGAACCCCCGTCGAATTGGATGGAATGGGAGAAGCGATACTATGCCAATTACAATTCGGACATCTGTGAAGCCGTGGGGTTGTTGCAAACCCAATTGATGAACACTAGGCCTTCCTTGGCTTTGGGAATGCTTGCTCTTATTACACTTAGCGTGCCATTTTCCACTGCTGCCTTGATGTCCCCTTTCTTAGACATCTTTAAGGGGATGCTGGTGGATGGGATTCATTTTTAATTATTATAGGTAATGATTAAGATGCTGCATAGCTAGCTAGCTTTCATTTGCTTCTGTAAATATTTCTTTTCTGAATGTTTGTGCTACGCTAAAAGCTAAGCAATTTGAAGATTGGTAAAAAATGATGCTTATACCAAACCAATAACACGCGTACGTCTTATTCATTGAGTAAAGTGTGTTCTTTTTTATTTTTTATGAGAGGTTTATATTTGTTGGTAAAAGTGTGTTTTTTATATTTTTTATAAGAGGTTTTTACTAACTAATTATTCGTCAGCAAAAGTGTGTTCCTTCAATATTTTTTTTATAAGAGACTTTTACCGACGAAATAATCGTCGGCAAAAGTATTCCTTATAATTCGTCAGCAAAAGCGTGTTTCTTAATATTTTTTTACAAGAGACTTTTACCGACGAATTATTCGTCGGAAAAAGTGTGTTCCTTATTTTTTATGAGAGGCTTTTACCGACGAATAATTCGTCGGCAAAAGTATGCTCCTTATATTTTTTTTAAGAGATTTTATTCGTCGGCAAAAATGTGCTTCTTATATTTTTTATGAGAGACTTTTACCGATGAACAATTCGTTAGCGAAAGTGTTCCCATGGTTAAACAAAAATAGCAACTATAATATAATTATTGCCAACGAACAATGCGTCGGTAAATGTGTGTCATTTTTTATTTTTTTTATTATATGAAACTTTACTAACAAACGATTGGTCAACAAAAATGTATTTATTTTTAAAAAATTTAATAAAGTTGTTACCGATAAATTATTCGTCGACAAATGCATTATTTGTGATAGACATAATATGTTTTTTCTTCTTTAATATTTCATATATGTTACTCATCGTCATCAATCATCATCGTGAAGATATAGGAGACGCTGAGGGACTTTCATACAGTCATAGTTCATACTACATACAGAACTACATTGACCTTGAATATGACCTTCATTTTGCAGGATACAGAAATAAATTTATCTATATATGTTAATTTAAAATTAGCTATGTACATTGTACAGGATAAACAAATAGATTCGAGTTAGTTTGTACCAAAACAAAAAATAATTACGAGTTAGTTGATTAAGAGATGAATAGTAGATTAATTAGATGAACGAAATCCCACGCTCCCAAACATTTTTCCGAGTACTCTTCAAACTCAAGTCTTGATTCTCTCTCTCCTAGCGAAAATTCTAGAGTGCTTGGGAGCACTCAAACTCCCTATCTTCCCACCCTAGGATTAGAGGACTTTCCTTCAATCCCATTGACCCAAAAACCCCCCTGCAAATGCAGGCCATTAGATCCGGGGGAGTATTGATCCCCGGGAGTACTGTAGAACCTTCCCTCTCCTAGCCACCCATCCCTTATTAGAAAAATAAGTTTTATGAATTCCAAATAGATAAATAAATAAAGAAATCGCCATCCAAGTCAACCCAATATATATATTCAGAACCCCAATAGGTTCTAGCTACCAATTAAGGTCCCAAGAACCTCCACAATTAATAATTTACAAAATCAAACAAAACACCTGCACAATAATTCATGTTTCATCACAAGGAATGATTCTCTGCCACTTAATAGAGTCATGTAACGACTAGTTCTTGTCCAAGTTTCTTATATTGAAATGTCGTTTACTTTAGATTCGATGAACTAGACCCAAAATGTGCTTCATAGCATTTATTTTGGAATCATCTTTCAAATTAACATACAAAGGTGATAAATTTTACAAATATCATATACTTGGTCGTATAAAAATTAAGAAGCACGTTATTTAGAACTCTCTCGAGAAATGCTTCCATTTAGGAATAGATTCTATGCTAATTTTTTTTTTTTTCTTTTCAAAACTAGCAATCAAACTAACTCTGTCGATTTTGTGAACTTTGGAACTAGCAATATACCTGACACTCTGGTTAACCAACTATTGCTTCTTTGCAAGATCCATTGACGAGAAAAAGAATACAAAGAGATGAAGGAAGAAGAAAACAAAGAAGAAGAGAGTCAGTCTTAACCACGGGTTTCCACAGCCAAAATCGACGAATGAATTAGACTGAAATTACAAGTTCGATGCGGTTGTTGATCAGTCGAGTTAAATGAGAACGTCTTGAGTGCTTTGGGTATGGATTTTTTAAGACCTCACTTATAAGGGGAAAACAAAAATGCTTCCTTGTATTGTGGACAACTGACAACTTACAATACTATTACCATCCGATTAATCCCGATTAAAATCCCACCACACAACAAGGCTCCTTGTGATGTGACATAGGCTACCTCCTGCATGATTAAACTTGTACGCGTTAAAAGTGAAACTGTTCCTCTAAATTATTAAAACACGGTTTGCCCACATCATCTCTTCTTAGCTAAGTCTTAACTCTTTTATATATGAATGCAATTTGGAGTTTTGGACCTATTTCTCGAAGCACATGCCCCCACCTCCATTTCCTCCGATCTACAATTTAAATTATACCTCAATTAATTATTCTCACCACTAACCCTATAAATACAAGTGCGTTCCACCACCAAATACCACATCTAAAACAATTCCCAATCATTTCATTCTAACCTCGATCCATAGCAAAAATGGCATCAGCATGTTCCCTACTCCTCTCCTCTTCTTCTTCTTCTTCCATTCCTTCTTTCAACCCATTTTCAAACTCTTCTTCACCCAAAACAGCATGCCTAATTCGACATCCGAGGTCTAGAATAGTTGCATCAAGCAAAAAAGAAGCACACGATCACTACCAGAACTACAGCAGCAGGCTCGTGGATGAGAACATGATCGTTCTGAGGAAGAAAATCCACGAGATGAAGATGGTGGAGAGAAACTACGAGCCTCCGGCGGAGTGGATGGACTGGGAGAAGCGCTATTACACCAGCTACGACTCGTTTATATGCCAAGTCATGGGTTTGTTGCAGTCCCAGTTGATGAACACCAGGCCGAGCTTGGCTCTGGCATTCATGGCTTTGATCGTTTTCAGCGTGCCGGCCTCCACGTTCATGGTTTTATCCCATTTAATGGAGATCACAAAAGGGGCCTTGACTAGTGGTTTTGGTGTATGACAAAGCATATATATATATATATATATATGCTCAACTATATCGGTTTGCTTGTAAATACTTTATCTATTTCCTGCCACAATTAGCTAGTGAGCTTTGAAATTCTGGATAATTTTGCATTTTTAAGATTCAGGAAGCTAGATATTACCCTTTTGAAGAATCCAAAGTGTAATAGATAATTAAGATAATATATATAAATTAATCATTAATGTATGTAACCCACAGTTGTAATTGATGTTATTAGGGAGGTTTATTTTCTTTAATCAAAATGGATGGCATTGAACCTTCAAGAAGAGTGCGAATGATGACAAGAGAGATTTTAAAAATTTTACTTAGAAGAAATTTTTCTACCAAAGAGAAAAGAGTACTATACACCTTTAAGAAAATTCAAATACAAGAACTATTAACTTTTTGTAATTCAATTAACCTTAGACAGGCGTCCATCTTGAAACACCAAAAGTCCTTCAATTATCAAACTTTAACGAGTAAAATGGTGCTCGACACTATTGCTAATCAGGAGGTTCATTATATTAAAAAAAAAGTAAAAAATAAACGGTTGAGATGTCAATATATTTGATCTTCTAACCTCACACTTGAAACCATGCATCTAAACCACAGATGTCAATATATTTGTTAAATTTGTATCCCAAAAATGTCACACCTACCATGTCATCATTTTAATTTGCAACATCACCAATGTAACATTACTATACCACATTATTTAGAAACCATATTTGATATAAACATTTTGATCTCTAGCATTACTTCAGATATACAGTTTTTTTTTTGTTTAAAAAAGGCATGATATAGGCAAAACAACGCATCCATAACTCAAATATGAAGGTAAGAAATAAAACCATACTTTTAATTCTAAAAAATGTCAATGTCATCTGAATCAATCACAGGTACGAAACTACGAACCAAATACACATACCCAATAGAAAGAAGTGGGAAACAAAGCTAATGATATGACAGAAGGCTACCTTTCACTCACGCGTAAAGTTTTGAACCGGCCTTTATAACAGTTGGAAATCTGCCCGTTACAGTTCAGCTATATTGGACTGTTGGACTAGCTGCAATTAGCAGTTATCATTATTGAGAATACCAGCTCATTAGGAAATTATATTTTTATGTTGATTGATACAATAACTTTTGACTCTCTATGATATGTGTGTGTAAACTGATACTCATAATAATTAAAAATAATAATACAAGAACTTTTGACTCATTAATTCCCACAAAACTTTCAAATAAAGGACATTATATTTTGCAAACGTAGCTTCATTTTGCAAATGATTGCGGAATGTTCTATCATAATAATTCAAATCTTGTTTCCTTAAAAAAAATATTGAAATTGAATGAATTTTTGCTAGATCAGTTGTATATGACTTTTTTTGTTCATTAACTTTGGAAACACCGTCATAGTTGGACATATATTGTGTGTCATTCACGCACTTTGAGGTTATACTTACACTTTGAGAGCTAAATTCACGTAGTGTACATTCAATCTTGAAAGCTAAATCTAAATTCATAATCTTGCAATTATAAATTTTAGAAAAGACAACCTAATTAGAAAAACCAATCTAAAAAAATTGTTGTTAATGTGGTCACGCCGCAAGTCTTAACAATCAGTTAGCATATATGTTGGTTGCGTAAAAAATTAACTTTGGGATACAGATGCAGACAGAAGTGCTTAATTATATAAACTTTCCAACCGATTAAAAAAAACCTTCGATCTCTTCATGAACTCCGTTACATCCTTCCATTAATTAAACTATAAACACATACTGGCAGATATGAAACAACTTACGGCCTTGGTTTGCGTAGAAGAGGTTACTGGTTACACCAAAAATGTCCTAATTTAACATTTTAATCGATGTATATGCAAGAGGTTAATTTGCCATATATGCTCGATCTGGTTTAGGTAACGTACAGTATATTTCTCCAGAAGCTGAACCCAAAAAAGAAAATGGCCGGAAGTCGATCACGATCAGTCCAAGCAAGTCGATCAAGATCTTGTGCATATCTCCTTTGACAGAAGCTAGACCCAGAATATTGTTTACTTTCGTTCAAAGAAAAAAATTATTGTTTACTTCATTGTCAGCTAGCTCTGAAATGTAGTCATAGTCCATCCTACGTAGATACACGACCTCAATTTCTGCAGGATGAATATCTATTGGAAATTAGTAATAGCCAGTCTCGTTCA
The DNA here is from genome assembly GCA_030142095.1 of Rubus idaeus. Lineage (NCBI taxonomy): Eukaryota > Viridiplantae > Streptophyta > Magnoliopsida > Rosales > Rosaceae > Rubus > Rubus idaeus. The sequence goes on along the minus strand of CM057968.1, from coordinate 32,938,856 downwards.
CTAAAAGAAAGAAAAACATTGTGTGTGAAGGAATTGAATTACTTTACCTGCATGCTGCATGAACAAGTGTACATGCAGTTGACTTTACTAATTAGTAATTACATTAATTAAAGATGTTCTACTTCTACCCTCTTTGCAGTACATCATCCAAACATCATATAGTTGAATCCAGAAAAAGAAAGGAAATAAAAGAAAGTAAGGAATTAATTAACTGGTTTATGTTAGAGGAGCACCCTTCAGTCCAAGTCATGACAGCAAAAGCAAACCTCAGCTCCTGCATCGTTGGATCAGAAACACACCAATTAATAGCCCTTTGTGTTGATGAGTTCTTGAACCAACGAGTCAGCAGCTGGGTGTCAGCCCTCGAACTGCCTCGGCTGGACTGAAGAAGGCTCCTTTAATTCCTAAACCATTAAACCCTAGCTATCTACCCAATAAGGCAGAAGTAGTTGCCATGCAATAACAATGAGTATGAGAGATTTAAACTGAAATTAAGAAAAGCTCAGCTAAGCTAGAAGAGGGTACGAGGTAGGAATAATTAAGACGAAGGGTATGAATATATAGGCCTTTGAAAGTTACTATTAGGTTAAACGCCGACATGCAGATCTAAACGCAGTGATTTAGGGCAGGAGAAGCCTCGCCTCTTTCATCAAGTGTTGTTTGAAAGTGTTCATGCCAGCGCCCTTTCAACTCAATCAGACAAGTCTAGCCAGTACTCTGCTTGTACTTTGCCTATTGCTACCTAGAAGCCAATAGATATCTCTCTCTTATCAAATCATATCACACAGCTGGATGGTAATGCATGTGTGATGATGTCTACATAGCTAAAGCTCTACGGCTACATATCTGTACACCTCTATTATGTACACACAAGTACACAACACAATCATCAACATTGGCACTTGTATCATCTCATCAATCATCAATAATTTGTAATCAAAATAAAAGAATAAAGAATTATAATTAATGCACAATACATGTACAAATACACTTTATTATTGACATATTCATTAAAGATATTTATACTTTTCATACATGTCACACAATCACATATGAAAGATATTGCAAGTATAAAAGTTATTAAAAAGAAGAGTGTGAAAATTACCCTTTGTTAATTTAGATTAATTTTCTTGCTAATTAGTTCATATATAATCATGCATAGACGACGGACGAATTCTAAAAATATAATTTTGTATTAAAGACATGATGTACGTATTAGGTTACTTTATTTATCCAATTGTCTTTAACTTTTTGAGATATTTCTTTAAACTTTTAACCCTTGATAGAGAAACATATATATGAAATTACTCAATGTTTTGGTAAGTGAATAAAAACTACTTAATTTTTTTTTTGGACGATTAAAAACTACTTAATTTGTAACTTCATCCACTCTTGAGTTTTTTTTACTGTACTATGTGTGGCAAAGTAACAGTTAACACTCCAGTTTATAAAACACAGTCCCTAACTATTAACTTAACATGGACAAAGTCACACGCATGCTTACATGTTTGATCTTTCTCATACATATATAGACTGAGAAAATTAACTCAAAAGCTGATGATGAAACGAAACACTCCATGACACAATGTATAATTGAATGCACGCCAGTCTGAGCCATCCGCAAGTGTAAGTACAATAGGTATATATATATATATAGCTTTGAATCCTTTTCTCAATCCCCAGTAAAGAGCTAGCGAGGGTTTGAAGTCGAAGTAGAATAGTTGGTTACCAAAAAGAAAGAAAAAGATAGTTGGTTCTGAAATCTGAATCCCAACTGATCTAGTTGGTTCCCAACCATTTGATTCTCTGGAGGAAACTTAACATGAACAGCTTCCCTGGCTAAATGCGAATTCCGAAAACTGTACAAATTAAAATTGTTGCGTAAGGTGGAGTTTTCCAAAACTGAGTGCTACTTTTGGCAGGTCGGATAAGCTTTCTTCTTTGGAGTTATTGATTTTTTTGATGACTCGTAGTGTCTGTCAGTTAACAGTACAGTCTCACTGACCCTGGCTCTCATGGATTTACTGTTCCTATGATATGATATTGATATGATACAACAAAGAACCCAGGGAATCTCAATTCATAACCAATGTACTACGTACGTCTGGTCATTTCTGTCTATTTCTTTACACTTTTCTACACGCTTTTTCATCTTTTTACACCTCTTTCCATTTTAATTTTTCTTTATTTTAATTTTTTAAATGTTGTCCAGATTTTTTCTGCACAAATATTATCATGTGTTTTTTTTGGTCTGTAATATTATCATGTGTTGGAATATGTTATTGCACGGAAACTGGAAAAACATAAAAAATAAACAAATATATTGAACATGAATTAGGGATGACAACCGTGTGTCGGGATGGATATTGATTACATCGATCTCTAAATCTTTTAGGGATGATCTCCATCTATTAAAAACTTTTTCATCATTTTCGTGTCGTAACGGTGTGTTTGGATGGAAATTTTATATTTTCACAGATTTCTCAATTATGGATTTTTCCATAAATTTAAATTTGTTATTATAATTCTATTGTTGGATTACATCGTTATATATCTTTAAATGACTATTTAGTGTAATCTCCATCTATTGAAAGACACATATTTTGGGAGGATTGAAAACCTATTTAAAAATCGATCATTTTTTCCTCATCCAAACACAACGTTAAAGAATATAAGTTATCAAATCGGTTCTAAGTCTTTGAAACACATATACGCATTCAATTATTTATTTAACTTTTTCAATTTTCAAAACTATGCAATTCATTCTAATTATAGAGTTAAAGTCTTCAATGAAATGTGTTAAAAACTAACAAAAGGCTTAATTTCTATTCAAATTAATCTCTAAATGTTTTAACTTATAATCGTTTAATTCCGATAACACTTAAATAAATACTTGTCTTCATTGGTTGATTTTTGCACTCTTATATTGTTGAATGTATTAACCTTGGTACTCGTATCAAAATTCAATGTATTGAGAATTTTTAAAATTTGTATATTCAAAGTTGGTGAATGAATTGTATCGAGACATTCCATATTTTGAGAAAATTATTGGAATCAATCAAATTGAAATTGAGATCATCTAATTCTAAATTATCCACGGAACCTTGGTTGTACTACCAGGTATGACGTATGCGACCTTTTAACTGTTTATAGATGATTATATATATAATTGGGAAGAATTAATCAACAGCTGGTTTGCCCGAGAGGTTAAGGGGGTAGACTTAAGATCTACTGCACATAAGTGCGCATGGGTTCGAACCCCATAGCCAGCATATACCATTCGTTGTTATTTTTTTTTTACTTTTAACAAACTTCATCATATATATCTTTTAGGGAACGAGAAACTGAAGATATTGTATTATCAATTCAACACATAAATGAATATAGAACTTACCCTTTGTAAGATTTTATTTTACTATAAAATTCCGCATTTTCAAAATTTGCAAAGTTTTAATGTCAGACGTGGGCTTAATTTTTTGCTTCCTACTTGATTTGTACATGTTTGCATCATCTTTACCCTTATTCCTCTTTTTCTTTTTACAAAAAAACCAAAAATGTGTTCAAAAAAAAATATTTTATTTTTTTTTTATTATGCGGGTTTTTAATTTTTTAATCAATTTTTTTTTCTCCCACTCTTTTTTTTAATCTTTCAAATTATTTTATTATTTCAGCATTAACACCAGCTTAAAACAAAAGGTGCGACACAAGGCTCTCAAGAGATGAAAGAACTGAACCCCAAAAATTCTCGTTTTCATTTTACTAAAAATCATGCAAAAAAAATATTTTTTTTTTTTTTAGGGAAAAAAAAAAAATCATTTAATTAAAAAAAAAACCGGACAAAGAAAAAGCCCCCCCCCAAAAAAAAGGGGCCACAGAGAAAAACTCAAAAGGATGGTGATTAACACCAGCTTCCCTAGCTAAGAGATGTGCCACTACATTAGCAGACCGGATTATAAAATTCAAAAAACGTTACGTTGTTTGAAAAAGCACAACAGAAAAAGCAATATCATACTCGGGATTACAAAGTGAGCCTAAGCCCAAACGAGAATTTTGTTAGGCATTGAAACTCCTATGATGTTATTTTGAAGCCCAACAATAACTCCAATGACCTTTGATCAGTCTTAGCAATTTCCATTTCTTCCTGTGTAAAATTGAGAGAGCCCAAAGTTGTGCTACTTATGTCGGTATGTCACTATGTCCTATCCCACCTTCATCAACTTTTACACATCAACGTCGAGCTCAAGTCTGAGTTCGACCCGATTTACCATTGGCGATTTGTCTGTACTCTGTATGCCTTTTGTTCCTTTCTCCGTATTGTCAATTTTTCTTTGCCGCAATCGATAGCCTAATTTTCATTAACAATTTCAAGGTTTATATTTCGCCCTCCCTGTGAATTCTATTACATCGAATTAAAGTATTTATATTTATCCTCTAATATTAGGTAACGATAGCTCTGGTTGCGGTTGGTGTGGTTATGAAACAAAAAACCATCATTTTTTAGTTTTGGCTTCAAGTGTTTTGTTAAGGGGGAATCTTTTTCTGGAACTTAATGCCTCCTTGCGAATCTTCTTGTTTTTCTTCAATCCTCCCCTGTTTTTTCTGTAAGTCTATTTCTCAGTAGTACAATTTCGTGTTGATACGATGTTAAATTCTTAATTAGTTTTTTTTTTTTTTTTACATTGAATCATCCGTCTTTTTGTTGGTGGTTTGGTTAAGGTTGTGAAACTCGTTTTGATAAAATTTTGGTTTGGTTTGTGAAGATCTGTGAGACAATCGATATTTGATTTATTCGGAACAAAGGCTAATCGATATTTGATTTATGATAGTGGTTCTTAGTTCTTACCCACTTTGTATCTTAATCTATTGGATTTTGTACAAAATCCATGTTGCCTGCTCTTTGATTTTGTTCCATATCTAAATGCTATGTTGAATCTCTGTTGTGGAATTTCAAATTTAGGGCAGGGATTAGTTGATGTCCTTATTGATTTGAACTCTTCGTTTGATGAATTGCAGGAAGACATATTGGTCAAGTAAAGGTGAGAGGAAAGATGTCTCGGTATCTTGTTGAATTGTATCAAAATAATTTGGAATCCACTGGGGATGTGATGAGTGCAATACTGCCTTTGATGAAGCTTTTATCCCTCACAGTTATTGGACTGGTTCTCGCGCACCCAAGAAGTCAGATCATACCAAGAGCTACGTTTAAGCTCCTGAGCAAGCTTGTTTTTGCTTTGTTCTTGCCCTGTCTAATCTTTACCGAACTAGGCGAATCCATCACACTCGAAAACTTCATTCAGTGGTGGTTTATCCCAGTTAATGTGTTGGTGAGTACACTTATTGGTAGCTTCCTTGGGTACTTGGTGGTGATAATATGTCGTCCGCCCCCAGAGTTGAACAGATTTACTATTATCATGACTGCATTTGGGAATACTGGAAATCTCCCACTTGCCATTGTTGGATCTGTTTGTCATACTGAGAAAAATCCATTTGGATCCCATTGTCATTCAAGAGGGGTGGCTTATGTCTCTTTTGCCCAATGGGTTGCTGTAATTCTTGTTTATACCTTTGTATATCACATGATGGAGCCACCCTTGGAGTATTATGAGGTTGTTGAGGAAGGGGTTGAGATTGAGGAATCCCAAGTTGACAAAGGTAACGATCTCAGTAGGCCTTTACTTGTAGAAGCTGAATGGCCGGGTATGGAAGAAAAAGAAACTGAGCATTCCAAGACACCCTTTATTGCTCGGGTTTTCAAAAGCATCGCAAGTGTTTCGCCGACCAGTATTTCAGATGTTGATCCCTCAGGGGAAAGCGGTGGGAATAGTCCCAGGTCCATTAGATGTTTGGCTGAACCAAGGGTGGTTAGGAGGATCAGAATTGTTGCGGAACAAACACCAATTCGGCACATACTTCAACCCCCAACAATTGCTTCTCTGTTGGCTATCATTATTGGGACAGTGCCTCAGTTGAAAGCTTTTGTCTTCGGATATGATGCTCCACTATCCTTCCTCACAGATAGTTTAGAGATTTTAGCTGGTGCTATGGTGCCTTCTGTGATGCTTATTCTTGGGGGTATGCTTGCAGAGGGACCAAATGATTCTAAACTTGGTCTTCGAACTACAATTGGTGTATCTGTGGCAAGGCTCTTAGTGCTTCCTCTGGTGGGAATTGGTATTGTGGCGTTGGCCGATAAGCTCAATTTTCTGGTTGATGGCGACGCAATGTATAGGTTTGTGCTTTTGCTGCAGTACACGACCCCAAGCGCAATTTTATTAGGAGCAATTGCCAGTTTGAGGGGATATGCAGTTAGTGAGGCTTCAGCACTTCTCTTCTGGCAGCATGTGTTTGCTCTCTTCTCCCTTTCCTTGTATGTTGTTATCTACTTCAAATTAATAACATACATCTGAGGCTTGCATAAGATGAATTTGTCATCGTTATCAGTGATGCTTAATGCTCTGAAGTCTAAACTTGATTACACAGTCCTTATTCTATGCTTGGTTATTGATCTTAAATGTGGCAAATGAAGTTTTGACTACGTTAGATTACACGAGAGGAACTTGTTTGAAGAAAAATCGGAGCTGTCAACCAGAAGAAGTCTGTTCCTGGACATGGCAATGTAAAGGTCCTAGAAATGTAGGACATTTGTATAAGTAAAGTCCATGCAATGTGTTGGATCTTTCCTTGTACATCTTTCACGGCACCCTCTCTAGATTGACCCATGTTTGTGAAACTTCTTGCAATTTAGGTGGCTTTATTAGTTACGTGTATATGTTGATGAGCTTTGACTTGATCAACCTTGTTTCTCTCCGAGAATGGAAAATTGAAGAAAGCCTTGTTTTACTTTTGAGTCCTGGGATGAACTTGGACCAACCATTGCACATGAAGAACATGTTATATATGCGTGGTCAAATGAAACTTGTTACAAAGCTTTTATTTGTCTTCCTAAGTTTGCTTGGACAATGTTATTGGCATTCGTTTACGAAACTGATAGTTATAACTGAATTCATCATAGTTATTCACACGCTTTTGTGCCTCTCCCTCCATCTTTTGGCGGGTGGATCCACCGTCAAGGGTGGTTGAAGGAGGGCCAGGTTCATAGTGATGATGATGATGATGATGGCATTTGGTTCTTGGTGGTTTCATAAACAACAAAAAGCCAAGGGAGGCTAGCTGCTCACGGATTCATGAACAAGACCAAATCGAGGTCACGGATTCATGAAGCAGCAGCGATTGACTTTCCCAGGAAGATGCCCTGCAATAATAAATCCCAGCTTATCTCTCTCTTTTTATGGAAATTAAACAAAGGAAAACTGCATGGAACAACGCGCCGTTTCTAAGAATTGAAAATTATTCATTAAAAAAAGAGACTCGGAAAGGAAGGAAACCCAGTGCTCAGAAAGAAAAGGAATATCGGAATCGCTGCGGGGTTTGCTGGGAATAGTAATATGCGGAGAATTGTGATGTGATGAAACTAAGCAAGTAGGCAAGCAATTTTCATGCGTTGTTTCCCACCACCAAATAGGCAAACTGATTCCATTCATTCGTTTTATATTTTCGATGATTGTGATAAGATACGGTTCATTCATTTTCAGCCATTCTCTTGGTCATACACAAATTGCAGACACCATTATTATGGACGTCCCAATCCTAGAAAAAAGCATCGGAACCAAAAAGACAATAACGGGTGGATCACATTAACCCTCTCCTCTTTCTTATAGAAAATAGAAAATAGAAAAAAAATACACACCTATGCATTACGTGGTGTCTCGAGGATCTATGAAAAAATAAAATTAGACGTAGAATATCACATCATTAAACCTTATTTCGACATAAGATTTTGTAATGAAAAAAAAATAGCATCACACGCCCAGTACAATTGAATACAACAAATTAACCATGGAAGAACAACAATCTACCCTTTTTTGTTGCATAATAGTTTAGAAACACTAAAATTCACATGAAAATTTGACAAAACAATTGGGAAACTAGTTAGTAGTTTTTTTTTGTTTGGAAGTGAGTTAGTAGTTATGATGCTTTGCTACTTTTGTTAAGCCAGGAAATATTGACAAAAGCTAAGGAGTAAAATCCGTTATTTAGTTGCAATGAATTTGTATAATAATTTTTCATTTGTCAAAAACATAATGGACCGTTTCATTTTCATATTTCTTAGTGTCATAGAGTACAGAAACATAAGGCAATCTTTTCCGCACCACGCGTAATATGCATTTCCAACATTCCTAATTACAATTCAATCCTAATTCCCAATTTCCCAATTTCCCATCACCTTCCCTTAAACCCTTTTCCCCTATAAATACAAATCCCACACTCCATCCCCAACCCGTCTCCTCACAAACCCTATCTCTGCAGACATTGACCGCCACACATTCCTAGATAGACTAACCCCCTTTTTTATCTATTGAACCCATCTCTAGCTTTTTATAGATTTTGGGTTTTCTTCCTTCTTCAAATCCTACTGCCCATGTTTCATTCTTGACGAAACTCAAAATAGACTTTTCCTTTCTTCAATTTTCCCCAATTTCTACAGCCCCATTTTGCTGGGTCCGACGATTCGCCATGGAAGGTGCAATTTTGGTGTCTGCCCCGGCCTCTCCTCCGTCTTCAACTTCTCTGCCCCCTGTGATTCTGACCCAGGATGAATTGAAGAAAATCGCAGCCTACAAGGCCGTTGAGTACGTCGAGTCCGGCATGGTTCTGGGCCTCGGCACCGGCTCCACGGCCAAGCACGCCGTCGACCGCATCGGCGATCTTCTGCGCCAGGGGAAGCTTCACGACATTGTGGGAATACCCACTTCCAAAAAGACCCACGAGCAAGCTTTGTCTGTGGGAATTCCATTGGCCGACCTCGATTCGCATCCCGTCATTGATCTCGCAATCGACGGCGCGGACGAGGTCGATCCCTACCTGAATTTGGTCAAGGGCCGAGGTGGGTCTCTCCTGAGAGAGAAGATGGTTGAGGGTGCATGCCGGAAATTCGTTGTGATTGTTGATGAATCCAAGCTGGTGAAGCATTTGGGCGGTAGCGGGCTGGCTATGCCGGTTGAGATTGTGCCGTTTTGCTGGAAATTCACGGCCAATAGGCTCCAGAACTTGTTCCAAGATGCGGGTTGTGTTGCAAAGCTTCGAACTTGTGGTGCCAATGGTGAGCCTTATGTGACAGACAATAGGAACTACATTGTGGACCTGTATTTCAAGGAAGACATTGGGGATTTGAAGGCTGCAAGTGATGCAATTTTGCAGCTTGCCGGAGTTGTTGAGCATGGAATGTTCCTGGACATGGCCACCACTGTGATTGTTGCAGGAGAGCTTGGAATAACGGTGAAGAATAAGTAAGCCCGGCATTGATATCCGGAGGTAGTTCGAATTTAGTATCTAACTTATTAATGTAGGAGCAAGTTTTTATAGTTTCCAATCAAATTGTGGAGCATTTGGCTGTTCCTTCAATGTAACGAGGGAGGATTTTGTCTCCTGTTATTAATTTATACTATTTTTTTGGAAGGGTCTCTTAACATTTCGATATCCTCTACCAGAAAGTTTTGATTTTGTGGGTAGCTGAATGTTTGACAGTCTACATTTGATGGCCGTCATGTTGTTTTTCATAGGAAATTCATCCCATTATCAATTGAATGTTCTCAGTTTTAATGATAGGCATCAGTGAATTGAATGGAATGGTTCAGATTCTTAGTTGAAGTTAACAAATGTTTTTGTTCTCATCTGGAATATCATTCACCTTGTAAGTAATCTAAAGTAAGATGTATACAATTTTACAAGCTTTACAGACTCGGCTGAAGCATAGCCAGAAGCAAAATTGAGCTTTGATAATCTTAATCAAAGAATTGTTGGACCTTGAATGGCAGGAGACACAATGAGTTAGGTAAGAAGCGTTCCTGTCCAACTTATGGTTAGAAAATTGAGATGGTTTATTATGCAGATGCAGAGCTGGGGAGGATTCTGTTATTTTACATTCTGTTTTCCTGATTCTGTTAGAAAACATTTGTGGGATGGCTTTTCAAAGGGTGCATTGATCACAACAGTGTTCAGGATGTTGATGAACAAATACTTAAAAGTCATGTTATAGGAATTCAGAATGGCCTTTTATTATTAGAAGTTGTTGGACAGGTGAGTATACCCAGCCTGATAGAAAGAAATACTTTTTGACTAGGTAAATATTCGGTGCTAACTGCTATTAAACCATTGTGATTTGTCAAATGTTGATGAATATCATTATCATATTTCATATTAGCCAAAGAAAAGTTTTCATTACTAGCCAGCACATTTATTGGAGAGTGGTCTATTTTTGAGGCAGCCAGTATATGCAATGACCTTACAAGCAGTCCACTGGTCTCTAGCCCCACAGAAGATAAGATCATAAGCTCACATTTCATTTATAAACCCTTAGTAACAAGAGAGCGTAACTAGCTTACAACACTGAGACACTCACTTTTTAAAACACTTAATCAAGATTTGTGTTTCTGCCAAAACCAAATTTTGTAATGGTTTGATTCATATCTGGTTTCTGCCCTGAAATTTTTGTACAAACGAAGCGCTTCTTGATTACCGCTTCATTTTGCTTCTTCGACTTCTTTCTGGTTATGAGTTCTGTGAGCACCATTTCAGCTCGAACTCAAGCTAGACCCAGAGCCACCAGAGAACCTATCAAATTTAGCCAAGGTATGCTTCTCAATTTGATTGTATCAATGTTGGATATTGTATGTGTTCTTAGGTTTCTGAGGAGTGTGATTTGAAATGCTGAAAAAGATATATTTTTAGACCATTGTCCGCATTTCTATAAATACCTGTCACATGCATTAAAGAGTTTCTGGGGATACTAGGAAAAAGGGACTGTGGTATCTTAGTGTTCAATGCAGTTGAATAGGAGGTTGCCTAATGTAAATCTACTTTGCTATGTGATGAAACATCAAATTTTTTTATAAAGCTAAATTTTGCTGCACCTTGTTCTGTTTTTAACTCAAAGTGGATCAGGCCTTAAAAACGTTTTAAGTGGTGATTAAATCAAGCATGGAATCCTTCTCTTGCTCCTCTTTTGCCTTTAGAAAGAATGCTCCCAACCTCGGTGAATAATAGTATTTAGATTAATAGTTGAGAATTATAATAGTTTATTTAGTTGGTGAACATAATAACAATAATGCTGATGATCATAAATTACTTGTTCATATGAGTGTTATCATTAATTTCATGCTAAAATAAGCTAAATTTGGGTTTGTTAAGCAGAAGAGGAGGAGTAGGAGTAATGAGAAAATGAATGAATTGCAGAATGTTGTCCCAAATTCGAATCAGGTAGATATATATAATTTTCAGGCATTAATACCGCTGCTCCAACCTCCTCGTCACCTCTATTTCCTTCCCTGCCACCTGTTTGAATTGAAGAAAATCGCGGCGTACAAGGCTGTTGAGTATGTTGACTCCGGCATGGTCTTGGAACTGGCTCCACGGCTAAGCATGTTGTTGATCGTATTGGTGATCTTTTGCGCCAGGGAAAGCTCCAGAACATTGTAGGAATACCCACTTCTAAACAGACCTATGAACAAGCTCTCTCTTTGGGAATTCCATTATCGGACCTAAATACACATCCTGTTCTTGATCTTGCAATAGATGGCGCTGATGAGGTCGAGAGAAGATGGTTGAGGGTGCTTGCGGGAAATTTGTAGTGATTGTTGATGAATCCAAGCTTGTTAAACATTTGGGTGGTAGTGGGCTTGCTATGCCAGTTTAGTTTGTCTCACTTTGTAGGTAATCTGAAGATCAGAACAGGTTATGTCATGTTATTATTTTCCATCGAGTTTGTAAATGATTTCCTCACCACCCAGAGCCCAACTATAAGTACTTTGCATTACAAAGGTATTCTTATCAGTGGGAGATTCAAAACAATGCTCTTTTGCTTCTCAGTATTGGGGAGGCATTTCCAATGAGTAATCAGATTTATTATCAGTGATAACTTATGAAGCTTGGTTTAATGGATGCAAATGCTACCAAGGATATGACTTTCCATGTTGGAGTTGAGGTAATTGTTGTTTTGACCTGTTGTTCAGATATCTTTCTTACAACTTCAGCAGTGGTTTCTGACCTAGCTCTTTTTATTTATTTCAGGTTTTGGATTCGTTTATGTGCTCATTGAATCAAATACACCTTTGACAGATGTTCTGCTGAAGCATAGCCGGAACAAAGATTGAGCAATCGAGTCTTAATCAAAAGAATGTTTTGAACCTCGAATGGCAGGAGACACAAATGATTTGAGGTCAGGAACATACATATCAAGCTTATGGTTAGAAAATCTGAGGATGGCCCAAGGAAGTTGTTGGAAAGGTGAGTATACCTTGGAAAAGTTGACTGCTCATAAATTTGTTACACCTTCTGCTTCTGCTTCCATAGTTCCACTGAAGCTCAAGTACCACCAGTCTCGACGGTGAAAGCGCTCAGGATGTTTAAATGGAGCGGTGATGTTTACAGTAATTGACAATCTGAGAGCTTGTATTCCTCTTTTGGACCTTTCTGTTCTGAACGAATTGAAGGTAAGTCCAAAGACCAAAGGGATTGAGGTTCAACTTATGCAGGTTGGCAAGGAGTTCAGTTTTGATCCCAAAAAAAAAATGGAAAGGAGGAGGTCAGTTATTGTTTGTAATGTTTGATGAACTCAAACCTTGGTTGTCAAGTTGTTGATCACTATAAAATGCTGATATTTTTTTATTTGTGTTATGGTGAAATCTGGTTGATGCTCAATTGCTCATAATTCTCAAGTGGTGGTGCTTTTTCAAAAAGCATTTGGCACTTGACATAATCTATACCTTTTTTATTTTAACCGAAGGAACACTTTTGCTTATCTAAAAGCACTGCCAAACGAGTCCCAACTCACCTTTTTTCTCATATATTGAATGATGTGATTTGTTGAATTATGTTAATCTAACTAAGGCGGCAGCTCTTTTTTTCTTGGCTAGGCAATAGGCACCATTATCTTGTCTTTCCTTGCCGTCAAAAAGTGGGAGCCTGAAACAGAATGCTGATCATTTCAAGACTACAGACTACAGACAAGAGAGAGAGAGAGCTTTTTCCTACTTTTTTCCAGGCGCAAATTCGGTGGTAATTGCTATTGGTATATGCGTAATTAATCAAAGGATTGTGATTTGTCAAATGATATTGCGTAATTAATCAAAGGATTGTGATTTGTCAAATGATATTAATATTATTTCGATGACTATCATTATCATAGTTCATTATTAATTAGGAGCGGACTAATTGCTAGGCAGCCAAGCAAGTAATACTAAAATGACCTCACACAATTGAGGGCATAATTCCGGAATTCCCAATAGCTTGTACATGAAGAGAAAACAAAATGATAGGACAAGATTTATTTTTTATTTCGAAGTGTCCTTTTCATCCCATCAAATTCATGATCCATATTGATCATTCATGTTAATCAACAATGAGCATGAAGCATGAAGTTTCCAAACTGTTCTGTTCTTGCCGGAATATTACTGTCGCTACCAAATAATGGTCCAATATTATATGTATATATGGTCCCCTAACTTAGCTATACAAGTTAATACAACTACATTTGTTACGTTTTTAATTTTGTTTGTTTTACAAAATGAAAATGTTCGTCAGCTGCATGTGTCCAGTTAATTGTAGCAGAAGAAATGTTGGTTAATTAATAATTATGTGACTGAGATTAGATCTAGCTAGTTATAAGGAACCACGTACCACCTCTTCCTTCACTTCACCTTTCAATCCATTCATGTACGTGTTTGTTATATAACTTATATATACAAAGTTACAAACAATGAAATTCAAGGCTGTCGCTCGCTTCATTTTGTAGCATTCAAGAAATGCATCATTTTTGTAACATGCAAATACTTACCGTAGCATTCAAGGCATTTCTTTTTTCTGGTATCTCTCTTTTTCTCTTAGGTAGGAATTCTTCCATACGACCTGCTGTATGTGGCAGCCCCTTGTACGAGTATTTTGACTACTCGAATACTTCATTTTCTGAAAAATAAATAATAATAATAATAATAATAATAATCATTAATAATAACATCGTCTCAAGACGGAGGTACTAATAGTCTAATACAATTTTGTTTCGGCCAAACTACTCCTTAATTATACGATTGAAGATGAATTTGACTAGCTTAGGCGTGACGTACCAGTATGCTCTTTAATACCTAATCTGATAATACACGTCTGGGCTATTGAATCATGCATCATCCTTACATATATACACGCCAATAATACTGACTAGCGACTTTATCTGGTATTTGGTGCATTCTTAGGTCGTCATGCACTATCAGATTGCCTTACGAATTAATTAGATGGTTACTACTTAATTAAAGGGGCTAATAAAAATGAACGAATCATTGAATTGGATGGAATTAATTCAATGAAATTAGAGATGGCGCATTTATATATATATATATATATATATATATATATATATATATAATAGCAGCTTAATTATCCTCCCTTGATGAAAACCTCATCTAACCAAACCACTCCATTTAATCTTTTTAAGGGTTAGGCCAAACTATGTACGTATATAAAGCCAAAAGCAAACATTAACCAAAGATTGTAGGTTGGAGGTTGGACTTGGATGGATCAGTTAACAAGTTGTTTCTAATTTCTACGATACAATTTAACAGATCATTATTAAGAGAATGATCGTTGAATGAAAAATTATAACCAATGATTCTTATTACTGAGATAGTAGAAAGACATAACTATTCTGATTTCAAGACTTTACTTAAAAAATTTGTGATCGATTATTGTTTTGAGTTGCATACAAGGAGGAAACTCTTACTATTATTTCTCATATATGTCATTCATAATATAATATAAACTCTTGTCATCTTTTGTGGAATTTTATCAAGTATAAACTATATTTGCAAATATTACCTCTTTCATTTCACACCAAATTTAGCAGTATGAGTATCAAGAAAAAAAACTGACATTTGTTTGGTAAGAAATGCACAATAATATGTGATTTGTCACGTGAGTGAGAATTTTGAGTATCAATATTTTTCAGGTAATTGTCTTCCACCTTATACATGTAAGTTGATCTTTATGGAGATCTATTAGGTGTCAGGAGACGTTTTTAGTAAGACGAACGTGTCATGTGATAAATTTGAGATTCTAAACACAAAATAAACATGAAATATGACACTTCTTCATAATAAATTACATCAACGACTGTATTAATTACAAATTGCGTGTGTTATATATTTTTCAATTAACGAGTCAAATGTGTTACGCATGCATTCAAGTTTTATCTAAGACTTTCTCGACACTCCGTCCCCAAATCTTGACGTTGTGTTGGTGGATCCTGCCGCCTAATGCCGTGTCAAATATACGTACAGCAGGTAGAAGGTGCTTGCTTCGTTCTAAGTTCTAACCAAAAGACTAACCAAAGGGTCAAAGCAAGCGACTCATACATGCATTACAGACCCAACTTTTGACAAAATCTTCCATTTCTTTGGGGCTTACTTTTACTTGGAAAAAAAAAAATTTGGGTTGAAGGAGATGCGTTTTATGCCATGAATCTGATGGATTAGATGGAAAAGCTTTAGATCAGTCGCAATCTTTGACCGATCTGATCCGATCCTTGTTTATAAAAAACACGAAAAGATGATGGTTATGGTGCACCCAAACACACTATATCACATTATAAAATTCGTTTTCTAGACCTGTAATTATTATATGTCCTTATTATATTCGTTTTGCTGTCAAAATATAACAACAAAGTTCGTTAGAGAAGGAGAAATTTAAGGCAAGTGTAAAAGGCAACATCATGTTAGCCGCTCTTAACCCCTTTTATTCCTCCTGAAATACTCCTTTTTGTTCATATTCACTAAAAATATGCTAATTTCGAGACATACACCACGTTTTTACTACCACAATATATTTTTTATTATCAAATGATTTACCCATAAATTAAAAGATTTAACTTAAAATGGTATATGTCTTGACTTGAAATGTACCATTACCAATAAGTCAATAACAAGTTAGAGCTTTTCATGATAGCAAAAAAAAAAAAAAAAAAATCAAGAACAAGCTAGAGCTTAGGTCTTGTGATTCAAGTTCATGTCCATAGGGCACACCATGAAAAATCCCAGCAACCCCATAAAAGTAAACAGAATAAAATAAAGAAAAAAAGATAAAAGCCGAAAGGACAAAAAAGAAAAGAAAAGCGGTATAAATAATTATTAAGTAGGAGGGAGCAAGCAAAGAGAGTTGTGGGTTTTATTGGTAGTGTTCTGGTTTGCTTAATGCAGTCATATTTAAACAGTGGGAAGATGATCAGAGGCTCGGCCCTCTTTGCCTCCTTTATTCATTTCACACCCGCCTTTTTCATTTTACTTGTCAATTAATCTCCTTTCACTTACCCCACCTCCCCCATGTGACTCTAAAGCCTTCTTCATCTGGTCTCTTTATAAAACCCAGTTGCAACAAGAAATGTAATCAGATTGCAACACTGACACACTCGGTTTTTCACTTTTTTAATTACGCGCTTACAGGATTTGGGTCTCGACCAAAACCAAATCTTTGGAAATGGGATTGATTCATATCTGAGATTGTGGTAAGCAGAGAGTCAGAGACTCTGCAAATGAAGATTGACACTCCATTTTGCTTCTTCTTCTTGTTTCTGGTTTTGGGTTCTTTGAGCTGCGTTTCAGCTCTAGCTCAAGATGGCACCAGAAGATCTCTCAAATCCAGTCTAGGTACGTTTCTCAATTCAATTGCTTGGTTTCTCATTTCTGACTTCATCACTGAAAGCTTCACCTTTAGCTCTTCTGAAGAAATGGAAAATGATGATTTGGATTTGGGTATCTGAAAAAATCATAAAGTTTCATAATTTAAGGCACAATTATCGCCGGGTTTTCATGAAAATCTGATTTTTTTTTTGCCACATTTAGTGAGCAACCAAACAAGGCAAATGCTTTCACTGTCACTAACCAATTAACAATTTAGTTTTAGTTGAACAGTAGCTGCACGTAATTTCTATGCTTCCTATTATTGCTGTAACGTCTGGGCGTTTTTTCTTAGTGCAAATAACTCAACAGCTGAAACTTTGCAACTTTCTGACCTTGTGATATTGATTTTGTTGTATTTGCAGTAGATGAAAATCTGGGGTCGTGGAAAAATGACATATCTGAGACTGCAGAATCCCCAGGGCCGTCGAGCGATGGGTCTCAAGGCACGCTTGTATTGGCGGCCAAAAGGACCAAGAGGCCTGATATTCTTAATGGGTTCAAGCGTTATCGAGGGGGCTGGGACATAGTCAATCGCCATTACTGGGCTGTAAGTTGGCATTCCTTGTTGCTTTGTTATGGTGGTCATTTCGTGAGTTCAATTGAGAAGCGGTGTGAGTCATGACATGTGTACACGGTTTATAGTGAATTTAGATCCATTATTGGTTAAAGATGCAAAATTTGATTTGTTCTATATAGTTATTTCCTTGAAATTATGTTGTTAAAAAATACCTGTGCTTACTTTATTCAAAGAGTTTCTGGGGATACTAAGAAAAATGGATTGTGCTGTCTTGGTGTTCAATGCTACGAGATGTAGTTGAATAGGAGCCATCCAAAGGTTATGTTATTTGTTGATGTGATGAAACATCAAAATTCATTTTTTTATTGTAAGTGGGGATTACATCAAGCATGGTATCATTCTCTTGCTCCTCTTTGCAAATAGTTGTTAGATTGGTATTTAACAATAATGGTTCTGATGATCATAGATTACTTGTTCATATAAGTTTATTATCTATTCCTTCCTAATAGGTCTATATTTCTGCAGTCTGTTGGATTTACAGGTGCTGGTGGTTTCATTATTTCTGTCCTATGGTTCATTTCTTTTGGTATGGTTCTTGTGGTCTATCATTGCTGTGGATGGAGAATAAACATTAAAGACGAAGAATCACACCGCTCACAGAGGATGTGTCTGATTATCCTAATAGTCTTCACATGTGCTGCCACGTAATTTTCTGAACTACATATAATTTTCTTTCTTTGTTTTCAGTTTCCAACCCTTATTTTTTTATGCAGACAATTATTTTTGGTGCATACCTTTTAAATCATTTGTTTGGCTAAAGATTGCACATATTAAGCATTTTTCTGTTTGTATAGGAAAATTGTCTTCACATACTTAGTTAACGCAGCATGTTGTAGAATTGGCCATCTGTTGTCCTCGAGAGGCAATTTCATAATTATCACCTTCTATATCTCCAGTGTGTAACAGTCTTAACATGATCTCTATACCTTCTGTAATGATACAGGGTTGGATGCATTCTTCTTTCTGTTGGGCAAGCTGAATTTCATAAAGAAGTCCTGCATACTCTAAATTACGTTGTAAACCAGTCGGACTACACTGTACAGACCCTGAGAAATGTGACAGAGTATCTGTCCCTTGCAAAGACTATTAATGTGGCCCAGGTTTTCCTACCTTCAGATGTCATGGATAGTATTGACAAGTTGGATCTGGATCTCAACACTGCAGCAGATACATTGACAGAGAAGACTAGTGACAATTCTGATAAAGTGAAAAAAGTCTTCAGTATTGTGTATGTGTTCTTAAAATTTGGTAACACAATCTATCTAATGAAGGGTTATACTGAAAGCCAAGTTTTTAATGGACTAATATTGAGTTCACTGTTGCAGGCGTTCTGCTTTAATTGCCGTAGCAGCAGTAATGCTTTTCCTAGCTGTGATCGGTCTTCGTAAGTGTTGCCCTTAAACACCTGATAAGTAAAATCTATTGTTTGCTCTTGTTTATTAGAATTTTTGCCCTTTTGTGACTCATTTATGTATCTTGTTGCAGTTCTGTCCATCCTTGGGCACCAACATGCGATTCACATGTAAGTTGCCCTTTGTGTCTGGTACTCTGGTTGATTTGATCCACCTCAGTAGTTTGTACCACTCTTCACATTCTGGAGGATTTTTAGTTTTTGTACTTCTGTCTGACAAAACTGTCATATGGTTGCAGATTCATTGTTAGTGGATGGTTACTTGTGGCAATTACATTCATTCTTTGTGGAGTTTTTGTGATCCTCAACAAGTAAGATTATGTTATCTTAGGTAGAAATGCATCTGTCGGGTTATTTTATTTGCTTGTCTAGTGAATCACCCAACAAATTTCCAAGAGGTTTATGTTTTCGCTGGTCCTTTTTCCTTTTAAAGATAAAAATTACAATTACATTCGGAGATGTCTGCTGCTGCTCTTTTACTGTAATTATAACTGAAGCCATTGTGTGTGCTCCTAGAAAAGTATTCCGTTCATTTCATACAGTCATAAGTCTAGATGGGACACCCTAAAGCAAACATGCTAATGCCGTTACCTGACATTTCTTTTGTTTATTGTTTGTGTTTCAGTGCTGTTTCTGACACCTGTATGGCCATGGACGAATGGGTAGAAAATCCCCACGCCGAAACAGCGCTTAGCAACATCCTTCCATGTGTTGACCCGAGAACCACAATTCAGACACTCAGCCAGAGTAAAAGAATTATCAATGACATGGTGAATGTTGTCAACATGTTCATCTACACCTATGCCAATACGTATCCTTCCCATTCTGATCCTTATTATTACAACCAATCTGGACCTCTGATGCCAACTCTCTGTTACCCCTATGATTCTGAGTTGAGAGATACCCAGTGTGGGGATCAACAGGTGTCTATTACAAATGCTTCTTTGGTAAGAATCTTCAACTTAGACTACTTTTGGATGATTATTTGTTCTTATATATACTACTTGAAATTGCTTGATTTATGGAAATAATAGGATTAGAAATTGCTTGAAATAATAGCATTTGATGGAATGAACTCAAGACCCAAAATGTGCCAAATGAAATACTGTTTTCGGTGAAAGTGGGAGAGGCCTAACATATAAAAAAAATAGTAATATGGAGGATTTTGGGGCATTAACGTCAGAAAGATGTCAACATATGTATCAGGTACATGAAATGGAGTCACCATGTTATAAATGTGTCGTTATTTCTTCCAAAAGTTAACTTCTCTGACCTGCTACTTCTAGCAGATGTACTTAAAAGACTGTAATTCAAAAAAGTGGGATATCTTCAAAGAGTTTGGTTGCATGACCCATGTCCATGTTACTCGAAATAGGAAGGGTAGATAATTAAATTCATGATAGAACTCACTCCAGCACTTGAGTGATAAAATTGCTATTTGTTTGTCAAAGTTAGAACCACACCCAGTACTGTAAAATGAATCAAAGGGCTGAGAGCTACAACCTACTTAAAGAGAAGGGAAACATTGGAAAAGGAGAAGGGACTTGAAGTTATACACAAAGGAAACTTTGAAACAAGAAATGGCTATGAAGTGTGGCACCTAGTTTTGACCTTTGAAGACTCCTTGGTCAGGATAAATCTATTTTGATTCTATAAATATCTCTTATATGTGTTTGTTTGAATTCTTTCAGGTTTGGCAGAACTATACATGTGAAGTCTCAGCATCTGGGCTGTGCACCACTCCTGGAAGGGTGAAGCCAGACATTTACTCTCAGCTGGTTGCAGCAGTTAATGAGAGCTATGCACTACAGCACTATACCCCTCGTTTATTGAGCCTCCAGGATTGTAATTTTGTCCGAGACACATTTCGAACAATCACCTCGAGTTATTGTCCTCCATTGGACCACTACCTGAAAATTGTGAATGCAGGTTTGGCCCTGATTTCAGTTGGAGTTTTGCTCTGTCTTCTTCTCTGGATACTCTATGCAAACCGCCCCCAAAGGGAGGAAGTGTTTGTGAAACTATCCTTACCAATGAAAGGCAGGAGTAAGAAGAGCAGTTCAAACAATAATAGTCATCATAGCAGCAGTGATGTATCAACATCGAACATATCAAACAGCGTCTAAGCTTGAAGATAGAGAATCAGTTATACAATTAGAGTCATTATAAAGAAAAAAAAGGAAGAAAACCGAGTGGAGCGAAGTTCCATTCCAAGTTGAGGGCTAATTAGCCAAGTCTGGTATTGTATCTAGTTTCTTATGTACAGTGTTATCAATGGCAATGATCTTAAATGTGCTTTCTTTTCTGTCTGCCTTTTTTGGTAATGCAAGATAAAAGGATGCATATCCAGTACTTCAAAATGTGATATCTCAGTTCTCAACCCATATCAATGCATGTTAGAACAATATGAAAGGCATTTTTTGTCAACAGAAACAGAATAACATGCATTTCTCTGTTTCTGTCAGCTTAGCCATTAGCCCATTAGCAAAGAAAGCTTAAGCTTGCTATATAATGCCATATATACATATGTGACCCACTTAATTAAATATATGAAAACACAAATGAGAAAGCAGACAATTCCTAGCAATAAAAAAAAACAAATCACCAAAAGAGAATCATAGAGAATTCTGAAAGGGTTCAAATTTTCATTGCATCTTAAACCTTTTTACATTGCTAAAGGGCTCCCCTGAATCACATTCACATCAGATACACAGAAAAAGAGAGCCAATCCTCAATATCAAACCCCAAAAACACAAACTTTCCATCTAATTCATCAGAAAACAAGTACTTCTATGAATCTCTTACCTCTACATTGTCAATTACAGTCTTAAAATTCATTGTCATCATCCATTAAAAATGACTCATTGTTGGCTTCACTCCCAGCTTCTTCCTGTGAAGACTGATCTGCAGCTTCTTCTTGTGTCTCTGCTGGCACTACAAGACTCTCGCGGAGACCATGAACCACAAAGGAGTCGCTGTAATACATGTTTGCATGGTAAACTGGAACTCCGTTGAGCAGCAAAACGTCGCCGGATCTGGAGATTCTGATGGTGAACCCCTCCGCATAGGTTGGAAGTAGCGTCCCTTCACTGAAATTCACCAAATTGTACCAAGAAAGCCGGCACGGAACGACGTGTTGGAGAAAGATTGAGGGGTCTTGTAGAGGACTCTCCATTGCTTGGTCAAGAGGAGCAAAGACAGTCAACATACTCGGGTTCTTGAACCCCACAAGTTGCAGATCAAGAAACGAAGCCATCACTGCGTATCCATTGGACCTCAGCACGCCTCTAGCTCCTTCAAACCAAGAAGCCCCGGGAAACCCGATTGTACTTGTACCATTCGCCGATGATGAAGATCCACATACCGGATCTGGAAGCGGCACCCGAATCGGGGCGGGAACCTGGTAATTCGGGTCGAAGAAGTTCTCGACTCCGAGAATGATCAGAAACCCGTCATCGTAGATCGGCGACCCGGTTGTAATCTTGACGTTGTTGAGCGAAATTGCTGAATCGGACGGCGGCGAGGTGACGACGAGGGAGTGTCCGGACAACAGAGTCGGAATCTTGGTGCCGGCGGGGAGCGATTTCAGGGTTTGGAGTGGCAGAGCGAGAGGGGCGAAGTGGAATTGGAGCAGAGAGAGAGAAGGCTGTCCCAATCGCTTGAAGGCGGAGTCCGGTGGAGCGAAGATGGTGAGGGACGGAGACTTTGGGGCGAGGGACTGAGAGACGACCTCGAGAGTCAGAGCCATGGACACATAGCCGGAATCCGAGAGGATTTCAGCGGCGTTGAGGATGTTGTGGGAGGGCAGGGCGGTGGAGAGAGAGAGAGAGAGAGAGGAGGACGAGAGAGACGATGATCGACGGTGACGCCATTGGCGGAGCTTCAAGAACGTTTTCTCTCTGTGCGGCGGTTGCAGAATGCAGAGTGTGTGAGTGGAAGTGGCAACGGAGGTGAATTTAGAGGGCCGGTTTTTCGTTTTGGCGGGAAATGGTAGACAGGTGGCGGTTCGTGGTTTGTTGACGTTCAGGTGTTAGTTACGAGGGCCTGGATAGGCCGTTTTGACTGAATGACATAAATATCCCTGGTTAGTTACGGAGTTCGGTGTAATTGACATAAATATCCCTGGTTGTTACGGAATGAGGAATTATTGACGTAAATACCCCTCGTCCCGTGTACTTTGAAGTGGGTAGCCTGACCTGCACTCATCATTTGGGTTTAGGTGCAAGCTCGGGTTGAGGTTGTGTACTCAATCCATGCGGGTTTGGGCCGAGCCCAAACTCATTCGGGTTTGAGTTTAGATTTCTTCTCAAGTCAATTCTGGGAGAGTTCTGGTTTGAGTCTTTGAGATGTCACTCATTTTAATTTGATATATACCATAATCTTAATTTTGGCACTAATTTTCATTTTATTAAATCAAATCCGACTTTAATTTAAAAATTCGATTTGAAAAGGTATACTAAAGCCCTATCATCCCCTCTAACCCCCTCTTTTTTTTTGTGATGTGATTTTTTCATTCCGTTTTGCCATTTCAAATTGTACCCTTATGTAGAGGATTTACTCATTTCTATGTAGGTTTCCACTATTTTTTTTTTTCTTCCTAAATTCCACGATGAACAATTTGCCATCACAAAAGATTACATCACAATTACCATGCATGCATGAATAAACTATAACTAATCGATGGTAAACCCTAAAAAAAAAAAGTTGCTCATCAGCTCACCTACTCAACTCCATTATATAACTAGAACATGCACTAATCATATATAATTGTCTTAGAGACGTACATGAATCGATTTTTTTACAAATAAATTAAGAACTATCTAATTAATTCAATTCCTTCTATAAACTTAAACAAGTATTACTTCACCATACAAGTCAAAATCAACCTATAATCATTCACTTAATTAATGAGCAACATCATATATATTTGATGCTCCTGCTCCTATATATCAAATGTCTGTTCATCAACCACACCTTATCTTATTATCTACTAACGAAACTATACCAATAAAAGTTCAGAGTTATATGATATAATACTACTACCTATTACTCTAAGTCTGCCTTAATCGTGGTTTAGGTCACACAAAAAAGGCAAACAATATTTGGTAATCTATGATATATGTGGCCCTCTTCAAACTCATGGACAAATCCCAGATGAAGCTAAAAGACAAGAAATGGGATAAAGAATCTGATTATGATACGTATGAACATAACTAACCTCTTTTAGGTTTCTCCACCATGCATGGAAAAAGGGAGAGAATAAGAATTAATACTATATATGGGACGATTTGCCAGCAAACAAACAAATTAATTATAGATTTTAATTTCGAAATTAAATTTGATCATTGTCGCAAAGAACTAGCTCCTTCCAAAGGGGTCAACCAAACACGTGGCAAAAAGATGAAGTTTCTCAAAGTGTTTTTCATAAGTCAAATGTCTAATTCGGAATTTTCCACTTTCTTTATTTACCTATACTTCTTTCCCACTTAATTTAGTATAAGATTTGAGAATAGAGAACCAGTAATTGTGATTCTTGTGAACTTGTGAACATGGTTAAGAAGGTTCAGCCAAGTTTTCACATGATGAGATGTGTAATTGTGTATAATGCAACATTGAGAATGGTTCAAGACTTACCTATGTTAGTTGATTTGGGTTCATTTCGTTTAATACTTCTAAATCTTCATCTTTGCACTTTCCCACCAAGGCTTTAGTGAGCTTCAATTGCATAGTAGGTGACAAGTTTCGGAATCGGGGCAAGCTTTTTGTGTATACTTAAATTTATTGACTGTGGAGACGCTAGTAACTTTTTTCAACCAATTTTCTTCAATTTTCAGCTCATCTCATAAGGTAATTTTATAATTTGAAATTTTTATGTTGTTGATAATCGTTTGAATAATTTTTTCGCAAAACATCAATCAAATTCGAGGAATGTTTGATGATGCAACTTTTATCAAATAAAGTCATAAATGGCAGTACCGGTAAAGTAAAAGGAATCCTGAGGTCGCTGGCTTGGCTTCGCTTCCCGTTAGAATCTCTCCCTAAGCTTCCAATACAATACAATACACATAACATATATAAATAGAAACATAACCACAAGAACATCTTGCACAAATATTAAGCAACAGAGAGACGTACAATAACACACTACTTGGTTAATTAGAACATCTTATCCTGTTAAATTGATATTGATTGTTGATTGAGGTAGTTGTGGCTTGTGAATCGAGTTCCCCTACAAGAACACACTACTCAATCTCTTTGCTTCAATCCAAAACAGAGTTTTGTTTCTTGCAGAGAGTAAAATTAAGAGAGAAAAAAGAGAGCTTTTATCTTAGCTTCAAGAATCTACTAACCTCTTCGCGTAAGTGATCTCTTCCTCTATTTCCCTTTAGTGAAATATTCCCTCTTCTTTTCTTGATGCATTTGCTTTCCAAATCCCTTTAAGGCCATACTTTGATAAAGGTATCAATTTTTTTGCCATCTGATCATATCATTCACTCTTCCTTTGTTTCCTTTTCTGGGTACTTTCTTTGTTCTTGCTTTTTCTATTTTTTTTCTTAATTGGGTTTCTTTCTTTGGCTCTGATGATTAATAATTCTGATTTCTTTGGTTATTTCATCACAACCCTTTTCCTGTTCTTTCATAAAGGCACCTCTACTTTCCTAATCTTTAAACTAATAATGATCCATTTCATTTCAAACTTTCTCATATATCCATGTTCCTATACAAGTTTTATAGTAATGCCTTTTACGTCCGCAGAAGGAAAATAGCTTAATTGATCCTCACTTGTTGTGGAGATTGTGAGGAATTATGGGTGAACACTTTGTATTGTTGGTGGATCGATTGCTAACCGAATCCACATTAGAGGCAATTGAAAGCAGAAACCGGTCGATGCAAGCCACATCGTCCGCAGTCGAAAATTCGAAACTTGATTACTCTAATTGCAACAAGATAGATTTTGAGGATATTGCATCATCTCCGAGGAAAATAGTAGAATGCAGAATATGTCAGGATGAAGATGAAGATTCGAACATGGAGACGCCTTGTTCTTGTTGTGGCAGCTTAAAGGTTAGTTAAATTAACCTTTTTTTTGGTCAGGAATGAGGTCCATTGCCAATCATGAGCTTTCATTAGTTTTCAAATGTTTGACATGATGATGATGTGTGTTTCCATGGTCAAAATTTTCAGTATGCTCACCGCAGATGTGTACAAAGATGGTGTAATGAGAAAGGTGATACAGAGTGTGAGATATGCCACCAAGTAAGTTCATTATATTTCTAATTTCTTTGAAGATTAAGTCTTCAATCCATATGATTTTTTTTTTGTTAATGTCAGCAATTCAAGCCTGGTTATACAGCTCCTCCTCCACTGTTTCAATTCGGGCGCATACCTATGAACTTCAGGTAACCTCTGCTTCTCTATGGGATCATGGCATGACCTTTCGGATTTAGTTTGAGATTTTAAGTTCTTGACAAAGCTTCCTGCACAACTTATAATGTCAGGGGGAATTGGGAAATTGCAAGAAGGGGCAGTCCTCGGATTATAATGGTTCCAACTGATCGCGAGTACGAGTATGATGAGTATTCTGCTTCTACAGCAAGAAGTGTGTTATGGTGTCGCTCAGTCGCTTTCATTGTAATCTCTCTTTCTTTCGTTGAACGCATGGTTAAGATCATGGAACGAAAATGATCATTCTAACAAAGGCTCTGTATCCCTGTGTGCAGTTCATGGTTCTGCTGATTCTAAGGCATACGCTTCCTCTCATAATTAGTGGTAACAAAGACTACTCCTTCCCACTAATCATGGTAAACCTTATTTGTTTAGTTTCCATTCTATTTTGGAAGACAGAATAATAAGGAATATCTGACCTTTTCTTGTGTGCAGTTGTTAGTTTTACGAACTGTTGGGATTGTTCTGCCGATTTATGTAATGGTGAGGTTAGTAACTGCTATTCAACGCCGCCGAAGCCAACAAGTACGTTAGTTGGTTAGTTAGTTACTATAAGTTTGCATGTATGTCCTGTTAGTGCTAACAAATGCCGATGCATTTTTCTCTTCGTTTAGGATCTTTCCGGTTCATCGATAACTTCCTCCGATGATGAAGAAACAGGACCTTCTTCAGTCCTGCAGCCGCAGCAGCAGCCTCATATCATTCGTATATCAACAGCAAATTGAAGCAACTCCACAACATGAATCTGATCTTGGCTATTACGACAAAGAGAAGATAAAAGAAGAAAGATTGGCCATTGATGCTTTGCTGGTGGAATTGTGGCTATTATCTCCTTTGTCATCATAGAAAGACAGAACACTAGTGAAAAGTAAAAGCAACTGTCGGGCTGTGGACTCCATTATGCTGCCCATCATCTGTACAGTTTGTAAAGAAACCTACTGTGTATATAATATACAGAAAACTATACTGATATATTTACTAGTCAAAATGCAAATACTCAATTATGGCCCCATTGCATTCAGCATACAAAGGTTTAGACAAGATAACATTAGTCTCTGAGCTGCCGATACTCTTTCTACGTTTAATTGCATCGGGAGGTAAAATTTTGGAACTAGGAGATCCTCTAGATATTGAACACAAAGAACAAGGACTTCCCAAACTATTTAAAGTTTGGACTCAAGTAATGAGCATAAACTGGAAATGACAGCACGTTCTTCTACTCGAGAATACAAGATTAGGGCAGTAAGAAGTAGAACTTCTTCTTGCTGCTGCTGCTGCTTGCCATGGAGGAAGGAACCTAGAAGTCATGAAAACTAATAATTGTTTAGTCAGGAAAGAGTCCATTTTCCTTTCTTGTGCATCCAGTACATATCAAAGGATCTATATTTTTGTGAATCCATTTTCCTAATAATTGTATTAACATCATTTGTTCACATAAAGGATCTGTATTTTAAAGGTCGGTCAGATTAAAAACGACCGAGGGACAAGGATAGAAGAGTAGAGGAGAGGTCTGAGGATCCAAGTGCTTATCCATAACTAAAGGAATTGGACTACCAAGAAAGTATCATTTATCAAATTTTGGGAACCCATCACTCGGTTTTTATGACAGTACTGCATAATTAATCAGCGCTTCAGAACCTAAGCTCCAGGATTCATTCTTGTCACAAATATCATCCGACTCAAGTACAATGGTACATGCTTGGTGCACACAGGTGAATAACTAGAATAGGCATTGGATTTCACCAGAACAGAATTCTAATGATAACAATGCGCATTAGCGTGCAAGCCCTCTTCAATCACCAAGAAAATGCTTGTGTATTGAATATAATGGAAGTGAACATCATTAAAATAGTCTCCAAAAACAATGGTTTTTCCAATCTTTGACTATAGATCCATGCCAAATATGGAATCAAATAAAGCCGCATAGATCTTGAACTATCTCCCAAAATTAGGGTGACATAAAACTGTACAATCCTCAATATGTGTAGAAAAAGGAAAATTTAAATAGGGTACAGAAGAGGACCTCAAGCAGGCCATCTCGTATAAGGCTGTATCTGGTTTCCTACGGACCCTGATTTCCCCTGCTGTGCACCTTATAGGCTGTGCGAGGGTTTTGTCCTTGCAACAAAATTAGCTCCAGGTTCTCCTTGGCCTGAAATTTGGTGCAAGAAAAACAAATAAGAAATTGAAGAATTTCCTTACAATTACTCACTCTCCTTTCTAAATTTTTGTTTTCTTTTGTTTTTTCACTCTCTCCCACTGAGATCTGGATCTTTTATCCAGTTTTGAAAGAGACACCCTCCTAATTATCAAATGTTCTTTAAAGAGTGTAGTTGGTGGAAATACTTCCGACTCTTCTGTTGTGAACGCCAGTAGCAAGCAAGTGCCCCGAATGCACAACTAGCAACAGCAATAGCCAATGCAGCCCCCAGAGGCACCACAATTGCATTTGTTGAAGGCACTAAATCTTCAAGTGCTGCGTTAGTCCCATCATTCCCATTAATACCCTTATCTTTGCTAAGAGAAACAAGCGTCTTCCCATAATAATTGGTCAAAAAATTGAACACAGCATCCTGGTTCCAATCAATATTGTTGTTCTTCTGGGAGAGGTAACAAGATGAGCAAAGCTGCCTTGGAGGCCAAATCATCTTTGGGAATTTGGGATCACCAGTTCCTAAAGAGGCTTCCTCTTTAATTAATCTCTCATTGACTTCATTGTGCGCACTCCACAGCCAAAGGGCAAAGTCACGCGATTTGTTGAAAGGACTAGGAACCCTGAAAATAAAAGTAAACTGAATTAAATGAGAAGAGCTTTACAAATTCTAGAAAGTTTATTGTTTTTAGTTGACTGTACCTTGAACACATATCATAAAAATGTTGGCGACACTCCTCACAGATGAAGAAGCTGTGTACAAAATCACAAATAGTAGTGAAAGCAAAATTGCTCTCTCCATCCTCAATTCGCACTGAGAGTGAATGTAGAAGAACCCATAATCCGCAGCTGAAAAAAAACCCATAATCAACATTAGGATATGTTTATATACATAGATAGCATAAGTAATGTAAAGCTATTTGGTCATGTTATTAACAAACAATTACCTAAATCCCCTGGTATCATTTTTGCTACCACGACAGAACATCTGTGAAGAATAGCAAAAGAAATCATACACAATTAGTAACCCATTCCATAAAGATGATAGTAACCAATGCTGCCGACAAATACAGCCTTTTCAAATACCTACCCAATACCCACGAGGAACATCTCTACCACAGATCTGAAAATTTCCCAGGGCACCCTTTCCATCTTGGTCTTCCTGTCTGTTGGCTGACCACACATCTAGTGGGTACACGTCATCAAAATTCACGAGTACCTCTGCACTTCCCTTCCGGCACCTAACATAGGTATCTAGAGTAAAATAATGAAATTGCATATTCGGTAGAGTAAATAGGGATGAAAAAAAGGTTGGTTTTTTTTACCTCCTAGAAGGATGATGAGCCACCATAAGTTGAAGAAATTTAACTAGTGAAGCCCGTGTTTCTGATTTGATCATCTGGTAGAACATGCATACAGATGAATAGCAAAATGGGTAAATACTGTGGACAAATGACAGGCCCCACCAGGTAGGTGGGAAGGGGGAAAAGAAAAGACATACCTTATGTTCTAAGATTATTTCAAAAGCTGTGGATGTTGCCTCCTCAACATCATAGACAGCCCGAGCAATCTGTCACAAATCATGCATTGCAAAAGTCAATATCTTGAAGAATCTACTCTATAATAAAGGCAATATATGCAAAGCGATGCTCTTTAATGGACCTGTCCAGGGTCTGAAGCATTTGATGGAGGATGGTCATTTTCAAATTTCTGATCATCCAATCCAAATGAGCTGAAACATTAAAGACCGTTAGGAAGCAGAGACAATAATTCATGATGCTGAAACTTGAACTACAACTAATGAAATAAAATGCATAATGCCAGTTATTATCCTCGGAAATACATAAATACACAATCATCTCCTCCCTCTGGTTAATGTCAACAGGATCAACCACCAATTTAGAGAGTCAAGAATGCTTTTAAGGTCTCATAATTGGTATTGACGGAGTATGAAATAGATCATAGAAACTATAATTCCATGCATAGATGATGATTATTTTTCTACACCGCTCGAAGGAATTCGCCGTAAAATAGCCACATATTATATATTATTGTTAATTTATTACAGGATTTTTTACTTGTTGTCAACAATAATGCATGCATCAATTACCCATACCGCCATACGTGATGAGAAATCATCCCAAGTGTTTGTAATTTATATCTACTCAGTACACTTTCCTTGAGTAAATATTAAATTCATTTAGATGTAAATACATCATACCTGCCCATTTGCTTGTTGATCCATTTAAGCAGCCGCTCAGCTGTACGCCCATCATCAATGACATGTATATCACTCTTCTTTTGTTTAGGTTCCCAACCAGCAGATACAAACTTAGATGGAGGGCCCCAAAAGAGCATAGGATAATGGCTCACAGAAAAGTTATCACAGAGTTTGGTATTTATCTGTGCTGCCAAACAAGTTAAAGGGTAGGGTCTAATAACCAA
Source organism: Rubus idaeus (assembly GCA_030142095.1). Taxonomy (NCBI): domain Eukaryota; kingdom Viridiplantae; phylum Streptophyta; class Magnoliopsida; order Rosales; family Rosaceae; genus Rubus; species Rubus idaeus. The sequence goes on along the minus strand of CM057968.1, from coordinate 32,908,047 downwards.
GCTAAGTTTTTTTTATAAGAACATAATCAATCTTAAAAGAAGCAGTATGTGAATATGCGAATGCAGAAGACACCACTGACTACTGTCAACTCAGCAAGATGACGAGATACAGAGTCTAGAAAATTAACAGGATAAATGAAACGCTCATTGGGGACAGTGTAACCTATAACAATCTTTCAGTGAGTCAATATTGATCTAGCTCGATTATAAAGGACAATGTGTTGGCTAACATTTGTGCAGGACTGATGACTTGATGAATGGTAGGATAAGATAAGACAAAGAAAACATGCAAACAGACACTTCAGATACTTTCCCTGTACATCCAGATGTACAAAATGTAAAACGTCTCAACATCTAAAATTATATGCATGAAAGGAGAATAAATTATTTTACAAAATCAATATCTTGTAGCAAAAAACTGAGACTTTGTTGGTGACAAGAAAAACTCGATAACTAACACCAGACAATAGGTTATCTTTACAAAAAAAGTGTAACTTTAGGAAATCAAACTACTAACATATTGAAAGGAAAGTTCCATAAGGAAACACAAAAGACACACACAACAGATTCATACCTTGGACGCACAGTCCACCCTAGTCATCAATATCATCCCTGGATACACAGCATCAGGCCCATTGAACAGCCTCGCGACCTTTTCATAATGCGGCTGCAAATTTAAGTTTAAACAATAAGACAATGATCACTAGCCAATGTTAAACACAAAGCTGCGATGCAACATAACATACCTTATAATTTCTGCAAGCTGGACACCTGCAGGTCAACAGCAACAAGAAGATTAAACTTTTATTCTAAATCCCTAAAGTAATTGCAATAAGAGCAAAGATAAGCTGGCATAACTATTTGATTAAGTAGAAAAACTAAGAATTTAAGATCTCCTTTGTTCTCAACTGAGAGTCTGAGACTAGCTACATAACATAATCCATCCAATATATTTTTCATTGAAACAGAAAAGAAGAAAAGATTACATTTTGATCACTCAGGAGTCAGAGCTTAACTGGATTAACATTTGGCTGGTTTGCTTAAATTAGCTAGTAACTAATTTACAAGCAAGACCCCCTCGGCCATTTCACTAGCAGATCTAAAACTAGTAGTTAAAAACGGAAAAGAAACAATTTTGAACAAACAAAAAGAAGCATGGAGCTGGAATCAAATTCATTTCAGCAAAGACGAAAAACGATTGCTCTTGGAATAGCTCACCAGTGCGCGAAGAATTCGACTATGGCGAAGGTGGCAGGAGTGTCTCGGAGGACCGCATCGAAATTGGTGACGTTCAAATCGACGGCGTAGTCGCGAAGATCAGCGTTGCCCGATTTGACGGCGCGGAGGAGCGAACGCGATCCCCCAGAAGAAGAAGCCGATGAGGTCAGCAGGCTCAGAATCAGAAGAAGCCAGAGTGTAGAAGAAGACATGAAGCTAATTAGCAGCAGCCAAAGGAAGAAAACTTGTGGGCTTTTCCCGTCAATTTTTTGCAGAGCTTCAGAAAAAGACCGGAAATACGTAACGTTTTCGTTACTATTCGGTCGACGGGAGGGTTTTTACCTTCATTCCACCGAAAAAGTAAACATAATTATTCTAATGCCCAACTATGTTCTCGTTTGGTTCATGGATCAGGCTATTGCTTTCCTATTAAGATATATATTTTTTTCTTCTCCTCGGTTTTTGAAGAGTTAATTTTTATTTTTGTTCATAATAATTCTTTTTTTTACCGTCGGATCTTGACAGGATAAATAATCTTGACACATGAGATGATGAATTATATTTTTTATGTTTCGTACGATTTAATAAATAAATTGACACTAAGGTGAACCGATTTGTTAACTGTAAATTGTTAAAGTTTTTATCACAAATATAGTCTAAACTTTGATGCACCAATGCATCATACAAAAAGTACGCACCCAACTTTCAACTTTGAGTGTGAGAAGATTTTGGTGCGAAAGTGAAAAATACGATTTTAGCAAAAAACAACCGTGTGTTTAACCCATGGTTTTGGTTGAAAAATCATGATTTCGACCAAAAAATAAAAATCTCTAAAATTTTTATTCGAGATAAATCATGATTTCTAAAAGGTGTCCCAACTGATAGAACTCGAAAATCTCGAGTTATTTATTTTTTATGAATTTTCCAGTTTTCCGACGTTTTTATTGTGTTCCGACTTTGAAAAATCGTAAAACATAAATGAGTCAATATTTTTGCGTTCTATTAACTCGAAAATTCATTAAAAATCAGGATTTAAGTGTGAGAAGATTTTGGTATGAAAGTGAACAAAATGTGATTTTGACCAAAAAAACCGTGTGCTATATATATATAACCCACGGTTTTGGGTGAAAACCCATGATTTGGGAAGAAAAAAAAACAATCTCTCAATATTTTATCATAGATAAATCATGATTTTTAAAAGGTATTCCAATTGACATAACTCGAAAATACCAAGTAGTTTATTTTTTATGAATTTTATAATTTTCCGAATTTGAAAAATCTTAAAAATTTAACGGGTCGATATTTTTGTGTCTTGTCAACTTCAAAATTCCTTAAAATTCATGAGTTGGGTGTGAAATATTTTTGTGCGAAAAGTAAAACATACGATTTTGACCAAATAATCGTGTGCTATAACCCACGATTTTGGGAGACAAACCAAGATTTCGGCCAAAAAAAATTTGAAAATTTTACCATAGGTAAAACATATTT